>CM060411.1:43596701-44119201 GCA_030545235.1 Helianthus tuberosus | reverse complement strand
AATAGAAGAACAAGGCAGCTGCGATTGTCAGCTCCCGAGGTTTTGTGCTGGCGATCTAGATTGATCAAGGGCTTTCCTCGTACATCACGTGTCAACCTTTACTTTTTCGCTCATTGTTTGATCACAGATACAGCTCTATATCCTGAGCCGTATCCTGAAACCGTTTTTACAATTAACTTGGATAATATATTTTTCACACATATTTCTAGCACACTCCCTCACTTAACTAATTTGATCACTAAATTGCTTCGGTAATTTTTGACCAAAACAATTTGGCGCCCACCGTGGGGCAAGTGGTGCTATTTTTGCTTAAAACTTTAGTAAAATCATTATTCGGTTTTCTTTTGTCAAAACTTTTTTCTAAATTGTTTTCAATGGCCTCGAGATCAAACATGAGCTCTTCCACCATGTCTGCTACAACCTCTGCAACAATTGGTTCGGTGCTTCCACCTCTTCCTCCAAGAACGCAAGCTTCTTCACACGGAGCTGAAAGTCATGTAGCTCGAGATGTTATCCCCGCTCCCAGTACCCAGGGTCCCGGTCCTGTTTTGGCATCTAATGATGAAATTCTGAATTTGTTTGGTAGTGTACAGGAACTAATCAGATGCTGATGAGAGAAATACAACTCTTGAAATCCGGCCCAAGTAGACCTGCTGAAGAAACTGTCACTCCTATACAGCCTAGGGCTTTGAACTTCAGTTCTGCAGTTTACACTGAGGATAACCAGGGGAACATCGTCCCAAGCCATTCCCAGAATCATACCCCTGAGATACCCTCCTCGGTCAGGATGTCAACTGTGAGGAGCTCAGGATATGCTTCAGGATATGGCCAGAATCCTCAGACCGGTAACGTGTCAAATAATAATATTCTTGCTACTAACAACAATGGGTCTTTGTAGGATGCAGGTATGACGTCAACATTTACTAGGGAGCTTCAGAAATTGAAGGACATGATATCCAGTGTACCTGGAGTGGTCCAGCCAATTCTGGAAGTATCTCAAGACAGCCACAGGATATCCCGCTTTGCATATCCTATCTGTGATGCTGAAATCCCAAAAAGATTTCAGACCCCCAACATGAAACTGTATGATGGGACTACGGATCTTGAAGAGCATATTGCCCAGTATAGGGAAAGGATGGAAATCAATCCTATCCCTCTAGATCTCAAGGAAGCATGCTTATGCAAGGGTTTCGGTTCTACCTTGACAGGATCAGCCTTAAAATGGCTGTTAAATGTTACTCCTCACTCAATTACTTCGTTTGCTCATTTGGTTAATTTATTTAATAGTCAGTTTTCTTGTAGTCGAAGTTTTGAGAAACTAACCAGTGACCTTTACAGGATAACTCAAGGACCTCAGGAATCCTTGAGGGATTATGTGAACAAGTTCAGTCGAGAATCCTTGGATATCCCACATATTGATGTTGCAACAGCTGTGCAGGCTTTTAAGATGGGGTAACAGAAGAATTCTCAGTTTTATCAGGATCTTGTAATGAATCCTTGCAGGAATCTCGACGAAGCTCGTAACAGGGCTTTGAGATATATCCGCTTGGAAGATGACAAAAAGATGCAAGAGAGGATGAATTCTACCTCAACCTACGAATCAACCAACAGGAAATCAGAATCCTCGTATAAACCATATCGCTCCAAGCCATATGGTAGAAATGATAACAAGAAAGTGAATGCTGTTGAAGACGAGGATCCTGAAGAAAATCCTGAATTATCTGAATACTGCTTTTCTGTTAATATACCTGAGTTAATGTATGCTATGCAGGGTTTAGGAGACAAAGCTAGGTGGCCTCGAAAGAACCAGCAGAAAGCTGATTGGAAGGATAAATCCAAATGGTGTGCCTTCCATGAAGACTTCAGACATGTGACCGAGGATTGCATTGCTCTAAGGAAAGAAATAAGTTACCTGTTAAGCAAAGGGTATCTGAAGGATTTGCTGGGAAGAAAGAAGAATAAAGGGCAGGTCCCCGAGAAGGATCCTAAATGAGCGGCATCACCCCCAGCAGATGCCAAAATAATTAACTTTATTTCAGGAGGATCCGACATTTGTGGGATTTCGTATTCGGCGGCCAAGAGACATGCAAAGGAAGCTAAGACTGAAAGGGGAGACAAACCAGCTAGGATGACTACCCTTACAACCGATAAAGTGATCACTTTCGATAGTGATGACAGGGATACTGTCCAGGATCCTCACCATGATGCTCTCGTAATAACATTATATGTTGCTAACCATTTTGTACGCAGGATATTGGTGGACAATGGTAGTTCCGTCAACATAATTCAGCTGGAAACATTGAAGAGGATGAATGTGTCTCCGATGGACATTACTTCGAAGTCCACTGTGCTCGTTGGTTTCAGTGGAGAAGCTAGAAATATCGTAGGAGATATAAAGTTACCAGTATATGTTGAAGGGGTCAACTCGATACAACGCTTCTGTGTGATGGACTCCCTGTCCTGCTATAACATCATACTAGGCAGGCCATGGATCCATGATATGAAGGCTGTACCATCGACTTATCACCAGTGCATCAAGATCCCTACCCCTTAGGGGGTTGTCAAGGTTGATAGTGATCAGCAGGAGGCGAAGGAATGCTACTCATCCTCGATGAAATCCTCAACTAAGCCTAATCCAGCATAGCAATCAAAGATGCGGGCCCGAGATATCATGGAGGCTTCTGAACATGATGTAAAGAAAGTTATCCTGGATCAGGATAATCCTGATATCTCGGTGCTCGTAGGGACCAATATCCCTCAGGATATTGAAGAACAATTAACTAACTTTTTGAAGCGCAGGATGTCGACATTTGCATGGAAGCATGAGGATATGACAGGTATATCCAAAGACATTATTACTCACAAGCTTGGAATTGACAGGTTATTCAAGCCTGTTCAGCAAAAAAGAAGGAAGTTTGCTCCTGAACGAAATATAATCATCCAAGAGGAAGTTGAAAGATCGTTAAAGTCCAAAATGATCAGAGAAGTCAAGTTTCCAAGATGGTTGGAAAATGTGGTCGTAGTACAGAAGAAAAATGGGAAATGGAGAGTCTGTGTAGATTACACAGACTTGAATAAGGCTTGTCCTAAAGACCCATTCTCTCTTCCTCATATCGATGCAATGGTGGATGCTACTGCTGGGCATGAGATGTTAACATTCATGGACGCATCCTCAGGATTTCAGCAAATTCAAATGGAGCCTTCGGACCAGGAGGATATTGCCTTCATGACACCAACATGTATTTATTGCTATACTGCTATGCCTTTCGGTTTGAAAAATGCAGGTGCAACATACCAGAGATTGGTGAATATGATATTCACCAAGAGTGGGGGCAGGAAAGTTTCTAGGATATATGGTGACTAAAAGAGGAATAGAGGCAAGCCCGGAGCAGATTAAAGCCATCCTGGGTATCAAATCACCTTCAAATATGAAGGATGTTCAACGGCTAACAGGGCGAGTTGCAGCATTGAACAGATTTATTTCAAGATCCTCGGAAAAATGCAAGGAATTTTATGATATCCTCAAGAAGAATAAGAAGTTCGAATGGGAAGCAAAGCATGAAGCAGCCTTGCAGGATTTGAAGAGATATCTCTCAACTGCGCCTCTATTGATGAAGCCTGAAAATGGTGAACCACTATCCCTATACCTCGCTGTATCAGGGAATGCCGTAAGTGCCGTTCTTATAAAGGACCATGAAGGTCAGCAATATCCTGTTTATTATGTTAGTAAAAGCTTGTTAGATGCTGAAACTAGGTACTCCCATCTAGAGAAACTGATATTAGCCTTAGTTATGGCATCAACAAAACTTAGACATTATTTTGAGACACATAGGATTCATGTCAAGACCAATTATCCTGTTAAAAACGTGCTTAGGAAACCCGAGATGTCGGGCAGGATGGCTAAGTGGTCAGTAAAACTAAGTGCTTATGACTTAGTATACGAACCCAGAAATGCAATAAAGTCTCAGGTTTTAGCTGACTTTGTGGCTGATTTCAATAGTGACATTCAAAATGAAGTAGATTTAGAAGTACAGCAGCTAGGAGAAAACTTAGAATGCTGGACATTATATACTGATGGTGCATCTAACGTAAGAGGTGTAGGTTTAGGTATACTACTAAAATCGCCACAGGGGGACATATTACCCCAGGCTATTAGGTGTGAATTTCCTGCTACTAATAATGAGGCAGAATTTGAGGCTTTAATTGCAGGATTAGAGTTGGCTAAAGATATGAATATCAAGAATTTGCAAGTATATATTGACTCCTTGTTAATCACTAATCATTTTAATGGAACCTATGCAGTTAAAGGAGAGAAGTTAATCGAGTATCTCGAAATTCTCAAAAAATTAGCAGGATATTTCGATATTTTTACACTTAAACAGGTACCAAGAGAGGATAATGCTGAAGCTGATGCCTTAGCAAATCTGGGATCATCGGTCAGGATACCGGAAGGGACCCGAATACCGATATTACATATCCTATATCCTGCGACGAATCCTCAGGATAAAGAAGTAATAAGTATTCAGCATCCTGATGAGGAGTATCTTGAGGAGGATCCTAAGTCCTGGACGGCTCCAATCATGAGATATCTCAAGGAAGGACACATCCCAAAGAATGAGAATCCTAAAGCTTTTAGAATGAAGGTATCACGATTCACTATTATAAATGATGTTTTGTATAAGAGATCTCTTGCAGGACCATATCTGAGGTGCTTGGAGGATCCCGAAACCAAAGAAGTACTTAAGGATATACATGAAGGGGACTGTGGCAACCATACTGGGGGCAGGTCCTTATTCTCAAAAGTATTAAGGACATGATATTATTGGCCGACAATGAGGAGAGATGCCACAGAATATGCTCGAAGATGTGACGCCTGTCAAAGACATAGTAACATATTACATCAGCCTGCTGAACCGCTGTATCCTATTGTTTCCCCTTGGCCATTTATGAAGTGGGGTATGGATATAGTGGGAAAGCTTCCAAAGGCTCCAGGAGGAAAGGTTTTCATGTTGGCAATGACGGATTATTTCTCCAAGTGGGTTGAAGCAGAAGCATTTGTTCAAGTTAGAGAGTAGGAAGTGGTATCCTTCATAAAAAGGAATATCCTGACTAGGTTTGGAGTACCAGCTGAGATAATTTGTGACAACGGATCTCAATTTATAAGTAAAAGGACTACTGACTTCTGCAAGAGTTGGGGAATCAAAATGATTACATCTACCCCGGTACATCCTCAAGCAAATAGACAAGCTGAATCCTCAAACAAGATAATTGGCAACAACTTGAAGAAGAGATTAGGGGCCAAGAAAGGAAGATGGGCAGAAGAACTACCCTTTGTTTTGTGGGCTGATAGAACGACGGTAAAAAGTGTAACTGGTCAAACCCCATTTTCCTTAGTATTTGGAGCAGAAGCAGTGATCCCGACAGAAATGGTGATACCTACAGCAAGATCCAACCTCAGGAATCCTGAGCAGAATCCTGAAGTCCTATGCCAAGAGCTGGATACTATTGATGAGACAAGAGATGCAGCACGGCTAAGAATGGCAGCATATCAACAAAGGATATCCAGAGCATACAACAAAAATATAAGGACTCGAAGGTTCAAAGTTGGAGATTGGGTGTTAAGAAAAGCTTTTCAGAATACTACTAATCCCGCTGATGGAAAGTTGGCTCCGAAGTGGGAAGGACCCTACGAGGTTGAGTCAGAATCAGGAAAAGGAGCATACCGGCTCAAGAATATAGAGGGGGATATGCTACCTGTTTTGGTCAAAAATTACCGAAGCAATTTAGTGATCAAATTAGTAATGTGAGGTAGTGTGCTAAAAAGTTTATGGAAAATATGCTTGTTAAGTTATTTAGAAAATCAGTATTTAGGATACGGCTCAGGATATTGAGCTGTATCTGCGATCAAACAGTGAGCAAATAATAAGCAAAAAGTAAAGGAGACGACACGAGATGTACGAGGAAAGCCCTTGATCAATCTAGATCGCCGGCATAAAACCTCGGGAGCTGACAATCGCAGCTGCCTTGTTCTTCTTATTGCTTTAAACTTCAAGATACAGTGCAGGATATCAACCAGATCTCTAAGTGTTACAATGAATTCGTGAGAGAGTACAATTTGCGAGAGAGCAAGTGTTGGTGTGTAGTGAGTGTGATTGCAGTGAAAATGTTGTGTCCTATTCGATCTGGTGTTCCTCCTATTTATAGTAACGAAATACAAACAAATATCCCTATAAATATGGGATGCTCCGAATATTCCATCACGAACGTTGTAGACCGAGTAATAAGGCTTCAACGTCTTTCTTTGAACGGTTTGGACCGAGTCTTCCGCAGAACAAGTCTTTGTGAACGTTGCTAGCTTCCATCCCACGTACCTGCACGTAATCCGTTAGTGATCCTGAGGATACCATTCAGGATATTACCAATACCCCGAATCCGCACCCCGGATATGAACAGATATTATTTAATCAAGATAAAAGCCAAGATATTTCTCAGGATATGAGCTCAGAAATTAGCCCACAACAATTGTCCCCAAAAATGTTACCGTTTAGTATCCTCATTACTAACGGTTACATTTTTTACGCAAACCGAGGCAATTAAGAGATAAGACCTGTGATGTGACCGTCTGCAACTACCCAGCCTATATCTACTCATCATGCCCTATATCTTCTCACCCTCATCCCTTTTTTAATCATAATCATCAAGGAAAAAGGTACATTTTCTCTCTATCTTTCATATTTATCTTCATCTTTTCTCTCCGGCGAAAAATTCAGTCGATCAAATGCCGCGCCAAACAAGATCCAGTTCAGGTGACTCGGCCCCTACGTTCTACCAACAAAACCTTCTCCAAGAACCGGAGAAGGAAGCCTGTACCTTTGATAGTGCCCACCTGTCAGCCTTAAAATCCTCCGGTATCTTCCCGGATGGAACCGTATTCCGACCGTTTGACCGTGAAATCCGGTCAGATATGGTCTCCAACGAGTGGATATGCTTTAGTGCCTTCCCTTTTACCCTAAGGCTTCGATTCCCCTTTCCGGATTTCATCACCGAGTTCTTTAATATCACAAAAATCTCTTTTAGCCAAACAATGCCAATGCTCTGGCGTGTCTTAACTGTTCTTGACCAGATCAAGAGAAACCACATTCCTGATCTTTCCATCCATGATCTCCCCCTAGCTTACAAGCTTAGATGCTACGGATCATGTAGATTTCTGTTTTATTCTACTTCCGGTGACCCATTGATACTTCGTGCCACCAGGAACGAGGATGGTTGGCAATCCAAGTTTTTCTTTGTAAAAAGGGACTCAATCCCTGGTGGGACGGAATATCCGGTACAATGGTTGAGAAAGGGTAGGATTTAGGGTTTAAGAATGATCCTGCCGCTTATCCTGTTCCATATCCTGAACTAACTTATCTTCTTTATTGTGCAGCTGATTTCAGGAAGATTGCTCCTCCTCTTGCCAATTCTCAAGAAAGAATAGACGCCATTAGACTTCTCCCAGAGGCAGAAAGAAGTTTCAACCCTTCTCCACCAACTCCAAGTCCTCTTTCAAGTGCCAACATGTCTGGTAAGGATCCTGCAAGATATCCTGCACACATATGCTTCTTATCTATTATTTGTAGGAGGGATTTAGAATTTACTCCCTGTGTGCAGATTCCAGCAAAGTCCCAGTTTATCTAGACCTGGATGAACTTGACAGTTACCCAACTCCAGCCATAGTCAAGAAGGAAACTCCTGCTACCACCAGCTCCAAGCCACTCCCGGCTCCTAAGACCAATCCAAGAACCCGTGCTTCCGCAGCGAAAAAGAGAAAGGGCCTTGAGGTCAGTACTCCAGGCTCAGAAGGGTTCTCCTATGATGAACTCAGCTTCTCCGACTCCTTAGAGCCAATGACATCCTTCCTCAACAAGGTAATATCCTGATGCATATCCTTCATGTATATCCTGCACATATATCCTGCACATATATCCTAACAGGATATCCTGGTAGGATATCTTAGTCAGCATACATTCTAACCCCGTACCTGTGATCAATGTGCAGGGCCTCCAGCATTTGCTCCACTTGTACAATGACGCTTGTGGTACTGTGGCACTTCATGAAGCCAGGATCAAGCAGCTCGAGGGCACCGTTGCTGACCAAGGTGCTATTGCCGAAGCAAAGAGCCGGCACTATGAAAGCTTGCTAAAGAAGGTCACCCAAGATGCTGAGGTCAAACTTGCCAGTGTTCAAATGGACCATGATCAGGCCTTAATCAGCTTTCGAGAAGGAGTCAAGGCTTCTGCTATCGTCTCCCTGCTACAAGCACGCATCAAGATGGCTTACGAGGCCAAGGAGACAGGCCTTGTTTGTCCATCTTGGCCAGTTGAATCCTGGGTGGCCAAGTTGAAGGAGCTCGGAGGCAAAGCTGTGCCACTTCCTGCTGAAGCCGGTGAGTCTTCCAAGTCAACGGAGGTAGTGGTCCAAGCTGGAGAGAAGAAGGATGCTGGAGGTGATGCTGAGATGGACATTGGTCAGGATGCTGGTAAAAATGCTGGAGCAGAGAAGTCTGAGAAGGTTGGAGGTGATGCCGCTGTGTGAGGGCATTTAGGTGGGCGATGACGGATATACGTGCCAAGGCCAGAGCCCACCTTTTTAAATTTGAATGTTGGTTTGTAGTCCCACAAACAATTTACTTTTCCGCACTTTACTTTTCCGTACCTGAACAATTTACATTTCCTGCATGCTTTTTGAACAATACAACAGTTGAAGGTGGATGGGTCTCGGTTTGAGATGAAGCCCTCAACTGTTGGGTGAATATGGTTATGAACTACTAGTGCTCTTAGTGGATGGGCCTTGTTTTGAGGTGAAACTAAGAGCACATCTTTTGGTATGTTAATAATATAACTACTTTCTTTTGACTTTATTGTTGTTGTCATTAACATACGAATTTTACTTGTGAAAATTGTTTGTTTTGAACATATATTATAAATGTATCCTGGGGGATATCCTGAAAGATATCTTGAAAAGGATATTGAAATATAACCCAGAAATTGTCCAAATAAAAAGGAGAGATCATACCATAGATTCTTAGAGAATCAGTTCCAATCCTTTATCATAAATTTGTCCCCAGTGCATACTTATAAACTTGGATCCATCCTTCGGATTAGAATAATGTGTGTCCCCTGCGTTTGACAAAGACACAAATGTGTTTACCTTTTGACTCGAATGAATTCCGAATGCCCAAGGGCAGGACCCCCGATATCCTGAGAAGAATCCTTAGCATATTGGGGATAAACCCTGATATCTGGGGATAAACCCTGAATTTCATGCGCTACAGGCGAGAGTGTATAAACTCCTAGACTTAGAAAGGTGAAAACCTTTAAACCTTTGAGAGTATGAAAATACTCTTTCGTGAGAGAGGGTGATCAATCCTCATATACCTTTAGAATCCAGCATATAGCCAACAGTAACGAAATTGTCAGCCACTTTTACATGAACTGGTCCCGCTACCTTGAACTACACCTAGATAACTTGCGCTCCAGGAGAGGTGTTTAAACCCAATTCGAAAGAAAGGTGAATACCTTTAAACCTGTGAAGGGATCAGGATCCCTTAAACGTGAGAGAGGGGGCCAATCCTCTAATCTTTCGACTTATCCTGAGTATATATCCTGGAGCTATATCCTGAAACATATCCTGCAAAACAGTTCTAAACTAAGGTGGGTGTTAGCTTGGCTTACACCCCTCCGATGCTTAAGTCAGTATTGGGTTCAAGATAATAAACAAATATATTTTAAAGAGATAGAACACATACCATTCCGAGATAGAAAACAAATTCTACTCTTACTTGAAATAGAGCTTCAAATGTATTGCATTCCAGGATCTTGGTAGCATATCCCCTTCCACATTCCTGAGTCGATATGCTCCTTTCCCTGCTTCTGACTCAACTTCATAAGGTCCTTCCCATTTCGGAGCTAGCTTGCCATCGGCAGGATTAGTGGTGTTTTGAAAAGCCTTTCTCAGCACCCAATCACCAACTCGAAATCTTCTAGTCCTTATGTTCTTATTGTATGCCCTGGATATTCTTTGTTGATATGCTTGTTTTGGTCAGAAAATCTGATGATGATATTGCAACCAAACTCTTTGTTTAGGGGAATGATGCTTAAAATGTGTAACAACAATGAGGATCACTTCAATGTAGAATGCACAAACAACACAAGGATTTATACGGGGAAAAAGCCCTTGATCAAGAGTTGATCTCCGGCACAAAAAACCCCGGGTGATGGAAACTACCGATCACCAAGCTAAAATAAATGGTTAAATGTTTACAACTTCGGATAGTAACGAGCTAGGTACAAGGATCACTACGGTGAAGTGTGTAAAAAGTGTATGAAATCGCTAAGTGTTTGAACGAGAGCTTGTATGAGCGTGTTTGCGAGTGTGTGTAACTGCCAAAATGACTAAGTGTCACTAACTTTCTAACTTAGCTCGTTACTCCCTTTAAAATAAGAAAATTATCTAGCTAACAAACTCTCCGACTTTTGGGCCAAGCCTCCACGTTCTCCATAACGTCTAGTTTTGATCTAGCACGTGCAGAATACTTCGGGAATATTCTCCAAGAATGTCGCTAAGACTTGGTCAAGCTTGTTATACCTGCGAAATGTTATAAAGCATAAGTAAACAATCGTCAGTATGAGGATCCTTGAAGTGATCCATGATCCTGATCCTAAAGCCCTTCTGAGGATCACCACCTGTCACAGAAGTAAGGATCACTAGTTAGGATAATGAATAAGGATCACTAATTGTTAGAAAATCCTCCCCTAACAATTGCCCCCAAAATATAAAGAGTGAAATTGTAAAATTAGCGAGTTATGTTTTCTTGATCTTATCCGTAACAAACTAACGGATATATAGCCGTTAATTTTGAACTAGCCGTTGCGATGATGATGTCACGGAAGTGACAACCTGCAAGATCATGATTATAAATAGAGATATAGATAGGATCAAATGCATTTAAATTTTCAGAGAAACTCCCTTTATAATCCACATTCCGA
The DNA here is from genome assembly GCA_030545235.1 of Helianthus tuberosus. Lineage (NCBI taxonomy): Eukaryota > Viridiplantae > Streptophyta > Magnoliopsida > Asterales > Asteraceae > Helianthus > Helianthus tuberosus. The sequence goes on along the minus strand of CM060411.1, from coordinate 44,108,174 downwards.
AGACGTTCAGGTATTCTCTCTCTCTATCCTTTTCCTTCTCTTGCTCTGTTCTTCTACCTTTATCTTCGTCAGTACGAAAATGTTGCTTCGAAGTTCACCAGCCAAGGATCACCCAAAGAACAGTCCTCCGAAAAGCCAGGGGATTATCGAAGACTCCATTAAAGAACGTTGTCTATTCAACGATGCTCAGATAGATAGGATCCGCCACTGCTTTCCGGCGAACACCGAATTCAGGCCTTTTGACCCCAATGCCTTGAGCGATCATATATCCGATAAGTGGGTTGCTTTCCCCGTCACTCCGTTCACCATAGGTTATTCTTATCCTTTTCCAGCCTTCACCCAATCTTTCTTCTCCCTAACCGGCATCTCTTATATCCAAGCCATGCCGATGATTTGGAGGGTTTTGCACACCCTTGAAAGGATCATTGATGAGGAGGGAATAGATCTAGGAATGGCAGAGCTGGGAGAGCTATATGATCTTACCACCTTTGGCTCTCATCGTTACTTGTTCAAACGTAAACCTGGTGAGGAACACCCGATCTTCAAAGCCACCAAGAATGACACTAATTGGAAGCGACGTTTCTTTTTTGTCAAGAGAGATTCTATCCAGGATGGAAAGGATCTTCCTAAAAATTGGGCTACCCATGGTAGGATGGAGGATCCTGATAAGGATCACCAGGAACTTTCTTTTGACGTAAGGATAACTTATATTTTTGCTTTCTTGTTTTGCAGCTATCACCGTCTCACACCTCAAACTGTCCCCTGCTGCTAAGGAGAAGCTCCTTGCCTTCAAGAAACTTGACCCTGAGATAAGAACTTTCAAGACAACAACCCAAGATTCACAGGAGGTATCCTCAGGCTCTGTCACAATGTCAAGTAAGTATCCTTGTTTAAAATTAAATATATAATGAAATATGAACTAGGAAAAGATACTTATCTTGTTTTAACTGTGTAGGTGCTGGAAAATCTGTCAAGCCTGTTTCCCAATTCAACACAGCTGACCTTGATCTCGTACGACCCAGGAGGAAGAGATCCACCAACAGTCCCAGCGTTTCCATTCCAAAGGCACCCACTAAAGGAAAGGGTGTCAAGAAGAGGAAAATTTCTGATGATGAGGATCTTCAAGGGCTGCCACTGATCCGCCACCAATTCCTTGAATACTTCAATGAAGTAAGGATCCTTAACTTTGCCTAGGTATCCTGCTCTTATGAGGATCACTTGACCTTGAACTGCCTTATCTTCTTTTTGCAGAAATTTGCTGAGATCGAGGACTACGTGGGCAATATTGAGGAGCTGGACAAGAAAATAGCTGATCTTCAACAGGTTGCCGTGCTCAAAGATCTTGCACTTGCTGATGCTCGGAAGGAACTCCAGGATACCAAGCAGGCAATGGCCAAGGTGTTGGTTAACTTTGATTATGAAAAGCATGACCTCATCGAAAATGCCAAGCTCTCTGCTGCCATCACAATGTATCAGACTAAGTTGAAGATGGCCCAAGAAGCTCAAGATCCTAGCTTTGATAATAACAGCTGGGATATTGAGGGTTGGAAGGAAAGGTTGGCTGAGCTTGAGGATGAGGAAGAGGAGGCTACTGAAGTCTTGGCGATTGAAGCAAGTGGCAGTGGGAAGGATCAGGTGAAGGATACCGCAGCTGGAGGAGAAGAGGATGCAGCAAAGATGTAGGCTGCACAATTGGGCGATGATGGATATATGTGCTAAGGCCGGAGCCCAATTTTTTAGTTTGGTGGTTGTTTTTTGTGGTTGTGATGTTTAAGACAATTTCATGGGTTGTACTTTGAACAATAGGTTTTTAGGATTAAGGATCATGTATGATCCTTTGGACAATAGGCAGGATTGCAATTGGTGGAGGGATCCTCTGTTTGGGGGATGAAGCCATTGTGATCCTGCTGCCTTTAATATTCCTGCACTACTTTTGAACTCATTATCATGGACACCCTTTACCTACCCCAGCGGACGGGCCACGTTTTGCTGGTAGAAGCTCGGGTAGGTAATTTTGACAACCTTTAAAGGGTTAGTCTTATGTTAATAAATAAAAACTTAACCTTTTGTCGCTTATCTTGTGTTGTTATCCTTTTTAGTATGTTATTTTCCAACTGTTATAATGTTCAATTTGTTTATACTTATCAAGCCTTGAAAAATTAGAAAAGATATCCAAAAAGTTTAAGATATGAACAAGGATCACATATCTCATAACCGATAAGTTTTAAAAATGGTATAGTTTAAGAAACACAAGTTCAGTTGTCAAGTATAGGGGTTATTCAAATGAATAATGAATAAAACCAAAAAAGTTAAGGATCATACCTGAGGATCCAAGTTAGAATCCTAACCATAATAAGGATAACTATAAGATAAACCTTAGAGTGAAATAAGGATCAAGGATCCCTAGCTGCCTATCTTCAAGGACCTGAAATAGAGCATAACTTGGGACTAAGCCGATATAAGAAAAAAATTAGCAACTGGGGACAAGCCCAAGGATAACTGGGGACAAGCCCAAGGATAACTGGGGACAAGCCCAAGGATAACTGGGGACAAGCCCAAGGATAACTGGGGACAAGCCCAAGGATAACTGGGGACAAGCCCAAGGATCCTATGTAAACTGGAGTATGGCCCTAACTGGCGACTATCCAAACTTAGTGACATGAAGATGCCAAAACCTTAGCTAACGTGAAAACGTTAGAAACCTTAGCTAACGTGAAAACGTTAGAAACCTTATGAACGGATGTATGGTACGTCTACCATTATACGTAGGATCCTAAGCATAGCCAGAACAATGGAATTATCAGCCCCTATAATGAGTACTGGTCCCAAAGCCTTGAACTATACCAGGATCATCGTGCGCTGCAGGCGGAATCTGGGGACAAGCCCAAATAACTGGGGTTAAACCCAAAGGACGGATTGCTTCTGTGGATAACCAATGTTGTGCTGAAGATACCTGAGCTTTCAAAACTTGAACTCACGTGAGAGATGGATAAAGGATACATGATCCTTATCCTTAGATGAGAAAATTAAGAAATGAAATAGTTCAAGATTAGGATATTACCTGAGTAAGGATCACCGATACTTTGAGGATCCTTTAAGGATATCCCTTCCATGAGGATCACCTATACCATAAGGATCCTGCTTACATGAAATATTTCTTCAAGTGGACAGCATTCCAAGCTCTTGGTAGCAATTCACCTTCCATGGTTAGCAATCTATATGCCCCCTTTCCTGCTTCAGCTTCAATCAAATAAGGGCCTTCCCATTTTGGAGCCAATTTTCCATCAGCAGGATTGGTGGTATTCTGAAATGCTTTCCTTAACACCATATCTCCAACTTGAAACCTCCTGATCCTGACATTTTTATTGTAAGCACCAGCCATTCTTTGTTGATAACTGGCCATCCTGATCCTAGCCATCTCCCTGATTTCTTCAATAGTATCCAGGTCTTGAGCCAAGTTTTCATCATTTTCCTCAGGATCACGGGTACTTGTTCTAGCAGTAGGAACCACCATTTCTGTTGGGATCACTGATTCTGCCCCAAACACCAAAGAGAATGGTGTTTGACCAGTAGCATTCTTAGGGGTTGTCCTGTCAGCCCAGAGCACATAGGGTAGCTCTTCTGCCCATTTTCCTTTCTTGGATCCAAGCTTCTTCTTCAAGTTGTTGATGATGATCTTGTTGGATGATTCTGCTTGACCATTAGCTTGTGGGTGGACTGGTGTTGATGTTATCATCTTAATCCCCCAGCTGTCACAAAAATTAGTGGTTCTGCCCCCAATAAATTGGGAACCATTATCACATATAATCTCAGAAGGAATTCCAAATCTAGTTATAATATTTCTTTTAATGATGGATATAACTTCCTTTTCTCTAACTTGAGCAAAAGCTTCAGCCTCTATCCACTTGGAGAAGTAATCAGTCATAGCTAGCATGAATACTTTTCCACCAGGTGCCTTAGGGAGCTTGCCAACTATATCCATACCCCATCTCATAAATGGCCAAGAGGAGGATATAGGATGCAATAGTTCGGCTGGTTGATGAAGGATATTGCTGTGTCTCTGGCAAGGATCACATCTTCTGGCATACTCCACAGCATCTTTCTTCATGGTTGGCCAGTAGTATCCTGTCCTCAGGATCCTTGAGAATAAAGCCCTGCCCCCAGTGTGATTTCCACAATCTCCTTCATGGAAGTCTTTTAAAACTTCTTGAACTTCAGGATCCTCAATGCATCTCAAGTATGGTCCTGCAAGAGATCGCCTATACAACATATTATTCATAATTGTGAATTGAGATACCTTAGATTTGAAAGCCCTAGGGTTTTCTCCTGTAGGAATCTCTCCATGTTGTAAGTATCTCATAATTGGTGAGATCCATGATCCGGATCCTGAATAGGATTGAGTATCCTCACTAGGGATCATTGCAGAATTATTCCCTATCTCCATAGCCACATGATCCTCAATAGCTGGGGTCAGGATATGGATAATAGGGATCTTGATATCCTCAGGGATCTTCAAAGATGATCCTAAGTTAGCCAATGCATCAGCTTCTGTATTTTCTTCCCTTGGTACCTGTGACAAACTAAAAGAGACAAAAGAGAGTGCCAAACTTTTGACTATCTCCAAATATTTGGTTAGCTTTTCACCTTTAACAGCATATGATCCATTAAAGTGATTTGTAATTAACAAAGAATCTACGTGTACCTCAAGATACCTGATCCCCATATGCTTTGCAATTTGCAAACCAGCAATTAAGGCTTCATATTCAGCCTCATTATTAGTGGTTTGGAACTCACAAGCTATAGAATGGGGTATTATGTCCCCCTGTGGCAATTTTAGTAGTATTCCAAGCCCTGTGCCTTTGACATTTGAGGATCCATCAGTGTGAAGTATCCAAGGATCCTTGGTCTCCTCTAGCTGCTGGACTTCTAACTCAGCTTCTTCTTGTAAATCACTACTGAAATCAGCCACAAAGTCAGCTAATGCTTGGGATTTGATAGCTGTCCTAGGCTCATATCTTATATCATATGCACTCAATTTCACTGCCCACTTAGCCATCCTTCCTGACATCTCTGGTTTCCTGAGGACATTCTTAATTGGAAAATTAGTTTTAACAATGATAACATGAGTTTCAAAATAATGTCTTAACTTGGTAGATGCCATTATTAATGCAAGGATAAGCTTTTCAAGGTGTGAGTACCTGGATTCGGCATCAAGTAAGCTTTTACTTACATAATAGACAGGATGTTGTGTACCTTGATGATCCTTAACAAGGACCGCACTTACTGCTTTTGAGGATACTGCAAGATACAAGGATAACACATCACCTTTTTCTGGTTTCATCAAAGCCGGGGCCGAGGATAGGTAATCTTTGAGGGCTTTTAAAGCATTTTCATGCTTCTCCGTCCACTCAAATTTCTTGTTCTTCCTTAGGATATCATAGAATTCTTTACACTTCTCGGAGGACTTGGATATGAATCTGTTCAAGGCTGCTATCCTTCCTGTTAGCCTTTGAACATCCTTAGCATTGGCCGGAGATTTGATGTTCACTATTGCTTTGATTTGTTCCGGGCTAGCTTCGATGCCTCTCTTAGTCACCATGTATCCTAAGAATTTACCTGCTTTAACACCAAAATGACATTTTGAAGGATGAAGCTTCATATTATATTTGTCAAGGATATCGAATGCTTCCTCCAAGTCTCTTAGGTGATCCTCAGCTTTTAAGGATTTTACCACCATATCATCTATGTAAACCTCTATAGTTTGTCCAATCTGATCCTTGAACATCATATTCACCAACCTTTGGTACGTTGCACCTGCATTTCTCAATCCGAACGGCATAGCAATATAGCAATATATACCAGTTGGAGTCATGAAGGCCGTATCCTTTTGGTCGGATGGTTCCATTTGGATTTGTTGGAATCCAGATGAAGCATCCATAAAAGTTAACAGTTCATGACCCGCAGTTGCATCCACCATGGAGTCAATGTGGGGTAAAGGGAAAGGATCCTTGGGACATGCCTTATTTAAATCGGTAAAGTCGACACATACCCTCCACTTTCCGTTTTTCTTTTGAACAACAACCACATTGGCCAACAATCTTGGATACTTGACCTCTCTAATCATACCTGCCCGGAGCAATTTCTCTACCTCTTCCTGGATAATGGCATTCCTTTCTGGTGCAAACTTCCTTCTCCTTTGATGGATTGGTTTGAAGGATCTGTCGATGCCGAGCTTATGAGTGATAACATCCTTGGATATGCCAGTCATGTCTTCGTGTTTCCATGCAAAGGTAGTCTTTCTCCTTTTGAGGAAGGATATGAGGTCTTCTTTCATTTCGCCAAGGATCCCTGACCCGATATAGATTTTGGATTCAGGATCATCAGGATCCATGAGGATTTCTACCACATCCTGCTCTCTGGCCTCCAAGACACTCCTTGGAGGATACCTTGATTGCTATTGCTCCCTTGACTTCGAAGCTGGTTTCATCGATGAAGTGTAGCAATCCTTAGCTTCCTGCTGATCGCTATCAATCTTTACTATTCCCCAAGGACCAGGGAGCTTCACACATTGATGGTAAGTAGATGGGACTGCTTTCATATCGTGTATCCAGGGCCTGCCAAGGATAACATTACAACAAGATAAACAGTCAATAACACAAAACTTTTGATAAGAGTGTAAGCCTTCAATATATATTGGGAGTTTAATGTCCCCCAGGGTGTTCTTGGTCTCGCCACTAAATCCCACGAGCACGGAGGATCTTGGTATGATCTCTGATTCAGGGATACCCATCTTCTTTAGAACATCAAGCTGGATAATGTTCACTGAACTTCCTCCGTCTATTAGGATCCTGCGGACAAAATAGTTAGATATAAAAAGAGTAATAACTAAACCATCGTGATGAGGATCCTGAATATCAATACGATCCTCTTCATCAAAGGTTATGACTTTTCCTTCGGAGACACTCGATGTTCGAACTGGCCTTTCTCCGTTATCCATTTTAGTTTCCTTCGCATGCCTCTTAGCTGCTGAGAAGGATGTGCCACAAATGTCGGATCCCCCAGAGATAAAGTTTATCACTTGTGCGTCTGCTGGCGGGGCTGGAGCCTTCTCAGGGATCCTTTCAGGATCCTGAGTCCTTGACTTTTTTCTTCCCAACAACTCTTTTAGATGCCCTTTGCTCAGCAAGTATCCAATTTCCTTTCTTAATGCAATGCATTCTTCTGTGAGGTGCCCAAAATCTTCATGATATGCACACCACTTTGATTTATCCTTAGTTGCAGCTGGCCTGTCATTCTTTCTTGGCCATCTAGCTTTATCACCTAGGTTCTGCATGGCAAGGATTAGTTCATTGTTATCAACACTAAAGCAATATTCAGAAATTGGAGGATAATCCTCATCATCCTCTTCTTGATCAATAGAATGCACGTTCTAATTATCAGATTTGTTGTAGGATCTGAACTTGTTGTTTCTGAATGAGGATCCTTGCTTATCTTGCTTTGAGGATCCTGTTATCCTCTCCTGAATCCTCTTATCGTCCTCTAGCCGGATGAACCTGAGGGCCCGGGTTCTTACCTCATCTAGGTTCCTGCACGGTGTCATAACAAGATCATCATAAAATAAGGAATCCCTAAGTAATCCCATTTTGAAGGCTTCAACAGCCGTGGCTATATCTAAGTTGGGAATGTCTAAGGATTCTTTACTAAATTTGGTAATGTAATCCCTTAATGATTCATTATGACCCTGGGTTATCCTATATAAATCACTAGTTAGTCGTTCAAATTTTCTACTACAGGAAAACTGAGTATTAAACAAGTTAACTAGGTTTGCAAATGAGGTAATAGAATAGGGAGGAAGACTTAGCAGCCATTTGAGAGCTGATCCAGTAAGAGTGGATCCGAATCCTTTGCATAGGCATGCTTCCTTTAACTTTTCTGGGATTGGATTGATCTCCATCCTCTCCCTGTATTGTGCTATGTGTTCTTCAGGATCCGTCGAACCATCATACAGTTTCATTGTAGGCACATGGAACCTCTTGGGTATCTCAGCATCACAGATTGGTGGTGCAAAGCGAGATATCTTGTGGCTCCCATCTGCAATCTCTGGAATAGGTTTGACTACTCCCGGAACACTCGAGATCATATCCTTTAGCTTTTGCAATTCTCTGGCCATGGCATGATTGATACCTGGATCCTGCATAAAACCATGGTTAATAGTATGAGAATTATTAAAAGTGTTACCTCCCATTGGATTCAAATTAGGAAATATGGAGGTTAATCCATATTGTTGAGACTCTAGAATGATCGAGGGGCCAGCAGAGGCATTGGTCTGCATTGGAATAAAATCTCCTTGATGGACATCTGAACTTCCTGTTTGCAAACTCCTCAAGGATCCTGGCATCTGGAAGGATCCCTGAAACTGGGATGATCCTGGAACAAAGGAGGATCCTTGAACCTGGGATGATCCTGGAACGAAGGAGGATCCTTGAACCTGGGATGATCCTGGAACGAAGGAGGATCCTTGAACCTGGGATGATCCTGGAACGAAGGAGGATCCTTGAACCTGGGATGATCCTGGAACGAAGGAGGATCCTTGAACCTGGGATGATCCTGGAACGAAGGAGGATCCTTGAACCTGCTGCATTCCTGAATATCCTCCTGTACTCGTGAGGGATCCCATATGCTGGGGATAGGATCCTGCTGGCTGGAAATATGAACCTAGTGCCTGGGTCATAGCTGTTGTTCCGTAGTGCACTCCCTTTGGTCCACCCGCATATTGAATGTTTGGAACCACTGACGGCTGAGAAGTAACCACCGGAGTGTCAAAATTCAAAGATCTGGGCATCAGTGGAGAATGATCCTCTGCCGTTTTCTTCTGTTTCTTAATTTCATCAATCTCCCGGAGGATCCTTTCGTTGGTCTTATCCTGCTCTTGTGCATGATTCCTCATCTGCAAAATCAAGGTATAGAGATCATTAGTAGTAGGATTAGTTGAAACAGAAGAAGTAGGTGGTTTTGAGAAAATGGGAGTCGGTTTCTTCGCAGCATTTTCTGTATTCTTCTGGGATCCAGGAGGTGGTGGAGGCAAAGGAGGAACGCCTTGTGAGGAAGTGAATGAGGGCATCAAGTTTGAAGCATTCTTCGATGAGGAAGCCATCTGCTTGGTTGTAGTGAGCCGAATTAAGCACAGAAATGCGTATTTTCTTAAGGACGAAGCACCAATCACTTCAATGTAGAATGCACAAACAACACAAGGATTTATACGGGGAAAAAGCCCTTGATCAAGAGTTGATCTCCGGCACAAAAAACCCCGGGTGATGGAAACTACCGATCACCAAGCTAAAATAAATGGTTAAATGTTTACAACTTCGGATAGTAACGAGCTAGGTACAAGGATCACTACGGTGAAGTGTGTAAAAAGTGTATGAAATCGCTAAGTGTTTGAACGAGAGCTTGTATGAGCGTGTTTGCGAGTGTGTGTAACTGCCAAAATGACTAAGTGTCACTAACTTTCTAACTTAGCTCGTTACTCCCTTTAAAATAAGAAAATTATCTAGCTAACAAACTCTCCGACTTTTGGGCCAAGCCTCCACGTTCTCCATAACGTCTAGTTTTGATCTAGCACGTGCAGAATACTTCGGGAATATTCTCCAAGAATGTCGCTAAGACTTGGTCAAGCTTGTTATACCTGCGAAATGTTATAAAGCATAAGTAAACAATCGTCAGTATGAGGATCCTTGAAGTGATCCATGATCCTGATCCTAAAGCCCTTCTGAGGATCACCACCTGTCACAGAAGTAAGGATCACTAGTTAGGATAATGAATAAGGATCACTAATTGTTAGAAAATCCTCCCCTAACAATGCTGCTATCCTCAGCCTTGCTGCGTCTCTTTTTTCATCTATAGTATCCAGATCCTGACATAAGACTTCAGGATTCTGTTCAGGATCCTGTAGCATAGATCTTGCAGTAGGTATCGTCATTTCTGTTGGAATCATTGCCTCTGCTCCAAATACCAAGGAAAACGGGGTTTGGCCAGTTGCATTCTTCACCGTTGTCCTATCAGCCCACAAAACAAAGGGTAACTCTTCCGCCCATCTTCCTCTTTTGGCTCCAAGTCTCTTCTTTAAGTTATTGACTATTATCTTGTTCGAGGATTCGGCTTGTCCATTCGCTTGAGGATGTACCGGAGTAGATGTGATCATTTTGATTCCCCAACTCTTGCAAAAGTCAGTAGTCCTTTTGCTTATAAACTGGGACCCATTATCACAAATGATCTCAGCTGGTACTCCAAACCTAGTCAGGATATTCCTCTTTATGAAGGATACTACTTCTTGGTCTCTTACTTGAACGAATGCTTCAGCCTCGACCCACTTAGAGAAATAATCCGTTATTGCTAACATAAATACTTTTCCTCCCGGAGCCTTCGGTAACTTCCCTACTATATCCATCCCCCACTTCATGAATGGCCAAGGGGAAACTACAGGATATAGTGGTTCAGCTGGTTGATGTAGTATGTTACTATGCCTTTGACATGCATCACATCTTCGAGCATATTCTGCAGCATCTTTTCTCATTGTTGGCCAAAAGTATCCCGTCCTCAATACTTTCGAGAATAATGATCTGCCCCCAGTGTGATTACCACAGTCCCCTTCATGTATATCCTGAAGTACTTCTTTGGCTTCATGATCCTCCAAGCACCTTAAATATGGTCCTGCAAGAGATTTCTTATATAGGATATTATTTATAATAGTGAATCGTGATACCTTCATCCTAAATGCCTTAGGATTTTCATTTTCGGGAATGTGTCCATCTTTAAGATATTTCAGAATTGGAGTTGTCCAGGATTCAGGATCCTGTTCAGGATATTCCACTCCAGGATCCCGAATATCCGATACTTCTTTAACCTGAGGATTCGTTGCAGGATATAAAACATGTATTATTGGTATTTGGGTCCCTTCCGGTATCCTGACTGATGATCCCAGATTTGCTAAGGCATCCGCTTCAGCATTATCCTCTCTTGGTACCTGTTCAAGTGTAAAAACATCGAAATATCCTGCTAATTTTTTGAGAATATCGAGGTATTCGACTAACTTCTCACCCTTAACTGCATAGGATCCATTAAAATGATTAGTAATTAGCAAGGAGTCAACATATACTTGCAGATTCTTGATATTCATACTTTTAGCCAGCTCTAATCCTGCAATTAAAGCTTCATATTCTGCCTCATTATTGGTAGCAGGAAATTCACACCTAATAGCCTGGGGTAATATGTCCCCCTGTGGCGATTTTAGTAGTATTCCCAATCCTACTCCTCTTATATTAGATGCACCATCAGTATATAATGTCCAAGATCCTGAGGATTCTCCTAATTGTTGAACTTCTAGGTCTGCCTCATCCTGAATGTCACTACTAAAATCAGCCACAAAGTCAGCTAAAGCCTGAGACTTTATGGCATTCCTAGGTTCATATACTAAATCATAGGCACTTAGCTTTACCGACTACTTAGCCATCCTGCCTGACATCTCTGGTTTTCTAAGCACATTCTTGACAGGATAATTTGTTTTAACATGAATCCTATGAGTTTCAAAATAATGTCTAAGTTTTGTTGATGCCATGACTAATGCTAGTATTAATTTTTCTAAGTGAGAATACCTAATTTCAGCATCTAACAAACTTTTGCTAACATAATAAACAGGATATTGCTGACCTTCATGGTCCTTTACAAGGACGGCACTTACAGCGTTCCCCGATACCGCGAGGTATAGGGATAATGGTTCACCATTCTCAGGCTTCATTAGTAGAGGTGCGGTTGAAAGATATTGCTTTAACTCCCGTAGGGCCGCTTCGTGCTTCTCACCCCACTCGAATTTTTTATTCTTCTTCAGGATATCATAAAAATCTTTACATTTCTCTGAGGATCTTGAGATAAATCTGTTTAATGCTGCCACTCGCCCCGTTAATCGTTGAACATCTTTCATATTTGAGGGTGATTTAATATCCAAGATGGCTTTGATCTGCTCCGGGCTTGCTTCTATTCCTCTTTTGGTCACCATATATCCTAGAAATTTTCCTGCCCCCACTCCAAAATGGCACTTAGCAGGATTCAGCTTCATATTATACTGATCCAGGATATCAAACGCTCCTTTAATATCCTGGAGGTGATCCTGAGCTTTCTTTGACTTTACTACCATATCGTCAATGTATACTTCCATGGTGTCCCCCAGTTTGTCTTTGAACATCATGTTTACCAATCTTTGGTATGTTGCACCTGCATTTTTCAAACCAAAAGGCATAGCTGTGTAACAATAAATACCTGTTGGCGTCATGAAGGCAGTATCCTCCTGGTCAGAAGGCTCCATTTGGATCTGTTGAAATCCTGAGGATGCATCCATGAAAGTCAGCATTTCATGCCCAGCAGTGGCATCTACCATCGCATCAATATGGGGAAGAGGAAATGGATCTTTAGGACAAGCTTTATTCAAGTCTGTGTAATCCACACAGACTCTCCATTTTCCGTTCTTCTTCTGTACCACTACCACGTTTGCTAGCCACCTTGGGAATTTGACTTCTCTAATCATTTTGGACTTCAACAATCTTTCAACTTCTTCTTGAATAATGGTATTGCGTTCAGGAGCAAACTTTCTTCTTTTTTGTTGCACAGGCTTGAATGTTTTATCAATTCCAAGCTTGTGAGTAATAATATCTTTGGATATGCCTGTCATATCCTCATGCTTCCATGCAAACGTCGACATCCTGCATTTTAAAAAGTTAATTAATTGTTCTTCAATATCCTGAGGGATATTGGTTCCCACGAGCACCGAAATATCGGGATTATCCTGGTCCAGGACAATTTTCTTCACATCCTGCTCCGGATCCTCCACGATATCCTGGGCCCGCATCTTTAATTGCTATGCTGCACTATGTTTGGTTGAGGACTTCATTGAGGATGAGTAGCATTCTTTCGCCTCCTGCTGGTCGCTATCAACTTTAACAACTCCCCAGGGGGTAGGTATCTTGATGCATTGGTGATATGTTGATGGCACGGCTTTCATATCGTGAATCCACGGTCTTCCCAATATAATGTTATAGCAGGATAGAGAGTCCATTACACAGAAACGTTGTATCGAGTTGACTCCTTCAACGTACACCGGCAACTTTATCTCCCCTACTGTGTTTCTGGCCACTCCACTGAACCCAACAAGCACGGTGGACTTCGAAGTGATATCCATTGGAGATACATTCATTCTTTTAAGCGTCTCTAGTTGGATTATGTTGACGGAGCTGCCATTATCAACCAATATCCTGCGTACAAAATGGTTAGCCACATATAACGTTATTACCAGAGCATCATGGTGAGGATCCTGGACAGTATCCCTGTCATCGGCATCAAATGTGATCACTTTGTCAGTTGTGAGTGTAGTCATCCTGACAGGTTTGTCTCCCCTTTCGGCCTTAGCTTCTTTTGCATGTCTCTTTGCTGCCGAATACGAAGTCCCACAAATGTCGGATCCTCCCGAAATGAAGTTGATTATCTTGGCATCCGCGGGAGGTGAGGCTGCTCGCTCAGGATCCTTCTCAGTATCCTGACCCTTATTCTTCTTTCTTCCCAAGAGATCTTTCAAATATCCCTTGCTTAGAAGATAGCTTATCTCTTTCCTCAAAGCAATGCAATCCTCGGTCATATGTCCGAAATCTTCGTGGAAAGCACACCATTTTGATTTGTCTTTCCAATCCGCTTTTTGTTGATTCTTCCGAGGCCATCTCGCCTTGTCCCCCAGACCCTGCATGGCATACATCAATTCAGGAATGTTAACAGAAAAGCAATATTCTGATAATTCAGGATACTCTTCAGGATCCTCATCTTCGACAGCATTCACTCTCTTATTCTCATTTCTGCCATATGGCTTAGGCCGATACGACTTGAATGAGGATTCTGACTTCCTGTTAGTTGACTCATAAGTGTTGGATGAGTTCATCCTTTCTTGCATCTTTCTGTCATCTTCCAACCGAATGTATCTTAGGGCCCTGTTCCGAGCTTCATCCAGGTTCCTGCATGGGTTCATTACAAGGTCTTGGTAAAATTGAGAATCTTTTTGCAACCCCATCTTGAAAGCTTGTTGATGCAGTTTTGTGTCCGATGCTTGTCGAATAGATTAGATTTATTTTATGCTGAATTTGTAATAGTTAGTGAAACGGTCTAACGAACGTGTATAGACCCGCTCGTTTGAAGTGGTCAAACGAGAGGGTTATTCGGTTGACCGTGTGTGTTTGAAAGACAAAGGGGTGTGGCTATAAATAGCAACCCTTTGCCATTTCAAACACTTGTAGATTGTAGGAGGTTTGAGACCTCACCAGGGAGAGATCACCACTTGATCTCTCCCCGGAACCAAACGGCTCTGGTAAAGGTTCGATTATCTTGTTAATCGGGCCGGCTTGTACTCTTATGTTATCAAATCAATACAGGTTAGTCATTTATCCGTCTATGATCTTCCCGTCTATGAACATAATCATGATAATCACGGTTTCGGTCCCGAAAACGGTCCTACAAGTGGTATCAGAGCCATGGTGCCCGATTTAGTAAATCTAACCGTTTACTAAGTCACATGTGCTCTAGATCTATGATTTTCGTGCTTTTTGTTCAAGATGTAAAAAATGGGGAAACATGAAGAAAACCCAGATCTGGACCGTATATGCGGGTCTGTGCTGAAACGGAACACACCAGTGGGTTAGTTTTTATGTTTTACACCAAAATCAACAAGTTTTCATCATAAAATATCAAGTTTTTTAAGATTTTCGTCAAGATCTGCATAAGAACAGAGGCTGTGTTCTTGAAGAAATGGTGGCGGCTGTTAAAGATTTTAGGGTTTCCGACGAAACGCCCACACCCACGACGAAACAACAAATCTGAATCTATGACGAAACTGAATACACCGACTCAATGACGAAACTGAATCTATGACGAAACTGAATACACCGACTCAATGACGAAACTGAATCTATGACGAAACGCCCACACCCACGACGAAACAAGTTCTGTTTCGTCGATCAGATTCACAAACAAACCATTCAGTTTCGTCGACAAGTGTTCAACAACCTGTTTCGTCGGACCAAACAAATCATTTTCGTCGATCAGCACACATGCTTGTTTCGCCGGAGTTCTTTTGTCAAATGAAGTCTGTTTCAGCTGGTATCGCTGAGAGAGAGAGACTTGAAAGTTGTCGGCTGTTGCTATTGTTTATCGAAGAAAGTGGGACAGATTTTGAAGATGATGTCGGCTGCTGTTGTTTATGTATCGAAGAAGGAGAAGAAGACATGGATGTCGACTGGTTGCTGTTGGTATCGCAGAGAGAGGAAGACAGATCATGATATTTGCGGTTGTTCTATGTGAATCGGAGGTGTGAATCGCAGTAGAGAGAGAAAAAGGTTCTGGTGATGTGTGTATCGAAGAAAATGAACAGCAAAGTGAGATTGTCAGCTGATAAAGTTTTAGGGATATTGACTTTTGGGGTGTGGATGCAATATGTCGACAGAAATGTTGTTGTCAGCTAGGGTATAATATTGTGCTCCAAAAGAATTAGGAACAGATCCAATTAAGTCTTCGTGGACTTTTGGGCCTTTTTGTGAATATTGCCATTGGGCTGTTGGTAGGCCTAGTCTTCGTAGACAAGAAAATTGTCATTGGGTTTCTAATCAATTTTCTTTTTTATGGGCCAATGAAATGACTGAATGAGTGACGGACGTATTGTGAGGAATGCTACTTTGGTCGGGTGTTCGCGAAGTTTAGCTGAATCGCGCTTTATAAATGTCAACGTCAAATTTGTACGGGTTCGGGAGCACGCGGGATGATGCAGCATGATGAAAACAAAAGATGATGAAAACTTGATTTTTTTTAAAAAAATGTGGGGTAGTCACGGTTACCGATGAAAATGTCAAAAATGGTGACGCGACTATTATGGGCCAAAAACCAGAAACAAAACGGTATGTTCACTTCCGCACGTCAGTATTTATGTTTGTTATCGGTTATTCGAAGATGTTCGAAAGCATTTTGTTTATTGTCATATTTTCGCATTTGAAAACGAACGTATGAACCTAGAATGTCAATACCGGTCCTAACGAATCCAAAAGGTCGAAGAGTATATGCCTATGATGAAAGTTTTCAGATTAGGTGTTAGCAGAACCTTGGGGGGATACAAGTCGGATCCTACGGGGTATTAGGGGACGTTCTTATTCAACTAGAATATGCAAAGAAGAAAGCCGTTTTCGTGATTTTTCGAAAAACCGAGAACATTTGAAAGATTCTACTCAGTGGAGAGAATTTGTTCAGTAAAGATTGACGACAGTTCCGCTAGGTGAAGGGAATTGGTGAACATTTGAAACCTAACGACAGTTCCTTTAAAGTGGAAGGGAATCTGTTAAGGTTTAGAGATCTTACCAAAGAAAAGGGGGAATAAAAATTTTCGTATGTTGAATTTCTTCGGTAAATTTCTAAACGCAATCACAGGTGGTAGAGTTTGTGATTTTCTAGTGACACAAAGACGGTTTACAGAAGACAGTTCACCAGAAACCTCTACCAATGTAGTATGCTTGAAGATCAAGACTTGATGCAGTTTTTAAAGAATGGAACCCTTATCAAATGCCGGTTGGAGTATTGGAAGATCAGCGGAAGATCGGTCAATTGAGCCTTTTGAGGAAATTGCACAACGCCCAACACGGATACGCGTACTTTGAGGGGGAACTATTATACAAGAAGCGTCAAGATACTACTTACCTGGATCATCGGTCAAGGGGGAATTTGTTAACACAGAGAAGATGAATACTTGACTGAAGATCGATTGCAGTTGCATTTTCAGCATTCGACAGCAACGGACAAGGGGGAAATTGTTGATGCAGTTTTGTGTCCGATGCTTGTCGAATAGATTAGATTTATTTTATGCTGAATTTGTAATAGTTAGTGAAACGGTCTAACGAACGTGTATAGACCCGCTCGTTTGAAGTGGTCAAACGAGAGGGTTATTCGGTTGACCGTGTGTGTTTGAAAGACAAAGGGGTGTAGCTATAAATAGCAACCCTTTGCCATTTCTAACACTTGTAGATTGTAGGAGGTTTGAGACCTCACCAGGGAGAGATCACCACTTGATCTCTCCCCGGAACCAAACGGCTCTGGTAAAGGTTCGATTATCTTGTTAATCGGGCCGGCTTGTACTCTTATGTTATCAAATCAATACAGGTTAGTCGTTTATCCGTCTATGATCTTCCCGTCTATGAACATAATCATGATAATCACGGTTTCGGTCCCGAAAACGGTCCTACAAAGCTTGCACAGCTGTTGCAACATCAAGATGAGGAATGTCTAGTGATTCTCGGCTAAACTTGTTCACATAATCCCTAAGGGATTCCTGAGGCCCTTGTGTTATCCTGTAGAGATCACTTGTTAATTTTTCAAAGCTCCTACTACAAGAAAACTGACTATTAAATAAATTTACTAAATGAGCAAAAGATGTGATTGAATGTGGAGGAACATTCAAGAGCCACTTCAAAGCTGATCCTGTCAAGGTTGAACCAAAACCCTTGCACAAGCATGCTTCTTTGAGATCCGGAGGGATAGGGTTGATCTCCATCCTCTCCCTATACTGAGCAATATGCTCCTCAGGATCCGTCGTTCCGTCGTAAAGCTTCATGTTGGGGGTTTGGAACCTCTTTGGAATCTCAGCATCACAGATAGGATATGCAAAGCGAGATATCTTATGGCTATCTTGAGACACTTCCGGGATTGGCTGGACCACCCCGGGTACACTTGATATCATTTCCTTCAACTTTTGAAGTTCCCTGGTAAGTGCTGACGTCACACCTGTATCCTGCAAGGATCCACTATTGTTAGTAGCATGAGTATTATTATTATTTAATATGTTACTCGTTGGAGGATTCTGCCCATATCCTGAAGCATATCCTGAGCTCCTTATGGTCGATATCCTGACCGAGGAGGGTATTTCAGGAGTATGATTCTGAGGAAGGCTGGGCACAATATTCCCCCTGTTATCCTCTGTATACACGGCTGAACTGAAGTTCAAAGCTCTGGGTTGTAATGGAGTGACAATATCCTCAGCGGATCTGCTCGAGCCAGACTTCAGGAGTTGTATTTCCCTTAAAAGCATTTGGTTTGTTTCCTGCTGCTGCCTCATTTGTTCCTGCACACTTCCAAACAAGGTTAAAATTTCGTCGTTAGATGCTAAAACAGGGGCAGATTCTTGAACAGTGCGAGTAGGGATAATATCCTGAGGTCGTGTAGAGGCTGGCATTCTTGGAGGAGGTGGTGGAAGCACCGAACCTGTAGTAGCAGAAGTCGTAGCAGACATAGTAGAGGAACTCATGTTTGATCGTGAGGCCATTGTGGACAATGTGGCAAAAAGTTTTGAAAATAAAAAACCGATTAGCGATTTAACAAAAAATTTTAGTAAAGATAGCACCACTTGCCCCACGGTGGGCGCCAAATTGTTTTGGTCAAAAATTACCGAAGCAATTTAGTGATCAAATTAGTAATGTGAGGTAGTGTGCTAAAAAGTTTATGGAAAATATGCTTGTTAAGTTATTTAGAAAATCAGTATTTAGGATACGGCTCAGGATATTGAGCTGTATCTGCGATCAAACAGTGAGCAAATAATAAGCAAAAAGTAAAGGAGACGACACGAGATGTACGAGGAAAGCCCTTGATCAATCTAGATCGCCGGCATAAAACCTCGGGAGCTGACAATCGCAGCTGCCTTGTTCTTCTTATTGCTTTAAACTTCAAGATACAGTGCAGGATATCAACCAGATCTCTAAGTGTTACAATGAATTCGTGAGAGAGTACAATTTGCGAGAGAGCAAGTGTTGGTGTGTAGTGAGTGTGATTGCAGTGAAAATGTTGTGTCCTATTCGATCTGGTGTTCCTCCTATTTATAGTAACGAAATACAAACAAATATCCCTATAAATATGGGATGCTCCGAATATTCCATCACGAACGTTGTAGACCGAGTAATAAGGCTTCAACGTCTTTCTTTGAACGGTTTGGACCGAGTCTTCCGCAGAACAAGTCTTTGTGAACGTTGCTAGCTTCCATCCCACGTACCTGCACGTAATCCGTTAGTGATCCTGAGGATACCATTCAGGATATTACCAATACCCCGAATCCGCACCCCGGATATGAACAGATATTATTTAATCAAGATAAAAGCCAAGATATTTCTCAGGATATGAGCTCAGAAATTAGCCCACAACACTACCGAAATCTTGGAATGCTATACATTTGAAACTCTATTTTAAGTAAGTATGGAAC
Organism: Helianthus tuberosus; assembly: GCA_030545235.1. Lineage (NCBI taxonomy): Eukaryota > Viridiplantae > Streptophyta > Magnoliopsida > Asterales > Asteraceae > Helianthus > Helianthus tuberosus. The sequence continues at coordinate 44,088,862 of CM060411.1, read as the reverse complement.
TTAAATTCCAACTCAAGATGGTATTAATTCTGTATCTCTTATTAACTTTTGATATTATTTGCTATTTTGAATCTATTACTGACTTAAGCATCGGAGGAGTGTTAGCCAGGCTAACACCCACCTTAGCTTTTAGTGGTTTTGCAGAATATACTTCGGGATATAGCACCAGGATACACACTCAGGATACTTCTGAAGATTAGAGGATTGGCCCCCTCTCTCACGTATAAGGGATCCTGATCCCTTCACAGGTTTAAAGGTATTCACCTTTCTTCCGAATTGGGTTTAAACACCCCGCCTGGAGCGCAAGTTATTCGGGAATAGTTCAAGGTGGCGGGACCAGTCCATGTAAAAGTGGCTGACAATTTCGTTACTATTGGCTATATCCTGAATCCTAAAGGTATGTGAGGATTGATCACCCTCTCTCACGAAAGGGCATTTTCATACTCTCTAAGGTTTAAAGGTTTTCACCTTTCTAAGTCTTGGAGTTTATACACTCCCGCCTGTAGTGCACGAAAATTTGGGATTTCCCCAGGATACGAGGGATTTGTCTCCAGTACATTTTTGGGTTTTACCCCTGTAACACAAAAAAAATGTCTATACAATTGGAACTGATGTCCAAAAAATGTCTAAGTATTCATGCACAGGGGACATTCCTACTGAGGCAATGGTGCAAAGCTCAAATGATAAAGCTCGGACCTAATACACTAAGTGTCTCAGACAGGGGACATCTTCATTGGAGGAGTTGCAAAGGGATTGAAGTTTGAGAATAGGGTTATACTCTATTCCTGGTATGATCTTTCCTTTGTAAACGTTATTTGAGTTTTTGAAACTATGTTTGACAAAAGCTTAAACATCCTGATTGGGATAAATTCTCGGGATATATTTTTGAAATGTATTTTCAAAATACTTTTCAGGATATTTGATTAAAATATTTGGAACTGATACTAGTTTGAAATTAAAACCTTGATCAAACAAGTATGGTCAAAACAGGTTTTAGAAAGTGGACTATCTTTTATTCTTTAAAAAAGTTTTCTATAAAGTTGATTGAATATTTAGAAGTTCTATTCAATAAAAGTTTTTATAATATATCACTGAGCATATTGATCAGGATATTTTTGAAAAATAGTTGTACAAAATTTTGCAAAGCTAAAATCTGCATTAAGGAATGTATGACAGGAATTAAAAGGCAACAACAAATAAGTCAAAAGTAAGTTATATTATTAACATGTCAAAAGTTGTGCTTTTGGATTCACCTCAAACCGAGGCCCATCCACCAAAAGCACAATTAGTCTTTACTATACTTATGTAACAGTTGAAGGTTCTATCTCAAAACGGGACCTCTCCACCTTCAACCGTTATGATATTCAAAAGAGGTTATACTAACCGATGACCAAGGGCTTCATCCTGAAACCCAGGACCCATCCACCTTTGGTCATCGTATTGTTCTAAGTGCAGGAAATGTAGATTGTTCAACGACAGGAAAAGTAAATTGTTTATACAAACCACAACCATGAAATTTAAAAAAGTGGGCTCCGGCCTTGGCACGTATATCCATCATCGCCCACTTCGCCGCCTAAGGAGCGGCACCTTCTTGATCAGCAGCCTCTTTCCCAGCATCTGCGCCAGTATCAGCCTCAGGATTCTTCTCGGCATCATCATCACCAGCATTGGCCACTTCCTCTGCCGCCTTGGAAGGCTCTTCACCAGCATGCTTTGCAGGATGAGCGACGAGATGACCTCCAAGATCCTGGAGTTTCACTTCCCAAGCCTTTACATTCCAGGAGGGGCATTCGAAGCCCAAGCTCTTGGCCTCATAAGCCATCCTTAACATAGCTTGGAGAAGGGAGATAACAACGGATGCTTTGAGGCTATCCCGATATGAACTCATATCCTGCTGGTATTGAAGAAGAGCGGCGTCTAGTTTGGCCTGAGCATCCTCATTGGCTTTGCGGAGGGCAGCTTGGTGTTCTTGGGTCATTGCTTTGTATTTATCTTCATAATGATGGGACTTGGCGGCTGCGATTGTTCCTTGATCGGCTATAGTGGCTTCAGCCTTTTCGAGCTTAATCTCCAGCATCTTGTTAAGCCCACAGGCGTCTTCATACAAGTGCATGAGACGTTCCAAGCCCTGCAGTTAAAGATACAGGTATCGATGTAAAATAAGCAGGATAAGGATTAACATACATGTGCAGGATATCGGAAGGGAATTTTTACCTGCTTGAGGAATGAAGCGGCTTCATTAAATCCATGATTCTCGAGAGAGAATGTCTCGGAGGCGGCTGGAGAATCCATTTCCTTTCTCTTCCGGGAGCTAGAGGCCCGGGTCCTGGATGCCGGAGGAGCTTTAGGAGCGGTAGTAGTCTTTGAAGAGGTAGGCTTTGGTGTGGCAGACGACTTCGGCTTGGATTCTTGTTTAGCCGGTACAAGGCTGGAGTAACTGTCCAACTCGTCGAGTTAGAAGCCTTCAAGGTTGACAACTGGTACTGCACAAGGGAATATATTTTTAAACTTATAATACCTCTGAAAGATAATCGGTTTAATGGATAAAGATAATTACTGAGAATATACTTACCAGACATCTCTGAACTTGACTTTTGGCTTGAATCTGCGAGAGACAGGGAAAAGGTTCTTTCACTAGCAGGAAGTCGGTATATTTCTTTGATCCTGGACTCGGATTCCGCGCTTGGGGGTGCTAAGTCTCTGAAGTTTGCTGCATAAAACATCAGGATATAAGGTTAGGATATAGTTTAAGGATACACTTGGGGATATTCCTAAAACCCTAGATCCTACCCTTGGTTAACCATCTAATCGGCAGATCGAAACCCTTGTCGATGGAATCTCTTTTCACGAAAAAGAACTTTCGCCGCCATCGGTCTTCGTTCTTGGTGGCCTTAAGGACTAAAGGGTTTTTGGAGGTGGAAAACAAAAGAAAACGGCTGTCTCCATGGGATCTCAACCGGTACGCTATAAGGAGGTCTTCAATACACAGGTCAGGGCAATGGTGAGATCTGATTTGATCCAGTACCATCAAAACTCGCTAGACCATTGGCATAGTTTGGGCATAACTAAGGCCGGTGAGGTCGAAGAAACGATAGATAAAAGGTGGAAATGGGTACCGGAGTCCCAAAGAAAAGGGGTAGGCGAAAAAACAGACCCACTCGTCTGATGACACGTCTGATCGGATCTCCCGATCAAAAGGACGAATGACTGTTCTAGCAGGAAAGGCGCCGGAATCCTTGAGGGCAGCGATATCGGCATTATTGAAGCAGCAGCTTTCTTTTTCTGGTTCTCGTATGAGGTTTTGACTCACGAGGGTTGGGGCTGGTTCATCCGAACGAGATCTTGTCCGTGATGCCATGGAGAATATTAAAGCAAACAAAGAGAAACCCTGGAAAGAAAACAGAGGATGAAGAAAAGAATAGTTACCTGAAAATCGCTTGGAGAAGTAACGATAACAAAAAGAAATATCTCAGCTAATTATAGGCTGAGTATAGGGGGGTAAAAAGTAAATACTGAATTGAAAATGGCACAAGGTCACCTCAGCCGTCGTTTCATCTTAATTGCCTCGGTCTACGAGTTAGAATTTTTAAAATATATCCGTTGGATTGGTATACCAACAGATATATTTGGGGACAATTGTTATGGGTCATTTTCTGAGCGTACATATCTTGACTAATATCCTGCTTTTAATTGTTTATCTGTGACCAGGATACTGGACTGGGATATTGCTGACATCCTGGGCGATATCCTGAGGTTAATTGAATTAACCACGTGCAGGTTAGAGGCTATGGGTTACTAACGGTCAGATGGACTTCTTCTCCTCAAGACTCGGGCATATCTGTTATGTGAGAGACGCTGAACCCGAAAGACCAGGTCTACAACGTTCGAGTGGGGAATATTCGCCGGATCCCGATTTATTAGGATAGTTTGTTACACTTCTTTTACTATAAATAGATGGGAGCGGATCAGATTAAGGCACGCAATTCACACACACACTTTCGAACACTTTTGCTCTCTAGCTCACTGCAAACACCATACACAAACACTTGTATTCGAATTACATTGTAACACCTAGTTGATCTGCACCACATCCTGCACTGTATCCTGATATTTGAAGTAATAGAAGAACAAGGCAGCTGCGATTGTCAGCTCCCGAGGTTTTGTGCCGGCGATCTAGATTGATCAAGGGCTTTCCTCGTACATCACGTGTCAACCTTTACTTTTTCGCTCATTGTTTGATCACAGATACAACTCTATATCCTGAGCCGTATCCTGAAACCGTTTTTACAATTAACTTGGATAATATATTTTTCACACATATTTCTAGCACACTACCTCACTTAACTAATTTGATCACTAAATTGCTTCGGTAATTTTTGACCAAAACAACCCTGGGCTTCTTGATCTTCAGAATTGTTTCCACAATACCTGTAACTGGATCCTTCCTCTTGACTTTCTTAGGATAATGTGGCTTCTAGTGTTGAAATTCTCTGAAGGCTTCAAATTTCATCAAGCCCCACGTTGGCATATCATGAACTCTGACTGGATATGATAATGTTCTGACTTGGGAAAACTCTTCAACATCCCACCAAGGTAGAGACATTATATCTTGAATATATTGAAAATATTGAACACCAAATTCTCTTCTAATAGCATAAGCGTTGACTTGTGGCAAGTACCCCCAGCTTATGATATCACCCAGAGAAACATCTCTATCCCTTTTGTAATACTGTTGTGGTCTTTTGTATTTTCTTTCCGTATCTTTCCTGAACCACTTCTTTCGTTCTTCACGTTGTTCTTCTTTAGACATTTCTCTAAAACTCTTACTCTTAACAATTTCAGCAACTTTTATTCTCAATTCATCTTCATTTGCTTGACTGAATAACTCAGCAAGAGTTGGAAAGCTAGAAGTATCAACATTAACATTCTCAGACTGATCATCGTCACTCCAGTCTTCTACTTCCACTCTATCATAATTATCAGCTTCTTCAGCATACTTGTACTGATATGCAGGTTGATGATTGATATCAAATTCGTTCAACTCTTCTTCAAAATCGATGTTAAACTCACCTTCTTCAACATCCATCATCTTAATAATATCAGCTCTAGTGTAAGTATGCAATAGCTCACCTTCCTCTACATCATGTTCAAGACGTAGAATCAAACCTGCACCATGATTAATAATCTCATCAACATTTTCAGCATCACCATGCTCCCCCTCTCCTCCTGTATTTTATGGTTCTTCGTTTGCATCATCATGAAGATACTCATCAATATTCTCTTCTTGTGACGCTTCAGTTACTTTATACCAGAATTACCTTGATCAGCATCATCATTTCCATCATCATCATTATCGCTATGAACAGAATATACTTCATTTGCATCATCTTTCAGATTATCATCTTCATCTTCTTCATCATATTCGATCTTAATCATACCAGATACTGAAGTTAATGGACAAGGATATGGAATAGATAATTCTGGAACTTTTGTCGGGGATTTCGGCTCAATCAAAACAATTTCCCTTTCAGTCACTTGAACATCATCTTCAATTAGAACACTTTTACCCTTATCTTTCATTCCAGCTTCTATTTCAGCTTCACGTCTTGCTCTAACTTCCGCAAGTTCTATCTCTTCAAACCTTTGCTCAATCGACTTACCAATCAAATCTTCCAACACTTTCTTTAACATATACTCTTCATGTTCCTTTTTAGCTTTCTTGGCTTCTAACTCTTGATTTTTCAACTTGAAGTATTCATTCTGCTCATCCCTTCGAGACTTTTCTTCTTCCAAGTCAACTATTTGAACTTTCAGAATGTCTATGTCGACTTGATCAGCTTCAATCTTTTTCAACAAAGATGAATTCTCAGATTCAACAGACTTGACACGTTCCTCTAACTTCTTTTTCTCACTTAACACCTCATTCACCTTCTTTTGCAACTTCTTCACAAGATCATCATTCACAAAGCTAAAATCATCAAGCTCTTCAAGAACTGTACTCTCTGGAATATTTGGAAATTTTTCAAAACCAGACGATCCAGGAGTAGTATGAACTGGTGGTTCTGTGGTTGGTGGTGTTTGTTGGACGTGTGGTGAAGTTATTGGTGGTTGTTCATGAATGGATAATGAAATATAATGTTGTGGTGGTGATTGTGGTGATTGTAAAGGATCAGGTGATGGTTGTCCTGGTGGTGGTGATATTGGTTGATTTTGTGGTGGTGATGTTGGTTTAGTTTGTGGTTCTGGTGAAGGATTTATTTTCAGCTTGAATTTTAACTTTCGCGCTGCTGAAGTTTCGACACGTTTTCTTGAAGTTGATTTCTTTCTACCTCCTGAAGATGGTGGATTTACAACCTGAACATTCTCTGGTGGAACATATGTTTCATCATCATCATCATCCGAACTCCTCTTTCTCTTCTTTTGTTTCTCTCTATCTTTTGGATCATAGTTTTCTCTGATCCAACGTTCAACTTGAGCATCAATATCAACTTCTGAACCAGATGAACTCTCCTTTTCATCATCAACTACTATCTTACTAGCTGATTTCTCAGCCTCTACAGTATCATCAATATCTTTCAGCAACTGCTCAGTTTCAGGAGTTAACGGTTCTTGATATTTTTCAACATTAGCTTCTGTCTCATCTACTTATGGTTCACCAACCAGCAATGTTTCAACTGCTTTCTATTTACGTTTCTTCTGTGGTTGAGAAGATAATCCTTCTTCAGCTTGGACTTTTGGTGTAGGATTTCTCTTTCCACCTTTTTTCTTCTTTTCTGTTTCTACTTTTGTATACCAATCATTTCGAGTTTCACATAAATCTTCTAACTTCTTTAATTCATCGATTGCACTCTGATCTTGCATTTCAGCATCATTGCTGCACTTTAAATGATTTACTGGATCTGGATCCTCATACTTATCACTTTTTATGAACCCGAAAAACTCTGTCTTCTTTGGTTCAGGCCAATTCTTTGTATACTTGGATAATCGGATTAACGTTTCATTATCCATGTGATGCAACAACATTAGATCATTTTGTTCATCTTTCTTCAGATTTGGATACACATGATCCAACATCATCTGCACAAACCTTGGATACACCCAACTTCGACTACCAGAAGTAATATTAACTTTCATGTAATGAAAAACAATTCTAGAAAAGTTGTGTTTCTTGTTTAGTACCAACGCCGTCACCATACACATTTGATAGTCTTTCATAACATCGTATCCACCTTTCCTGTGACTTAGCGCATGAATCATTGAGTGAATAAAGAATTTGTACGGCTTCATAAAACAGGCTTTCAAATAATTTGCTTTATTCAACGGACTGTTATAACCCATTCTAAGCATACATCCTTTGACCATCCTTTCCGGAAACCCTGTTGGCGAATTATCGTCATCTGGAAACTCTAATACTTCTCGTACAAGCTGTTCTGTGATTATGATTTCTTTATCTTCATCATCTATACTAACACTTGAATTAATAACATCATTCACTTCATCATAACTAGCATTCTTCCAAAAATGATCAACATGAGATTTGAATACTTTGTGCTTATCCGTTAAAGCCTTTTGAATTGGTAAACGCCTCATGAATGGCAAAATCTCCTTAAACACACCCATCTTTGGTAGTGTTTCATTGTAAACACAACAAGTATTGTGCGATGGTTCAAACAACAAGTTCGATGCCTGAAAAACAAACAGAAACAAACAAGTTAAACATTTTGCACAAGTTTCAATACAAAACTAACATTCACACGATCTGGCCTCATGCGATGTGGCCAGTTCATGCGACCTCGTGCCAAACTGATCAGGCTTTTCAAACGATCTGGTATATAAATGATCTGACCAACTCATACGGTCTGGTACTTCAAACGATCTGGAACTTCAAACGAGTTGGCCAATCTCAAACGGTCTGGAACATTCACACCGTCTGGCCATCTCGTGCGGTCTGAATCAAGAAATCAGCCACATCGTGTGGACTTGGTTCACCTCGTTTGAACAGACTTATATGAACAGTGAATTTGCAGGTTTTTAAAACATGTTTCTATTATGTAATTGATAACCTAGATCTGTTCTACAATAAAATCCGAGCATGTTGATATGATTTTTGTTCAATTTAGTCCACAATATAAGCCTAGATCTAAGTTCAAACATTCTGTTCATTCGAGTTCATACGAGTTCATGTAATTTGGTTCAATTTAACATCAATCTTTACCTTTCCCATGATATAAGCTGTGCGAACCAACTTATACAAGGAATCCGAACAATAGATTACAAGATTAAAGCTTGAAAAACACTGAAATCGCTCAAATCGCTTTGAAGGATGTGTGTGTGATGCGGTGTGAGAACTGAAACGGTTTCACGCGATTTGGGCTCTCCTTTATATAGAGGATGCCAGGTCGCACGAGTTGAATGCTGAAACGATTTGGGGTGTTCATGCGGTCTGGCCATATTTGAAATGGTTTGGCCAGCTCATACGAGTTGGCACCTCGTGTGAAACTCTTATTTTTTTCAAAAAATTTTGAATTTTTAACTTTTTACCTTTTTACCAACACACTCAGTTAACCAAGTCCAATTTAATGACCCTGGTCAACTGTTTAGCCTGCCAAATCCAAATTAATGACTTTGGCCGACCAAATTATGATCTCGCTGACAATTTTGAAACATTTTAAGTTCAAATTAATGAACTTTTAACCATTTTGAGCAATTACCAAAACTTTTCTAAACTTTTCTTATCCAACCCAAATGATCCAACTTGTTTAGCGCTGTTGGACTTTGATCATCAGATCCCCAACGTCTGTTGTCGAAAATAAGATGAAATGACAAATCTTTTTGAATTTTTCAACATTTTAGCTAAACAAACAGAAAATCTTTTGGAATTGAAGAAACTGGAAACTGTACAAACGTATTTACAGATAATTTTTTTTTGTGAGTTTGTGTAAGAGGATCATATCAGGTTTTGAGACTTATCACTAACACCGTTGATCTTGATTTAACTTTAAGTCTTAAACAAATTCACTTCTGATTATCAGTATTGTTGTCCACTTAAACTTCTACACAAGTTTCAATTGATTCAAGATACGAATTAGTGTTTTAAGGACTTAACTTATTCACATGTCCCACCTCAGAATATACTCCCGTATCAAAATTCCCTAGATTCAGTCTTACAGGTGAGTATACCAATCTGATATCTGTATTCGGGTTACTGGAGACCTTGAGAGCTCAGGTATGAACTACCGTTCAGTCAAAGAGTTGAAGGCTCGACTTTAGGTGTGTTCCCTTTAGAGAATCTTTTCTTCAACTGCAATTGATTCGTATCTTTCGATATTTTATCAATTTTTATGCAGAGGGTGAGCTTTAAAAGCGCGTAAAGTATTATACGAGGTCTAGGCCATTGCTTCTGCAATATCAGAAGACCAGGTATAATACCCCAGATATCAAACAGTATAAAGATCTAGTATCTCAGAATCAGGCAATCTCTCAAACAAGATTTCGGGGTTACCCATATATCCAAGAGATGTTCCTCATGAGGATAAGCAGTTATTTGTTATGTTTATATCTCGAACTCAATCTACTAATCGTGTGAAGTCTACTGGCACATCATCAGTGAGACTCGTTTAAAAACATTTTGACTTTCCATTTCTTTAGCATGTTGTGATAGTCCACTGATGTACTATCATTTCCTCTTATTACACAAACCTCTTTTTGTCTTTTCAACGTTTTTGTATTTTTGAAATTTTATTATGTTTTAGTATTTTCTATAAACTTTCTCCCCTAAAATCAAAAACATATTTTTGTGTTTTTGGTTTTATCATAAGCAGTAAAGAAACTGTACAGAAAACATGACAACTAGACGCAGATCACTTCTGATCGCCGTCCGCCTCGGCCACACACTCTACCACCCTCCCAGAAAACAAATTCTTTAACCCGTTCAATTTTAAAAGATAATTAAATCTTGTTTTATCAAAGGGTTTAGTGTAAAAATCAGCTCTCTGATCATCGGTGTGAATATAATCAATTCGAATCAATTTTTTCTCGTGGCAATCACGAATAAAATGATGTCGAATCTCAATATGTTTTGTTTTTGAGTGTTGTACCGGATTTTTAGTGATATTAATGGATGCCTCGTTTTCCACAAAAATTGGCGTGTCTAAGAATTGCAGACCGTAGTCCCTCATTTGCTGTTGAATCCAGAGAATCTAGGAACAACAGCTGGAAGCCGAAACGTATTCGGCCTCACAAGTCGAGAGAGCGACTGTGGTCTGTTTCTTACACTGCCAAGTGATTAGCCGAGTTCCGAAGAACTGACAACCAGCAGTTGTGGACTTAGCCTTCAACTTACAGCACCCGAAGTCAGAGTCAGAATATCCAGTTAGAGAGAAGTCACCGGATCGGGGATACCACAAGCCGGTGCTTGGGCAACCTTTGAGATACCGTAAGATCCTCTTCACTATCATCATGTGTGATGCTTTGGGACTTGACTGGTACCGGGCGCAGAGGCAGGTTGGATACATGATGTCCGGTCGTGATGCTGTCAGATACATTAGCGATCCTATGATTGACCGATAATGCGTTTCATCCACTTTCTCACCACTTTCATCCGGACATATGCCATGATTCGTCTCCAGGGGGTTGATATGGGAGATGATTTGGACATATTGAATTTTTCCAACACATTATTCACATACTTGGTCTGGTGTATGAAGATTCCATCAGGCAGTTGCTCAACTTGAAGCCCGAGAAAGAACTTCATCTCCCCCATTGAACTCATTTCAAACTTTTGCTTCATGACCTTCTCAAATTCCTTACACAACTCATCGTTCATTGATCCGAAGATTATATCATCAACATATATTTGCACGATCAGTAGATGTCCTGCAACCTCTTTAGTGAATAGGGTACTATCGGTAGTCCCTCTGGTGAACCCGTTGGTCAGCAGATGCTGGGAAAGCGTCTCGTACCAGGCTCTCGGGGCCTGGTGTAATCCGTATAACACCTTGTCGTGTACATACACCTTTTCCTTGTGTACAGGATCGGTAAAACCCGGTGGTTGACCGACATACACTTCTTCTTTAATCTTGCCGTAGAGGAATGCAGATTTGACATCCAGTTGGTAGACCTTGAATCCGTTCCATGACGCGAACGCTAAAAAGATTCTGATTACCTCAAGTCAAGAAACGGGAGCATATACTTCAGTAAAGTCAATCCCTTCTTGCTGACTAAATCCTTGGACTACCAACCGTGCTTTGTTCCTTACTATAACCCCTCTATCATCTCTCTTACATTTGAAGACCCACTTGGTCTTGATCAATTTCTGATCTGCCGGGAGATCAACCAACCTCCACACTCCAAGCTTTTCAAACTGTTGTAACTCCTCTTGCATTGCATTTACCCAACTCTCTTCGGTTAATGCTTTTTTATACGTTTTCGGCTCTACCTGCGAGATAAAACATTTTAATGAGAACTCTTCTTGTAAAGGTGCTACAGAGGAATAAAAACATGTAAGCCCTTTGTTTATTTGTTCGTGGGTTTTCACGCCGCTTTGAAGGTCACCAATGATTTGCTCCGACGGATGGTAAGATAACGTTCTTGGCATGACCGTATACGGTACGCTCACTTCCGATTGCAAATTTGTTATACTCTGATCACCCGTGTAATCAATAGCATTTGAAGTCGCAATATTTGGTTCCTCATCATAAATCGGATCGGTTTCCGATTCTGAGTCGTCAGATTGGTCAAATATTGGAGCTGTTTCTTCTGGGGGTACATGTGCAGTTCCACTAGGACCAGCCTCATGATCATTTGAACCCACGATGGGCGAAGAAACCACCAACGGTCTCGGCACTTGCTCTTATGAAAGAGACTGCTGTTGTTGGTATAAGAACGCCAGTTCCTCCTCATTCGGCTCTGTTGGTAAATGGAATGACTCCCAAAGATTGTCGTAATCAAATAGCAACCTGTTTTCGGGAAGTTGATTCGGAGCGGTAAACTGTTGACAGTCAACATGTTGAACTTGTATGATCTTCCCCAAACTCGGAACAAAAACTCTCTTCAACGGACTAGCATATCCTACAAAAAAAAAACCTTCATTAGCTTTCGAACCAAATTTACCGTCTGGATCAATGAATGTGCATGGTGAACCAAATGGTTCTAAGTACTTCAGATTCGGTTTGTAAAGATGAAGCAATTCAAAACAAGTTTTCTTGTACTTCTTCACCGTAAGAACCCGATTGAGTGTGTAACATGCCATGGCGACCGCTTCACTCCAAAAATATACTAGTAATTTCGAATCTGCTAACATGGTACGAGCCGTTTCGATCAACGTATGATTTTTTCTTTTTGCGACACCATTTTGTTGAGGAGTATACGGTGCGCTGAACTCATGAAGAATGCCCTTATCGTTGCAGAATTCGAGCATACGGTTGTTCTTGAATTCCGTGCTATTGTCGCTTCGAATACGTCTAATCGGCATTTTGTAAACATTCTCCATCTTTTTGAATAGCCTCATCAAAGAATCAAACGTTTCCTCTTTTCTCTCTAGAAACATCACCCAGGAGAATCTTGTAAAGTCGTCAGTAACAACTAAACAATATAGATCTCCACTTATGCTTTTCACATTTACCGGTCTGAAAAGATCCATATGGAGTCTTTCGAGCGGTAATCTGATGGAGTTCAAGAGCTTTTTCGGGTGCGATTTCTTCGTCTGCTTCCCTTTCTTACATTCAATACAGTCATCGTCAAGATGGAAGCTTTTCAAATTAACCCCATCTACAAGATCATTATGAACAAAAAAGTTCATCTTTCTCAAGTGAATATGGCCCATTTTACGATGCCACATTGTAACATTCCTAATTTTATCATATATATTATAGGTTTGGTTAAATTTATTAACCACTAGTAACTAGTAAATAGTTTATTTTTAATATAAATATTCAACCCAAATAGTTTTAAAACACTATTTTATATAGTTGGTTGAAATATTATATTAAATTGGCCTGTATATGGGTGACATTTCTAATAAAATAAAAGTCTATAAAAACTTATATTATTAGACAGGTATATTACGGTTAAGTCGACTATTAAAAATATGAAGTTCCTAGATGGGCCTAGGAACCGTATAATAATTATATTATAAAATACATTGTATTTTGAACCTACTCTATTTTTAATGAAACTTATACACAAATGTAGTTAAAAATATTCTCGTTTTAAAGACATATTTATTATTTTATAAAACATCATATTTTAAAAGTTATACGCGCCAAATAAGTGAAGCAGTTAAATTAATTATAATATATATAATAAAATAATAAATATCTTTAACATTTGATTTCTGTATAGGTGCACATGTCAAGTATCAAAACAAACTATAATAATAATCGAAAATTTCATACAATAATAAATAAATTAGAAATCTAAATTTCATGAAGTGTTTAAGTGTAGATGAAACGTGTCATCACAAAAAGGAAGTTCGAAATAGTATGGATGACAAGGCATAAACTGTGGCTTAGCTTTCATGCAGGGTTCCAATATAAATAGAAGAAGTCTTTCAAAAGAAACAATGCTAACTTTCCTTCTCTTTATATCGCTATTCTATTTTTTCTTTCTTTTTCTTTAATATTATTTACCTCCTAAAAATAATAAAGCCATGTCCCATTTTAAGTATTTTAACTCCCGATCACCGCTACCCTTTCCGATTGATCTGAGCCTCATAACATATGTCAGGGCTCTGCCCGACTAAGTTGTTGGGGTTCTGTCTCGGGACATCGGGATAAGGTTGAATTAGGGGTACTATACTTAAACACGAGTACAAAAATATATATTTATAGCTCAGAAGTTGTACCCAAAATTTATACCAGGAGGCTTTCTAGTTGAACCCTAAAGTTACAAAGTAAGTCCATTTTCTTTTCTCACTATTTTATTCCCTTTTTCTTTGTAATATAATTATATTCAAAAATGTCCCAAACCATAACAACTCTCACCAAAACTATTATATTTTTATTATTATTATTATTTATATTTTGTCTAAAAAGAAACCCTAATTGAGACACCCAAGTAATCCTACACAATTCCTAAAATTTTCAGAACAATCAGAATTAGGATCAGGACCCCTAAAACTCAAGGGGGGGGGTTTTCCCTATTGACAATTATCCATATATTTTGCTGTCAAAATTGAATTTATCATTTCCGTCGACTCAGCTAACCTACAAACACACGTGGCAACCATATGATAAAAAGTAACCCGTCGCGCCACGCGACAGGCGCATATGTTCCTGTCGCGACACGCGGGGGAACCATTTTTCAAGTATAAATAGAGGGGTATGGGACTTGAGTTCCTGCGTTTGTTCGACGTTCAAATTCATTTCGTACGTCCAGATATTCACAGTTTACTACCAAACACACACTAGCTCGAATTCTGCTACGATACCGGGTATTAACTCAATCGCTGCTACGATTCAATGTCCGATCGATTGAAACTATCCGATGGATGTTTTAGTACTATCCTTTGTCATTAGTCGTGATTCCGACAGGATGTTTGAGTACCACCCGAACTCGGGGACTACTCTGTCATTCGTTGTGAATCCGATGGATGTTTAAGTGATTGCACTTTGTCATTCGTTGTGAATCCGATGGATGTTTAAGTGATTGTACTCTGTCATTCGTTGTGAATCCGATGGATGTTTAAGTGATTGCACTTTGTCATTCGTTGTGAGGGTTTTAATCTCGTGAGTTATCGTAAATGTTGTATTAAGTTACCTACCTAGTTCGTGTGCACTAGGTTACAAGACTAATCAATAGGCTAAGCTCTGCCTGTATAAATCTGCAATATATCAAGGCTTATCTGTAGACTAAACTTTGGCCGTATGAATCTGCATGATTATAATGTGAGTCATTCTCTTTTTATCAAAATGCTTTATAAATTCTTAAATATTTTCAAAGTTATAATTACAGTGATTAAGTTTATGTAATCACTAAGTTACAGCCGGTATGTGGGGTTTTGTATACATTACTTGATAATCTTCACCATTGGGGCAGCCAAGGGGTGATATGACCATAATTACAGACACCATTGGACGAATGGGCCAATGGGTCGAGTGATAAAGTACTGTGGGTAGTTGGTTGATATCAGAAACATTGTAATCTTCCTTAATACTGTAAATTATAACAAACGTGTCATTTTCATAAAATAGAATGATTCACTCAGTATTTCCCGCTGACAAAACCTTTTTAAAACGCGTTTCAGGTAATTACAGTAGATTGGAGTAAGAGATGGATATGGCACTGAAAGGCATCAAGAAGTGGCTTATTTTATTAATTAAATCAAATCAAGAAATATTGTTTTATGTAATAAAAGCTACCATTGTAAAACATGGGTTTATCCCATCTATTTAATAAATAAAATCCGGTGTTTTCTAAACTCTGATATTTTTCCTAACTCACGGTCCTGATGAAATTTCCGCTGCAATATTTTTCAAAATAATCACCGGTACCACTTGGCTGTTCGCGACTCCCGATTCCGTCCAGGGTGGGTCGGAGGTCGTGACACACATGATGGATTCTTTCTCAGTCGCCTTCGTCTTACTCATAAAGCATTGTGCCTTTTTATCTATCGTTGTTGCAACGCTCATGTCTAGTACATAAAGATCATTTTCACGAGGAGCGCGCATCAACACCATTTCTTCAGGTATTTTAAACCCTGGTTTAAGAATCAGACATTCATCTTTTGTAAAATGAACAGTAAATGACTTATCACAAATCTGAGAAATGCTCAACAGATTGTTTTCTAACTCAGCAATGTAGTTCACTTTATCGAAAGTTACGATCCCGTTAGTAAGTATTCCTTCACCAACAATTCTTCCACCTTGAGTTCCAGCAAACCCGACATAACCTCCATTGATTGACTTGACGTCGTATAGCAGTGCTAACATCCCTGTCATGTGCCGTGAGGCGCCGCTATCCATTATCCATTTAGAAATGATAGACCTTGGAAGCCCCTACACACATCAAAAGACATTTACTTAAACAATGATACCCAAGATTTTTCAACATTTGGTACACTACCAAAAACAATATCATGAGCTACTATGTCAACTTTTGGAATGTTAAAAACAACATTTGGAACATCAGATTCTGGTTTTGATTTTAGAGCTCCTTCCTTGATAGGTGGGAATTCTTCAATCAACTTATCTAACTCAAACTCAATTTTCTCATCAGTGGTTACAAAGATTTTCGGTTCAGATTTTAAAACTTCTTCCATTTTCTTTTCCTCAAAAGAATGTTTAGGTTTCTCCACCCATAATTGACTTTGGGAAGTCTTTGTTTTTTGATAAACCTTTGAAGTCTTTTGTGATTTTGAAGATTCACCAATTTCAAAAGTTGATTTTGGTTTGTCCTCTGACTTCAATGATTCTCCGCGTTTAAGAATACGCATGGGGGATACCATAGGTGATTTTCCCTTAACATCCTTTGAAATTTTTGGTTTTGGTTTATGGAAAACTGGTTTTATTATCTCTTTGACACATTGTTTGACCATGTGACCAATTTCATTGCATCGATAACAGATTCTTTTGTCATATTCAACAAAAGTGGATCTGTTGGCCTCATCTCTTATCTTTTTGGCCGCAATAAAATCATCAATTGCTTGCTTACTAAAGATATAATCCTTTTCGACTTCTGAATTATTACCAGCCACAAACACTTCACTCAATTTTTCTTTTGGCTTAACTACTTTCTTAGCCATTTTCATCTCAAAACCAACACCTTTCTTTTTGTAATTATTACCATGTCTCTTGTTATTACCATTGTTACCCACCCATTCATTTTTCTTTCCCGGGTTGTTTGTCGGTTGTTGTTTAGCAAAAGATTTTTTCAGTTTTGATAGAAATGAATTGTTGTTAACTTCTGCGATATCAATTTCCACGAGTTTAAAATTTTTTTCAACCTTTTCAGGTTCGCATTCTGAATCGGGTACTCAAAATCAGTATACAGTTTGTCAGTTCCGGTCATCGTGTAAACCACAATGATCGAATTGTCATCCAAAACTTTATCTGACTTTGGGATAAACTTATAAAGAAAGTTTCCGTCATCTTCAGATTCTAAACTGGAATTTTAAAAATGAGTTTTAACCGTTTCAAAATCAGTGTTATCACTCTCTTCATCCAACACTTGGTCTACAACTGTTTTAACCAGTTGTGACTCGTTGTCGATGTCAGACGGAGAGAATGTAACATATATGTTTTCCGGTAACTCATTCTCTTCTGTTCTCAGTTTGAGATTCAATGCCTCTTCCACCCCGTCTGGATATTTATGAGTATAATGATTCCACATTGGGGGTGGAACATTTTTGAAAGCTGGTTTAACTTCAGTTTGTTGAGGAACGATCTGATCAATCACATATGAAGATGAAAGATAACTGATCAACTTTTTGTCGACTCTTTCTGTCTCAATACGCATCAGTTCAAGTTCCTTCTTTAGAGATGCGATTTTGTCCAGATGGATGTTAATCGACATTTGCTTTTCCATGACCGTAGCTTTGAGCAAATTAGCAATTTTATCATTTTCTTTACTCTCAATGTGAATCATTTTAATTGATCGTGACAGAGTGTCATAAGCTTCTTTAACATCATTAAAATCAAATTTTAATTTGTCGTTAAACTTTTTCAACTCTTGAAATTGTTTGTCTTTTTCAAGACAATCCATGCATGGTTTCATACATTTTTCGCATGGCTTTTCAAGAATTGAATCAATTTTTTCAAAAACATTTTCTTGTTTATCATTTTTACTTTCCGATTTACCAAACTCTCCAGACTCAGACTCAGATTTCTCTTCGGATTCGGACTTCACATTTTCTGATTTGTCATCGGACTCTGACTTCTCTCCTGACTCATACGTATCACAAGTCTCGATAATTGACTCCTTTTCAACAGACACTGACTCTTGAGTTGCATCTTTGGTCTCACTGTTATCAGAAGGTGTTTTAGTTTGTTCTACCTCTTGCAGCTTGACCATAAGAGCTTTGTCTGCTATTTCTTTCAAAGTCTCTTCATTCATTTCCTTTGAGACATCAACGATCTCTTGAACCGGAGTTTGTTCAACTTCGTACTGTGGGCAAAAACCCGTAGTCGGTTCACTAAAGAAACCTGTAAAAGAATCAAATACATTAGCTGGCATTATAGATTTAAATGCATTAGTAATAACCTCCTGTTCAGACTGATAATAGTAGACCGCTGCTGCCTCCTCTTCTAGATCTGCAAAACTTTCTTCATTCACCGCTTCACTGACTTCTTCAACTTTAGGAACACATTCCTCGATTTCCGGTTCCGGCTCTTCAATAATTTCAGCCATCATTGCAAGACCACCTCCTGGAACGTACTTATCCCAACTGAAGCATTCTGGAATCTTTTCGTCATCTTGATTCACTAAAAGAGCTTTTTCTGTTTGTTTGGATTGACTGTTCTCGATTTGAGGTCGTGGATTGAATGGTTGTTGACTGTTTTTATGATAGATGGCATGTCGGTAATAATCATTGGCGAATGGATTCTGGTGGTTATTAACTTCTCTGTTCGGACATTCGCGTTTGAAGTGCCCCTTCTCTTTACACTTGAAGCAAGTCACCTTCGATTTGTCGAATCCAAGTTTAGGATCAGGACCTGCGAGACTACTTCTTCCGGTAATTTCCATGAACCTCTGAGCTCTTCTCACAATGCTCGCCATACCCCATTTTATGTCGATGAGTTCTAGTTCCTTGGGATCAATTTGATCGTAATCTTCTTTAGTCATGTCTGGGTTACCAATTCGTCCGGCTACTAGACTCTCGTAAGACTCAAGTACAGAAGCTAGAAGTGCTATATGCTGTTTTGCGGCTGACTCGGTAAAATCTTGACCCTTTTTTTATATTAACAGCGATATTGCACTGTATCCCATGACTATAACTCTGATTGTTCGAACCTGAAGAACTTTGAGAAGAAACCTGTTCTTGAAAATTCTGAACCTTAGGATTCGGTTCGTAATTTGGAAACAATGAAAAGTTGTTGTTAGGCATGTTTTGAGGTACTCCCGATGAAGAATCTGCACTGAATGCCGTTTAAATATTTGGACTCGGAGCAGATGTGGCAGATGAGTTTCATTTCTAATAAAGCTGAACATCTTGCTGTACATTTGCAGATTTCATTTTCCTCATCTTTCGAAGTTCAAGCTCATGAGCTTCAATTCTCTCGATAAATGTACTCAAATTGAAACCCACATATTCCAAATTTTTCTTCAAAACCAATAAGAACGTACCCCACTCTTCTTGTGGTAGTGCGTCAGCCAACTTATCAACCCACTCTTCGTCTGTTTTATCTATATTCAAACGTTTCATCTCCACTACCAAGTGACAGTACCTCTCAATTAACTCTTTCGTTGATTCTCCACTGATAGCCGTAAATATGTCGAATTCTTTTTTCAGTAGCGCCTTTTTGCTTTTGATCATTGAAACACTCCCAATAAATTTGATTTTAAGAGTGTTCCAAATAGATTGCGCGTCACCCTGATGCTGTAATAGTACCAAAATGTCTTCCTTAATTGCCGGTTGCAATATACTGACCATCTTCTTCTCGGCTTTAAAGTTTTCTTGTTCAGCCAGAGTTAATGTGTTAAGTGTTTTTGGAAGACCAGCATCATTCATAGGAACTACATATTTCGTTTCAATTTTCAGCCAGCAGTCGAGGTGATTTGCCTGAACCCACGTGCGAAATCTATCCTGCCACCCCGAATAATCTTCAAGGTTGAGCAGTTTCGGTGGTTTTTGCATGGTTCATAGCTCGTTCTCCATATTCACATTCTGGGCTATACTTGCTGGAGTTTGAGCAGTCATACCTCCTCCAAAAAACGCATTGTAAAACTCTTGATTGTCCATTTTTATACTTTGAAAAATGTTTCGAAAAATTTCTAAGTTTTGAAAAATTACACTTTCAAGGGACCTGGACTTTCAGACGACCTGAACTTCAAATGACCCGATTTCAAACGACCTGAATTTCAAATGACCTGGACTATCCAAACCGTGCGAGGTGAGTAAAAAAAATTTCAGTTCGTGCGGTCTGAACACTTTCACACGATCTGATCACTCAAGTCGTACGAGTTGGTCATAATATTTGAAACTTTCAAACGAGGTGATATATGACACAATCTGATATCAGCTCGTGCGATTTGGTCACACCGTTTGAAATTTTCAAACGATCTGGTCTAAACTGTGCGATCTGGTCATGATTTTCAAACGGTTTGAACAAGAATCAAACGATCTGATCAATTTCACACGATTTGAGCATCATTTTCACTTGATTTGGACAGTTTCACTTCGTTTGAAGACTTAGTTTATCAAAATTTCAAGTTTTTTACATTTTTTGATCAGTTTTAGTTTGATTTACGGTCTGCAACTTTGTATGATTGGTCAAAATGATGTTTTACACATAATATCTAAAATTCAGTCCATTTTATCCGTGAATTCGTCTGAAAATCCAAGAAAGAGTAGAAGTATATGGTTCTAAACCGTTCAAAACACTGATATCAACAGATTTAACTCATCCTGAGCTCTGATACCACTTGTAGGATCGAGGATTCGGCCAAACGAGTGAATCAGAGTCAAATCTAGTTTCTAGAAAGGCGGAATCAGTCTAGAAACCGTTAATCAGTGTTAGAACAGGAGTAGAAGAGTAGAAAGTCACTTTAAACATGTTCTTCATTGATTTTAGACGTTTTGGTACAGAGAGAATCGGACAGCAGTTCGATACAAAATTCTCCAGAAAGTTACAAATGAAGAACACTACTAGCCTATTTATACACCTGCCAGATCGCATGGACTAACAACTCAAGACCGCACGAGCTGAGGCTTCCACCTTGTGCGACCTGGCTAAACCATAAAAACTTAACATTTTAATACCACTAAGCTAGCCTATTACATATAAATGACATGACATTGACTGATGACGCAGGCGATAGACATTATGCATCAACAAATGGCATGTGCACCTTTGTTTAGATCTTCCTATTTTACCCCTCCTGAAAGTTCCAAGGCCCCTATTATTTACAAAAATGTCACCGCATCAATCTCAGCCACAAACCACTAAGATCTTGTGGCTGAGAATCGTTCTCACCGTTCTCACACTTTGAGGGGTTCTCTCCTGATCCTATTCCTATATATATATATATATATATATATATATATATGGTGGGGTTCTAGAGTGAACACTAGTGTATTTGCGAACTGAGTGAACAAATCTTGGCCATTGATCTACACACGTCTATGGCTAGGATTAGTTCACTCAGTTCGCAAGCTACACTAGTGTTCTCTCTTGAACCTAATCCTATATATATATATATATATATATATATATAGAAACGGGATCAGGAGAAAACGCCCAAAAGTGTGAGAACGGTGAGAACGCATTCTGGCCAAACACGTGGCGAGTGATATGATTAGGGGGTGAGGGGTTTTTTGTCTTTTCAATCTTCTTTTATTTTCCCAACGCGCCATAACATTTTCTGGCATCTAAGATTATTTTGGCGTTAATTGTATTTATTAAACTTTTTGGCGTTGAATTAATTGTTTTTGTGTCACATAGATAATTTTTTGGTGTTATAGCGTTTTCTGGTCAATTTTTTGGCGTTTTGTGGCGTTGTATAATAATTCACTAGAGTCATTAATATTTTCATAAGATTACAATAAGACCAAATGTTTTTTATGGCGTTTAGTGAATTTTTTGGCGTTTAATACATTTGACAATGTGCTTTGCCAGCACCTGTTCTCACAGTTTTCATACTACTAGCGTTTTGTTGTTTGTAGTTTTTGTCATTTTATATAATAATGTATTTTATTTGTAGAGAATTAGATAACAAAACAACAGATAACATGATAACAAAACAATATAAAATGAAAAAGAAAAAAAATTAAAAATGGTAATCTAATTTCTCTTCCAAATCTTCACTGTCATCAGCCCCTTATTCTTGAATTTGTTTTGGCGTTTTGAACCTTTTAAATACCTTAGCTATATGCCAACTTTCCTACATAAACCCCGTCTTTTTCAGACAAAGCTACTTAGTGGCATCCTGTGTTTTGGTGTGATATTGTTGTTTGGTGGCATGTCATTGAAGATCAACTCTTGCTTGATGCTATTTGTAATAATGGAGTTTAAAATAGCATTTTACACTTGTGTTGATCCTTTATTCCATGCCGATATTCATCAAGAACAAAGCTCACATGATGGCATATCACTGTCATCAGTCTCTTTTTCTTGATTATTTATCCATCTCATTCAACAAAAGATTATTGAGATAACCCCCTCAGAAGAGGAATCCATTCAGTGACAGCTTTGTCATCTGTGGTTATTTTAACTAACATTTTTTGGCGTTTTAAAGTGATTGGTTTCTAGAGGATATGACGTTTGTTTTCTGGGTGTGATCAATTCATTGTGTATAGACCCTTCTCTTATAGGAGTTTTTTGGCGCGTAGTTTAGGCATATTTTTTTTATTGTAATAAATGATAGTAATAAAGTAACCGTCTTTTCAGTTACTGTTTTTGTATTTACTGTTTTGATCTGCTTTATCAGTTTATAGGTGATAGACGTCCCATCTTCTAAGTTTGGCGTTTTTTTAAATGGCGTTATGCAGACTAAGATGACATAATACAATAACAGAGAAAATAAAATATTAAGCAGGAAAAATATTTTTTGCGTTTTGTAAGCAATAACTTTTTTTAGTATTTTTTTGGTGTTTTACAAATAAAGAGAGAAATGTATCATTTAATTATCTTAAAAAAAAGAAGATTACACAGAAGAAAAAAAAAGAAAAAAAATTTAAACCCTTCGTCAGAAGGTACTTTATCCGAAAAGTATCTATCACTTACGTCATCTTCTTCCTCGGAGTCTTCATCTGGATCTTCATCCATGTCATCAACTTCAACTTCATCGGCTTCTTGTTCTTGAAGATTCTGAAGCCTCCACTTGAACATGTCTTGCATTAACTCCAATTTTGAGTCAATTTATGTGTTTAAACAAGTGGTGTTATGCAATTCTTCCATGAAACCAAGCCCCTGCTTTGTCATGATGTTTTTAATCCAGTAGACTTCCTGCTCTTCGCTGTCATATATAACGGTCACCATGTCTGTTTCATCATCAAAACGCCATGATGTCATGACAGGGTCCGGCTTTACATCTGATTTGATTGGTCCAAATTTTCTTGTTAATGCTTTCATAAGCATATGTGTTTCATGGCATTCGTTGTCCAGAGCGATGCCAAGGGATAGGATACCTCTCTGTACCTTTTCTTTCATCTTCAAAATTGCCTTGACCGTCCTAACATACACCCTCCTTCTATTGTCAAAACGCAGGACGAATCGCTTGATTGCCAGAGTGTATCTCCACCAAATGATTGTTGCCATTTTTGGCGTTTTGGTTAAGTTGGCGTTTTTGGTTAAAGATGTTTTTGTAGAAATGGATAGATTGAAGTGATTATGGAAGCGATGTTTTACGTCGTTTATATTATGATGTTTTTGGTGCGTAATTTAGGAGGAAATTGCTTCTAATAAATGTTAATAACTGAAATTCAGTTATTGTGTTTTTTCCTCTTCCTGTAATATCCAACGCGTTTTATCACTAATTTTTGGCGTTTTGTTTTTAATGGCGTTTTATTTGTTTTGAACGGTGTGTTATCATTTGATGTCGTTTTGAATTTGAGCGGTAAAAGTCCCTTTTACCTTTAATGAAGCGCGTCCCACATAATAAAATTGATTTTATTTACGAAAACGTCACCGCGCAATCTAGTCCATGGATTGTTTTGATCGAACGATCCATAAGCGTTCTCACCCTTCTCACACTTTAAACCATTTTCTCTAAATCCTGACCCTATATTATAGAAAACCCACTTGTGGTTAGAAAACCCGGGAAACTCAAAGCTCCCGAGTTTTTTTTTTTTGAAAAAACTTACAAATGTTATATACATGTTTTTAAGGGTTTTGGGCAAAAAAAAATCAAAAAAGCGCCGAGTAGATATTTAAAAAAAATAAACAAGTTTTGGTGTAACATATGTTACATTCGTCTGACATATGTTACCCCAGAAATTTGTTTATTTTTTTTTTAAATATCCACTCGGCGCTTTTTTGATTTTTTTTGCCCAAAACCCTTAAAAACATGTATATAACATGTGTAAATTTAAAAAAAAAATTCGGGAGGTTAGAGTTTCCCATGTTTTCTCAATTATAAGGGTTTTCTATAGATACTTCCATTATATGTATATATATATATATATATGTATGTATGTATGTATGTATATATGGGGACCGCTAAAATGAAAACCATCTTCAGTTGTAAGAACCATGAGAACTTTTTGATCCGGGGCGAGTTGGACCAAATTTTTTTTTCATAAACGTCGATGCTTATATTATAAACACATTTGTAAAAAAAAATTAAAAAAAATGTCGTGTGTGTAGTTTTGAGCACCACAAGTTTGTGTTTACGGGTACCGTACGGTACCCGTAAACACAAACTTGTGGTGCTCAAAACTACACACACGACATTTTTTTTAATTTTTTTTTATACAAATGTGTTTATAATACACGCATCTACGTTTATGAAAAAAAAATTTGGTCCAACTCCACCCGTACGGTGTAGTTCTCATGGTTCTTACAACTAGAGGTGGTTTTCATTTTAGCGGTCCCCATATATATATATATATATATATATATATATATATATATAGGAACGGGATCAGGAGAAAACATCCAAAAGTGTGAGAACGCATCCTGGCCCAACACGTGGCGCGAGACATGATCAGGGTCCGAGGAGTATTTTTGTATTTTCAATCTTCTTTTATTTTCCCAACGCGGTATAATATTTTCTGGCGTCTAAGATTTTTTTGGCGTTAATTGTATTTATTAAACTTTTTGGCGTTGAATTAATTGTTTTTGTCTCACATAGATAGTTTTTTGGCGTTATAGCGTTTTCTGGTCAATTTTTTTGGCGTTTTGTGGCGTTTGGTATAATAATTCACTACGAGTCATTAGTATTTTCATAAGTTAACAATAAGACCAAATGTTTGTTTTTGGCGTTTAGTGAATTTTTTGGCGTTTAATACATTTGACAAGTTGCTTTGCCAGCACTCTTTCTCACAGTTTTCACACTACTAGCATTTTGGTGTTTGTATTTTTTGGCGTTTTATATAATAATGTATTTTATTTTTAGAGAATTAGATAACAAAACAACAGATAACTTTATAAGAAAACAATATAAAATGAAAAAAAAAATTAAAAATGGTAATCTAATTTCTCTTCCGAATCTTCACTGTCATCAGCTCCTTCTTCTTGGATTTGTTTTTGCGTTTTGAACCTTTTGAATACCTTAGCTAGATGCCAACTTTCCTACATAAACCCCGTCTTTTTCAGACGAAGCTGCTTAGTGGCATCCTGTTTTTTGGTGTGATATTCTTGTTTGGTGGCATGTCATTGAAGATCAACTCCTGCTTGATGCTATTTATAATAATGGAGTCCAAAATAGCATTTTACACTTGTGTTGATGCCTTTATTCCATGCCGATATTCATCAAGAACAAAGCTCACATGATGACATATCACTGTCATCAGTCTTTTTTTCTTGAATATTTGTCCATCTCATTCAGCAAAATATTATTGCGATAACCCCCTCAGAAGAAGAACCCATTCAGTGAAAGCTTTGCCATCTGTGGTTATTTTAACTAACATTTTTTGGCGTTTTAAAGTGAGTGGTTACTAGAAGATATGACGTTTGTTTTTTCTGGGTGTGATCAATTGATTGTGTATAGACCCCTCTCTTATAGGATATTTTTGGCGCGTAGTTTAGACATAATTTTTTTATTTAAATAAATGATAGTAATAAAGTAACCGTCTTTTCAGTTACTGTTTTTGTATTTACTGTTTTGATCAGCTTTATAAGTTTATAGGTGACAGACGTCCCATCTTCTAAGTTTTTGTTATTTTTTGCGTTTTGTAAGGAATAACCTTTTTAGTATTTTTTTGGCGTTTTTCAAATAAATAGAGAAATATATCAGTTAAATATATTAAAAAAAAGAAGATTACGCAGAAGAAAAAAATTGAAACCCTTCGTCAGAAGGTACTTTATCCGAAAAGAATCCATCACTTGCGTCATCTTCTAACCTCGGAGTCTTCATCTGGATCTTCATCCATGTCATCACCTTCACCTTCATCGGCTTCTTGTTCCTGAAGATTCTGAAGCCTCCACTTGAACATGTCTTGCATTAACTCCAATTTTGAGTACATTTCTGTGTTCGTACAAGTGGCGTTATACAATTCTTCCATGAAACCAAAACCCTGCTTTGTCATGATGTTTTCAAGCCAGTAGACTTCCTGCTCTCCGCTGTCGTATGTAACGGTGACCATGTCTGTTTCATCATCAAAACGCCATGATGTCATGACAGGGTCCGGCTTCACATTCGCTTTGATTGATCCAAATTTCCTGGTTAATGCTTTCATAAGCATATGTGTTTCATGGCATTCATTGTCTAGGGCGATGCCAAGTGATAAGATACCCCTCTGTACCTCTTCCTGCATGTTCAAAATTGCCCGGACCGTCTTAACATACATCCTCCTTCTGTTGTCAAAACGGAGGACGAATCGCCTGATTCCCAGAGTGTATCTCCACGAAACGATTGTTGCCATTTTTGGTGTTTTGGTTAAGTTGGCGTCTTTTGTTTAAAGATGTTTTTTCCAGAAATGGAGAGATTTAAGTGATTATGGAAGCTATGTTTTACCTCGTTTATATAATGATGTTTTTGGCGCGTAATTTAGGAGGGAATTTCTTCTAATAAATGTTAATAACTGAAATTCAGTTACTGTGTTTGTTTCATCTTCGTGTGATATCTAACGCGTTTTATCACTAATTTTTGGCATTTTATTTTTAATGGCGTTTTGTTTATTTTGAATGGCGTGTTATCATTTGATGGCGTTTTGAATATGAGCGGTAAATGACCCTTTTACCCTTAATGAAGCGTGTCCTACATAATAAAATTGATGTTATTTACAAAAACGCCACCGCGCAATCTAGTCCATGGATTGTTTTGATCGGACGACCAATAAGCGTTCTCACCGTTGTCACACTTTTCACCGTTTTCTCTAAATCCCGACCCTATATATATATATATATATATAGGGTCGGGATTTAGAGAAAACGGTAGAAAGTGTGAGAACGGTGAGAACGCTTATGGATCGTCCAATTAAAACAATCTATGGACTAGATTGGTGCGGTGACGTTTTCGTAAATAATATCAATTTTATTACGTGGACGCGCCTCATTAAGGGTAAAAAGGTCTTTACACCTCTATACCAAAACGCAATACTGATGAATAAAACGCCATTACAAAGCAAAACACATCGCTATATAAACAAAAACATCCCAGACATAAAAACACACCCCCCAGAACCTGAAACACCATATTTTCTACTCTATACCATTCATCTTACAAACGCCAAAATCCCCAAAACATTAAACACAACTACTCAAAAAACGCCCTATTTTCTACTATATGCCATTCATTTTAGAAAACGCCAAAACACTCAAGCATCAAAGATTCCAAAAAAATCGACGGTTCTTTCAGATACACTATTTCCTCAGTAAAACGCCAAAAATGCCAAATATCGTTTCTTGTATATTCAAATATTGTTCTACGCCAAAGTTTCGGATAATGCATTCTTCCCTGAGGTGCTATGACTCAAATAACATTTTGCTGCATGAGATGGACAAATCATAAACAAAAACATGCTGGGTCAGACTTATGTCATTTTCTGTGTTTTGTTCTTGATGAATATTATAATGGCATGAAAAGACGAATCTCACTGATGAGTTGTTTGAAGATACATATTCAAACAAAAAACTTATGTCATTTTGTCTTTCCAAACGGCCACAAAAACACAAGCATGGCAAAGCCAAACCACCAGCGAACATGATTCAAAGAAGAAAGAGACTGTTGACAGTGAAGATTTGGAAGATGAATTGTGTTTATTTTTATTTTTTTAATTTTCTTTTCTGTTGTTTGTTATGTATTTTTCAACTTAGAATAAAAAAATACATTATATTAATAAAACGCCAAACAGTCATAATGCATATGAAACGCCATAAATGGAGTAAAAACGCAAAAAAACTCCCAAACTATAATGAAAGTAGTTTGCAGGAGTATTAATTAATAAAAGCTACAAATGGAAAAAAACGCCAAAAACTACTTAAACCCATTCAAAAACGCCAAACTTGGGAGATGGATAGTCTATGACCCTAAAAACTCATAAAAAGCTGAACAAAAAAAAAAACAGTAAAAATACACGGTAACTGAAGAGATGGCTACTTTATTAATATTATTTATTATAAATAAAATCCCGCCTAAACTACGCGCCAAAAACATCCTATAAGAGAGACGTCTCTGCACAATCAACTAATCACAAAGCCAGAAAAAAACGCCATATTTCCTAGAAACCATTCACTTTAAAAATGCCAAAAAATAGTTAAAAAAGCCACAGATGCAGAACCTCGATTCTGCTATATTGAGTATTGATCTGAATGAAGTTTCACTGAATGGATTCTTCTCTGAGTTGGGTATCTCTATAATCTTTTGCTGAATGAGATGGACAAATATTCAAGATAAAGAGACTGATGACACTGATATGACATTATGTCACTTTGTTCTTGATGGATATATTGATGGCATGAAGGGATCAATACATTAGAGCAGGCGTTGGTCTTCAACATGTCATCAAACAAGTATATATCCACCCACCATAAAGGATGCCACAAAATATAAACATCTTCTAAAGACGGCCGTTATGTAGGAAAATAAGGATCTACATAAGGTATTCAAAAACAGGTTCAAAACGCCAAAAATGTTAAACTAGAAGAGGCTGATGACAGTGAAGATTTGGATGAGAAATTAGATTATATTTTCTATTTTTTTTTCATTTTCTATTGTTTGTTATCTAATTCTCTGTTGTTTATCATCTAATTCTCTACTATTTTAAAAAAATTGAGTATAAAACGCCAAAAACTACAAACACTAAAACGCCTGATAGTGTGAAAAACTGTGAGAACGAATGCTAGCAAAGCACGATGTTGCTATATAAAACACCAAAAAACGCAAACAAAGTATTACTCAAAAAATCAACACTAATTGACAGATGAAAATTGAAAGAAACAGTAAAATAAAGAGACGGTATCATTATTGCCAAACATTATAGTTATATTAATGTCAATACATGGAAAATTGAAATTTATTTATCTTTTCAAAACGCCATAATTGCCTAACACATTATAGGCCTGTATCCTACATGGCAAAACACTTGATATAATAAAATCATGAAAATTACTGATGTTTTTTACATTAAAGGCCTGCATCCTGATATAAAAAAACAATAAAAACTCCAAAACAATATTTAAAACACCAAAATATTTACTATGATTCTGATCTAAAAACAATAAAAACGCCGCGTATTTATTAAACGCCAAAAATATGGAAAGATGAAGTGACACGCGTTAAAAAAAAGAAATATGAAAGGACAAAAAAGCCCATCCGCCCTTCTCTAAGCGGCATGACACGTGTTGGGCAAGGAAACGTTCTCACCGCTCTCACACTTTTGAGCATTTTCTCCTGATCCCGTTTCTATATATATATATATATATATAGGGTTGGGTTCATTTAGGAACTCTAAATAATTGCAGAATTTTCAGAACTCCTAATAAACAATCATTTTATTTATATTTTTTTGTATTTAGGATCTTTTTATCATCTATTATATATATTATACATGTTAAAAGTAGTTTACATATGTTTAATAACCAAATTATATATATGTTTAATAAGTAGTTACATATATGTAAAAAAACTAGTTTACATATGTGTAATTATAAAATTACATATAAAAAATGATAAAATTACTCTTAAGATGTATGTAATCATAAAAATACACATAATAAATGATAAAATTATCCTAAACATAAAAATATCTATAATACTATATAAAGCATTTCCAATGGACACAAAAGTAATTTAACACCTATTTTTTAAGATGGCAGACTAAAAGTGTTAAATAAAACCTTTATTTTTACATTTTTCTTCTCATTTTATCCTCCTCTCCTTACATCCCCATATGTTATCATCAGTTTCTTTACCTGAATCGTTCTCTTTCAATCTAGCTTTATGATTGAATCTCTACAGCCACAAACGAATTCAGTTCTTTCGTATTTCCTCCATCAATTGTTACTGGTCATTCAAACCAAATATTGAAACCCAATAACTGATTCAATACACCAATTTAATTCCCAGATACGTTTCATACCAGCAATTATTTAACATCGAACCCATCATGGAACTGGGTACTCATTTGCAGTTTGATTTGGCTACACTCAGGTTTCGATTTCTTGTGAATTTCTACTTTTTCTTGTACACAACCCTTCTACTCAGGCAGGGGAGATGATGGGAGCATGAGATGTGGGAGTTCGGGTAGATGTCACTGCAAGAAGATGTTAAGGTCTTTACTTTTTTTTTTTTGTGTTTATGATCTTTCC
This sequence comes from Helianthus tuberosus, assembly GCA_030545235.1. Taxonomy (NCBI): domain Eukaryota; kingdom Viridiplantae; phylum Streptophyta; class Magnoliopsida; order Asterales; family Asteraceae; genus Helianthus; species Helianthus tuberosus. The sequence continues at coordinate 44,058,296 of CM060411.1, read as the reverse complement.
CTATAAATGATTTTATGTTGGTGTTTGGCTGTATTTTTGCGACTTGAAGAAGTCACAAGATCCTTGTTAAACCTAAACTTCTTCCCCATCTTGCCCTGCTCCTCCCATCGCCATATACTATTTTGTGCCTCTTCATTCCCAATGGGAACCCTGGTATAATTTAGTCATTTAATTGTTATCATTCAAATTCAAATTGATAGCACGAAACTAATATGTGAAGCGTCGTTTTGTTTGAAACCGGTTGACTAGGGCTAAGATGATGAGTGTGGGATTATTTGGGATGGAATTGCAGCATAAACCGGTAGACTAGGGTCCCGTATCCCTATGATAAGTGTGAGATCGTATGGGTTGCTCGACACACGTAAAACAGCTTCATTGTCTGGCCGTGACGCTATTGGGATCACGCCTCTCTACATCGGTTGGGCACTCGATGGCAATGCTTGGATGCTTTTGTACGTTCTGGAACCAATTCCAATGACACTAATTATCATTGTTTATTACTTATTTTGTAGGTTCGGTTTAGATATCGTCTGAGCTAAAAGGTTTAAATGATGAACGTGAGCATTTTTGAGGTGTTTCCACAACGACACTTGTTCTCGAGCAAAACATGTGGTTTTAAGAGGTGGTACAACCCTCTTTGGTTCAACGAGGCGGTTCCATCTGCTCCTTTTGATCCCATTGCTCTAAGACACGTGTTAGAAAGTGTGGGTGTTGTAGATTTTGTAACTAGGTGTTCATAAATATATACACCTTGAACTATAGCAATTTAATAATCGTGTAGTTAAATTGTAGGCTATGATCAAAAGGCTCATGACAGATGTACCCTTTGGAGTTCTTCAATCCGGAGGGTTAGACTCTACATTGGTTGCATTAATTGCAGCATGTCATTTGTCTGGTACAAAAGCCGCCAAGCTGTGCGGCGCTCAACTTCATTCTTTTCCGGTTGGTCTTTAGGTAAGTTTTATTTCTTGAGCCACAAAGGACCATAAATGGTCATCTTGGTTAGAACCTGGCCAGCCCAGACGGTGTTGGGTTTGATTTTCAAACCCTATTCCTGACTGCTTGTTCGACAGGGTTCACTAGACCTAAAGGCGGCAACAGATGTAGCTGATTGTTTGGGTACGGTTCATCATGACTTTCACTTCACTATTCAAGTACTGTTTCTAGCATCTACTACTAACGCTGAAAGATGATTAATTACAATATGGTAGGATGGTATTGATGCAATGCTTTAATTTTAACTCATCATTTACTATTCAAATCACAAAAATTCGGGTTATAAATTCACATTTGTGGAAGTATGAACTATGAAGTAATAATATTTGAAAGCAGGAGGTTAGCAAAGTAGTTAATTTGGTAAATTTTTTCATGGTAAAAGTGTATCTGAAAGCAAGGGACATTTTTTGTTGTAGACAAGGTTCTAGAAACAAATTATTAGAGCAAGGGGAGAGTGGAAGTGGGAAAGATGAGGATTCTAATGGTGTTGCAACTGAATTATAGCTTAAGACACCTAGATCTAAGGTTAGTTGTGCACCTTGTTAAGTTCATTAATGGGTGCAGCGGGTGGGTCAGGTAATGCTTGAAATAGGTTCTGGTCAAACAGGAAATTTTTGATACAGGACTAACCGGGTTGGTCGACCTGAAACATTTTTGGCGCTAAACATTTATGTTTTTTAGGATATTATTAGTGTCTCATATATGAGTACTGAAAGTATATCATTTCAGTCGTGATCTAAGTTTTTTTTTAGAATCTGGTTTGATGGTTATAAATAAAAGGTTATGAAATAATAAAATGAGAATATTATAAAATCAATTTGGAAGAATGTGATGTGCAAATAATGTTTTTTTTTGAAAAATTCTATTTACTTTTCATTTAGTTTCTATCAAAGGAAGTAGAGGTGGAAATTATGATCCGATTATGATGTACGTGTCAATTTAGTAAACCATCAGCATGGAAATCGATTGGGTTGAAGTCAAAACGGGCAGGTTAGAATGTTGTTTTAATAATGCAATGTAAAAGAGGTTGTATGCTTTAAACATATGGCGTCCAGCTTCTTATACACAACTTAGCGGTGTATAATAGAACAGAAGATGGCTCATTGCACAGGTTAAGTTCTTCATGTGTTTATTATAAACGGATGAGTGTGGTAGTGTTTCAGATGTATGTTGTGAAAGAGTATAATCATAATATCATCTTTTTATCCCCATTGTCAAAAAGCACATTGGATTTTTGTTTGTTTCGACTAATCCAAAATGTTGGTTAATATGGTTGTCTAACTTGTGACCAACTTCTGTGCAGAACGCATTTGAGCTAGCTTCGTTCTTTTGGTTCTAGGTAATTTCTCTTATTTGATTTCATAACCGCAATTCGTCTTAAATCTTGAGTTATATTAGCTGTTTTATGGTTTTTCGGTGGCAATTCAGCTATAATTCTTGTTTTATCATACGACTGATTTTGGGGTATGCATTTGTTTCCAATCAGTTTGACTTGGATTTCATACATGTTTTTAAAAACTGTGTTGCGCGATGAATGTGTTTATATCTTTGGAAAATATTAGAACTGAAATAAACTCATTCTTATGGAAATATGTTGAAATTGCAATGCCCATGTACAAGTATAAACATGATTACCATTGTAAGAGTTGGAGAGCTGAAAGAAGGTGTTATGATAGAGCACGTTAAAGGGTTCTTCTACTCCGTATCTTCCTGTTTAGATGCAGGCTCATTTCTCCCTCTGATGGATGCTATGTAATGAGTTGGAAGCGATGGTACATCTCTAGGGAGCATACATGGCTGCAATCTGTAGCTATTTCACTCTTATTTATAAGAACGAATATTGCTTATTTAATTTCCATGTGGCTCATATGACTTAGGTGCAATTATAGAAATGGGTCACCTGACTTACTTTTTAGAGGTTTCACATAATGACTGTAGTTATACAGAATATCAACCATGAAAAAAAAAGAGATGATAAGATGCACATCCTTTAGGATTTAGTCATATAACATACATTTTCCATAATCATTGAATATTGACACTTCAAATCCCTAAGTATTTGTTTGTTTATTGTTTAGTTGCCGGTTATTATTCTGAACCAGCCATAAACAGTCTGAACAAGCCAAAATCCAACCGAAAACAAGTCTAAAACAGTGAAAATTGGCTTAGACTCAGACGTGGGCCTTGCTTGTTTCAGGGGTGAGCTTTGTGCCAACGCAGCATTCTCAATTTTGCACTTTTAGTGTGCCTTGATTGGGTAATAGCCTATAACTCTGGAGCTTGATCTTTTATTTATTTGCAGGTGTGAACTTGTGGTCACTGGAACCAGCTGAAATAAGCTTACGCCTTTCATGCTTTTATATGCTCACACTTAGAATATCTTTATAATAGTAGTAATCTACATCTTTTACTTAAATGAATAAATTGGTTCCATAGCATTGGATTAAAATATTCAAAATATGTTGATTTTATTGGTATCCAAATTATAGATTCATGTTATAATCTCTGTGTATCATTGGATTGGATTAAGTATATGGAGGTATACGCATTCTGGCTTGCATATACACCGATACATTTAGTATCTAATATCATTATTATTAATAAGGTTGTACATAAACACGGGCCTTCATATGGAAATTCCAAACTTCCTTTGCATGTTTGTGACCTTATAGGGTCTACGACAATTTTCGTTGAATAGAATAAAATGTTAAAACCCAGAATGGGTTGTGGTTTGTAATAGACATCATAATTGAATTGGATATCAGTCGGGACGCCCGTCGCAACGCACGGGCATTCCCACTAGTATAAATAAAATGATTTTTTATTGGAGTTCTGTAAATATTTAGGGTTCTGAAATGATCCTTACCCTATATATATATATATAGGGCAAAGTTCATGCGAGAACCACCCTTATTGCGAGAACCGCGAGAACCAATGTGAACACAAAATAAAATCTAAAAAAAATCAAAAAAACACTCAATTTTTTTTAAAAAAAATCGCTATATTTCATTACTGTAAAAAAAAGAACACTTTTTTTTTTCGAGTAACAGTTATCCATGCACATGTGCATATGTATCACTACTTCGACAAATTCGGTAATACGTTATCAGGAATAGACAATTGCACTTTAATTTACAATACCATTAGTAATACACTACTTTTTACATTACCAATATTCAAAATGCACATGTGCATCATTAGGAATAACCATGATATAATGTGTTTTGTAACAAAAAGTTTGTGATTTTAAATGGAGAAGTAGGCCCATATACATGTTTTCTGGTTAGTTATATCTAGTGGTTGATGGTTTGGTTATAGTTGTCAATTTATGATGTAATATGGTAGGAGGTTATGGTATTGTATTATGGATGGTAGAAGGTAATGGTAGTGTATTATGGATGGTATGATAGATGAAAGGGAAAGTGTATTCAAAGTAGTGTACCAAAACACATTATTTTATGTTGATACATATAAATGCACATGTGCATTTCTAATATTGGTAATGTAAAAAGTAGTGTATTACATATGGTAGTGTAAATAAAAGTGCAATTGTCTAATATGTGTAATGAATTACGGAATTTTTCAAAGAAATGACAAAAATGCACATGTGCATGCTTGTGTATTATGGATGGAATGATAGATAAAAGAGAAAGTAGTGTACCAAAACACCTTATTTCATGTTGATACATATAGATGCACATGTGCATTTCTAATATTGTTAACGTAAAAAGTAGTGTATTACACGTGGTAGTGTGAATGAAAGTGCAATTGACTATTATTTGTAATGAATTACGGAATTTGACAAAGAAATGATACATATGCACATTTGCATGGATAACTGTTACTCGAATTTTTTTTTTTGAATTTTTTTTTATTAACAAAATATAGCGATTTTTTCCAAAAAAAAGTAGTAAAAAATTTTTTTTTGGGTGTTTTTTAGATTTTTTTAGGAATTACTGTTTGTGTTCACACTGTTTCTCGCGGTTCTCGCAATAAAGGGTGGTTCCTAAAGGATCTTTGTCCTATATATATATATATATATATATATATATATAGGCTAAAGCTAGCGAGAAAACCCTCCATTTTGAGAAAACCCTTGAAAACCCAAACTCCCGACATTTTTTTTTAAATAACACATGTAATATACATGTTTTTAAGAGTTTTGGGCCAAAAAAAAAGCGCCGAAGGAATTTAAAAAAAACAAATAAACAAGTTTCAGCATTTTTTGTCTAACACATGTTAGTCACAAAAGTTGCTGAAATTTGTTTATTTTTTTTAAAAATAATCCTTCGGCGCTTTTTCGTTTTTTTTAGCCCAAAACTCTTAAAAACATGTATATTACATGTGTTATTTAAAAAAAATGTCGGGAGGTTGGATTTTCTAGGGTTTTCTCAAATTTTTAGGGTTTTCTCCCTAGCCCTACCCTATATATATATATATATATAGGACAAAGATCCGTTAGGAACCACCCTTTATTGCGAGAACCGCGAGAACCAGTGTGAACACAAACAGTAATTCCTAAAAAAATCTAAAAAACACCAAAAAAATTTTTTTTTATTTTTTTACTATTTTTTTTTGAAAAAATCGCAATATTTTGTTAATAAAAAAAATAAAAAAAAAATTTCAAAAAAAAAAAAAATTCCGAGTAACAGTTATCCATGCACATGTGCATATGTATCGTTTCTTTGTCAAATTCCGTAATTCATTACAAATAATAGTCAATTGCACTTTCATTTACACTACCACATGTAATACACTACTTTTTACGTTAACAATGTTAGAAATGCACATGTGCATCCATATGTATCAACAGGAAATAAGGTGTTTTGGTACACTACTTTCTCTTTCATCTATCATTCCATCCATAATACACAAGCATGCACATGTGCATTTTTGTCATTTCTTTGACAAATTCCGTAATTCATTACATATATTAGACAATTGCACTTTCATTTACACTACCATATGTAATACACTACTTTTTACATTACCAATATTAGAAATGCACATGTGCATTTATATGTATCAACATGAAATAATGTGTTTTGGTACACCACTTTGAATACACTTTCTCTTTCATCTATCATACCGTCCATAATACACTACCATTACCTCCTACCATCCATAATACAATACCATTACCTCCTACCATCCATAATACAATACCATTAACAATATTTTCACTTTATTACATGTATGTAAACACCATTTATACCATTCAATCAACATATTACATAAAAAATTGACAACTATAACCAAACCATCAACCACTAGATATAACTAACCAAAAAACATGTATATGGGTCTACTTCTCCATTTAAAATCACAAACTTTTTGTATAAAAACATGTTATATCATGGTTATACCTAATTATGCACATGTGCATTTTGAATATTGGTAATGTAAAAAGTAGTGTATTACTAATGGTATTGTAAATTAAAGTGCAATTGTCTATTCCTGATAACGTATTACCGAATTTGTTGAAGTAATGATACATATGCACATGTGCATGGATAACTGTTACTCGAAAAAAAAAGTTTTTTTTTTTATGGTAACGAAATATAGCGATTTTTTATTAAAAAATATTAAAAAAAATAAAAAAAAATTTTGAGTGTTTTTTTGATTTTTTTTAGATTTTATTTTGTGTTCACATTGGTTCTCGCGGTTCTCGCAATAAGGGTGGTTCTCGCATGAACCTTACCCTATATATATATATATATATATATATATATATATATATATATATATATAATGCAAGTATCTATAGAAAACCCACTTTAATTTAGAAAACCCGGGAAACTCTAACCTCCCGAATTTAAAAAAAAAATATATATACACATGTTATATACATGTTTTTAAGGTATTTGGGCAAAAAAATCAAAAAAGCGCCGAGTAGATATTTTTAAAAAAATATACAAGTTTTGGTGTAACACGTGTTACAAATATGTCAGATGAATGTAACACGTGTTACACCAAAACTTGTTTATTTTTTTTAAAAATATCCACTCTGCGTTTTTTTGATTTTTTTGGCCCAAATACCTTAAAAACATGTATATAACATGTGTATATTTAAAAAAAAAAAAACATCGGGAGGTTAGAGTTTCCCGGGTTTTCTAAATTAAAGTGGGTTTTCTATACATCCTTCCCCTATATATATATATATATATATATATATATATATATATATATATATATATTGCGGGGGGGGGGGGGGTTAGGTGGGGGTGGAGGTGAGGGGTTTAGGGTTTAGGGTTTTGGGTGGTGGTGGGGTGGGGGTGGGGGTGGGTGTTTAGGTTTTGGATGGTGGTGTAGTGGGTTTATGTTTTAGGTTTTTGGATATTTGTCACTCTATAAAGCTTCTTACATTTCTTATAATTAAGAGATTTTATAGAATAACTTAACCCATTATTATTATTTAAAACATGGGGGTGGAGGTGAGGGGTTTAGGTTTTTGGGTGGTGGTGGGGTGGGGGTGGGTGTTTAGGTTTTGGATGGTGGTGTAGTGGGTTTATGTTTTAGGTTTTTGGACATTTGTCACTCTATTAAGCTTCTTACATTTCTAATAATTAAGAGATTTTATAGAATAACTTAACCCATTATTATTTTTAAAACATGGGCTACACCGATCAACATACCAATGAGAAAATATAAAGCAAGATAATACATTATTAAAGTCAGGTGGCAATCGGCATGGTAGTTGGAAGGCTGTGAAGGACCAACGTCTCAACCGTCATACCAGGCCCGAACCCTAGTAGAACACCCCAGTCTAAACCTTCACCGGTTGAGGCGGCGCCATTCTCCGTTGACTTGTTCCTCATCTCGTCATGTACGAATAAAACACCTACACTAGACATATTTCCGTACTCGCTCTGCACATGTCTGGTGGCTCTGATATTTTCCTCCTTGAGGCCGAGCTTGTGCTCTAGTCCATCCAGTATCACCGGAACCCCGGGATGCACGACCCAGAAGACCGAGTTCCAATCAGCTATACCCAACGGAGAAAATGCCTCCGTCAACGCCTTTTCTATATTCATCGAGATAGTATCGGGTACGTCTTTACGGAGATGAAATACCAGCCCCGCCTCTCTCAATCGACCGTGGTTGGCCCCCCAGAATCCGGTAAAATCATTTGCGCGACCGACACTAGATTTTAAGTGAGTTTTCTAGACTTCCTAATCTTGATTCATGATAACCTACAATTAACCTGCAACATACGTTAAAATAATGTGAATACAAAAATTATTGGCGAGTATACATCTTTGATATAATAATAAAGTAGATAAAGCGTTGCGAATTTCCACATACATAAACAAGATACACACAACATATATACTAATTAGACAAATACTACCAGCTAAGTCCCGAGATGACTGCGAAGGAGGAGTGCGCGTTATTCTTAACTAGACCCCGTCGGGTGTGAGTCGAACTATAGTACAATACTAGCTAAGGTGGAACGTCACGAGTAAGAGTCCTAGCACATATGTATCAACCATCACGTGTAAATATGTATATTGGTCATTCGCGTGTGTTAAATAGTTTAAGGATGTAATGTGTTCTGATAGCGTCTTTAAGTATTGAACGTATGTTACACCCCAAAAGGTGCGTTTTAAAGTGTAAAAAGGGGTCAAGTATACTCACAGTGCGCGTTTAACTGTAAAACACGGTCTGGATGGAGTGGAGAAGGCGACGGATCAGCCTGCGTTCGGGAACATAAGTGCGTACGTCCTCCAAAGTGCTGAAACGGTCGAATCGAAGTCTTGAGTGGGACACAGTAGCTTCTTACGAAGCCAATGCCTTCGTACGAAGGCGTGCCTTCGTACGAAGGTGGTGACTTCGCACATGTGTTGCTTACGTTTGTCCAAAATCGAGTGTTCTTAGCGTGTTGTTTTGAGGAATCGAGTGTTCATCCCTCCAGCCTTAAGCTACTGATCAAACTTAGAGTCGGAGAGGTCTTTGTTCGAGTTATAGGTGAGAACTTGGGCTGTGTTGTGTGAAACCAGTGCCTTCGTACGAAGGCAAGGCTTCGCACAGAACAGTCCAGTTTTCACAAGTGGTTGTTCTTGCATTTGGAGCTGTTTTTTCGTTTGAATCAGATGTATTTTCGAGTCCTTTTCGTGACGGTTTCTAGTCACAGGTGAGAACTTGGGCTGTGTTGTGTGAAACCAGTGCCTTCGTACGAAGCCACCTACCTTCGTACGAAGGCAGTGCCTTCGAACAAAGCCAAGGCTTCGCACAGAACAGTCCAGTTTTCACAAGTGGCTATTCTTGCGTTTGGAGCTGTGTTTTCGTCTGAATCAGATGTATTTTCGAGTCCTAATAATACATGTCGTTTTAGGTCCGTTTTAGTATAAAAATCTAGTTTAAAAGCGGTTTCCACTCAGATCCAACACTTGGTGAGTATGAGATCTTCAGATCTACAACTTGGGAAGCCAAAGCTAATCCCAATCACTCGTTCAACTGTAGGTCAGTGGTAAATGAAGAAGATTTGATGAAAAAGATGAAGTTTTGCCTTGAATAGGACTGAGTTTTGATGAAAAAGAAGAAGTTTAAGTAAAAAGATGAAGTTTAGTTGAAAACAAAAGAGTTTTGATGAAATCGAAGTGAATCTTGTAGAAAATCGTAGTGGAAAACGTTGTGTAATCGTGTAAAAAATGATAGATCTTACTTGAAAACACTTGGACGGAAATTCGGCAATGTTTCGGTAAGGATGGAAGCAAGTTAGAATGAAAGGAGGAGTGGCATGCTATTTATAGAGGAGGCTGGCTTCGCACAACAACCTTGGTTCGAACCGACTACCTTCATACAAAGACAGTGTCTTCGTACGAAGCTGCCTGGCTTCGTTCGAAGGTGCTGTTTTGCGTGGGAAAACCTCGTTTTCGCGTATAGGATGCTCGTTTGGTGCGTTTTGTTGTGTTTTGTTGCGTTAGTTACTACAAGTACTTTAAGTATTTTAGCAAGGTATTAAGTATCACGTTGCATTGAGTGTTAGAGCGATAAATCGAGTTGCGAGAGTGTGTGTTTGAGCGTTTACATGCGAGTTTGCATTGAGTTTGCGTTGCGTTTATGCGAGAGCGAGCGAGTAGTTTTAGCTACTCACTTAATGTAGTAGTGTAAGCGTAAGCGTTATAAGCGTAAGCGTTGTGATGTGCGAAAAATATGCGATGTAGCATAGTAAGCGATATAGTTTACATTATGATCCGAATCTCTAGGGCTAGGCGTAACGAGAGTAACGAGCGCGAAAGTGCGGGTTGTTACAGAAGAGGAAGAAACACGTAAGGCATTCTTATACAGAGATCACATATATTTTAGGCTGAAATGAAACGGTTTACAACCAAGATAGTCAGGATGAGGAAGAGAAGTTATATTTGTGTCATGGTGGACCTATAATCTTATCTTAGGTTAGATAATCATATATACCAGTTCAGGCCTTCATTTTAGCCAATAAAAGGGCATTTTGGACATTTTTAAGAACATATAAACGACTTATCATAACACTAACCAAACGCGTTAGGATCTGAGTTTCTTATGATTGTGTTTTTGTTTGAGAATTAAGAAGATGAATAAGTAATTGCAGCGGAAACTAAATGGAAACAAAGTTTCACACACAATCAAATAAGAGAATTGCTTTCAACACACATGTTTGATCATGGAATCGAATGATTATATTTATTATAAACTTCAACTACACTGCATGCATGTATTACAAACTCCCCCTCAGCCTGAGCTCACAATGATTTGTTCGTATAGGAAGACAAGTGATGAAAGAGCTAATAGAACAGTACAGGGCACTGTTCTATTTATAGGCAAGAGCAAACCACTGAAGCATCTTGGCTGACGTCACCATGAAAGTGACATCTAACTTCCTAACAACCTGTAACTACTGATCTATACAAGCACTGTTATCAAACAACTGATTACATTACAATACAAAGGAATAAACTAAACTACTGCTTTCTACTTCCACTGTTGTGACTCCAGCAGTACTTTATATCTTCAGCAGTGCTTGACCCATATCAGTAGATTGAGCAACATGACTTTAGTCATCATCAGTCTTTAGACTTGATCAGTTGTTGTAAGACAGCAGTTGTTGTAAGCGATCAGTGGATGGAGGTTATCAGTTGTTAAAACCACTTTCAAGGGGAAAGTTGAATACAACATCTACTTATTCTGGATCCACTGCTCTGACCCAGTTTTGGCTTTATTAACTGTTCCTTTGGTAGGGTTCAATCCTAACAAAACGACGTGACCATAAGGTATAACCTTAGTAGGTTATTCCCTATACAACTATGATCACAAATATGTGTTTGGTCGGATCCTAAGATCGACCAAACGGGTCGGATTCTATGATGTGTTTGAAGTTTTATGGGCTGTTAGGGCTGTGTAAGCACTCAGGGTGTACAAATACTCCTAAAAATAAACACATTTCACAAAAAAAAAAAAAAAAAAAAAAAAAAAAAACCTAAACACCAACCATCACCCAAAAACCTAAACCCCCTAAAAGCCTAAAACCAAACGGAGGGGTTTAGGTTTTTGGGTGGTGGTGGGGTGGGGTGGTGTGGGGTGGGGGTGGGTGTTTAGGGTTTGAATGGTGGTGTAGTGGGCTTAGTTTTAGGTTCTTGGACACTTGTCACTCTATAAAGTCTTCTTACACTTCTTACAATTAAGAGTTTTGAGTAAATTACTTTTTGAGTCCCTTTGTTTTAGTGGTTTTAACCACTTAAGTCCAAAATCAAAAAGTTTAACGCCCCGAGTCCCTAGCCATTTATTTTATAACGTTTTGAGTCCAATTTTGTTTATTTTATAACGTGTTGAGTCTAAAAATTGGACTCAAAAGGTTAAAATTTGGACCCAAAAGAAGTCAAATGGTTAATGAAAATGCTTATAAGGACTCAGGTCATTAAACTTTTTGCTTTTAGACTCAGTTAGTTAAAACCACTAAAACACAGAAACTCAAAAAGTAATTTATCCAAGAGTTTTTTAGAATAACTTAACCCATTATTATTATTTAAAACATGGGTTACACCAATCAACATACCAATGAGAAAATATAAAGCAAGATAATACATTATTAAAGTCAGGTGGCAATCGGCATGGTAGTTGGAAGGCTGTGAAGGACCATCGTCTCAACCGTCATACCAGGCCCGAACCCTAGTAGAACACCCCAGTCTAAACCTTCACCGGTTGTGGCCGCGCCATTCTCCGCTGACTTGTTCCTCATCTCGTCAAGTACGAATAAAACACCTTCACTCGACATATTTCCGTACTCGCTCTGCACATGTCTGGTGGCTCTGATCTTTTCCTCCTTGAGGCCGAGCTTGTGCTCTAGTCCATCCAGTATCACCGGACCCCCGGGATGCACGACCCAGAAGACCGAGTTCCAATCAGCTATACCCAACGGAGAAAATGCCTCCGTCAACGCCTTTTCTATATTCATCGAGATAATATCGGGAACCTCTTTACGGAGATGAAATACTAGCCCCGCCTCTCTCAACCGACCGTGGATGGCCCCCCCAGAATCCGGTAAAATCATCTGCGCGGCCGACACTATTTCAAACAATGGGCGCTCGGTTGTCAAGTCCGGATCCGAACCAACAACAAGCGCAGCGGCCCCGTCCCCAAACAATGCCTGACCAACCAGGGCATCAAGGTGAGTGTAACTAGGGCCATTAAACGTGAGAGTGCTAATCTCGGAGCAGACAACAAGAACACGCGCACCCTTGTTGTTCTCCGCGAGATCCTTAGCCAGACGGAGAGCCGTGGCGCCGGCAAAACACCCTTGCTGGTACATCATGCAGCGTTTGACTGACAGGTGGAGTCCAAGGAGTTTTACGAGCTGGAAATCTGCACCGGGCATGTCGGCCCCGGAGGTGGTGGCGAAGATGAGATGGGTGATCTTGGATTTGGGCTCACCCCATTCTTTGATGGCTTTAACCGCAGCTTCTTTACCGAGCTTTGGGACTTCGACAGCCAATTCCTCTTGACGGGAGTCCAGGGATGGAGCCCCGTACTTGTAAATGTTTGGATTCTCTTTAAGATACTCTTCTGTGAGGTGCATGTGTCGCTTTCTTATCATAGATTTGTCGCCTGCAGATTTGTATGGGTGTATTAGTTTTTAGTATACCCCAAAATTAAGTTAGTTTCAGTTTAGTTTTGTTACTAATTACTTATTTAAAAGGATGTAATAATAACAAATACGTACAATAACTTGAGGTGAGAAATGATCAAATCACAAGATTTTTTAAGTTATCTTGAGTGAAAAATACGTACGAAAGTAAGATTAAATACATACAAATGCGCTTAAATTTCTCTTTGAGATCAACCATGTGTTCGCTTTCCGTGATCCGAAAATAGAAATCGGGGTAGTCAGCTTGATAGACAAAGTTAGGCGGAGTTGCGGTGCCAATTGCAAGAATGGTGGCTGGACCTCGAGCCCTTTGAGCGTCTCTCATGGCAGCAATATCGATTGAGGATGCCATCGTTTTCTGATCTCCGGCAGGCAGAAATGGCGATTGGAAGGGAAGTGCAATTATCAAGTGATGCTAGTGTTTAATATATATAGGGGTAGTGTTAATTTATATTTCTATTTCTCTATATAACAAATTATGTAGGTTCTTATGCACAGTAGATTAATTGGACATTTTCTGATTGTTATTTACGAGGTACTGCCAGTGGCCTTTATTATTTGTAAATATAGACTAATAGACTTGAAAGGGATAGACTAGGAGACAATAAGTTAGAGCTGAGAGAGTGGGGATAGGGAGGAGCCGACGCTGGCAGCCTCCGAGAGAGCTGCCCGTGCCAGAGCAAGAACCCAATGACGGGTGCACTATAACTGGATCTAAGGTTTGTAGAGAGGAGGGAGGGAGAGAGAGAGGCGTTCGTTGGTGGTGGTCATTAGGTGGTGATGTGGTGGCATCTAATGTGGCTGGAGGTGGTTGAACCCACTATTGGTGGAGATGTGGTGTTCACCGAGTTTCTGTCGCCAAAGACGCAATGGTGATGGCTGCTAACGAGATAGAATTCCTTGGTGGAGTAGAGAGAGCGAGAGACAATGATTTTGAAATCAAATTCAGTGTCAAAAGGAGATAGAATTCCGGAGGTGAATAGGTTTTATGAACTGGATTAAAAGATGTTTCTAAAAAAAAGTAAAAAGTTTGGAAGCTTTAAGAAAAATATTTAATATTAAACATGTATACTCTAATTTATCTATTTAAACTGAAAATTTCCTTATAGATTTTATCCTAACTAGATTGTTATGATATGCATAATATTAACATATCACAATAGTGTATATATAATATTAGAGTTTCATTTAAAATTAATCGGGTAAAATATAATAGATTTTTTCTTTACCATGACGAACTAAAGTTTTAAATATCCGTATCGATATTCGTTTTTATAGTTCCGGTACAGAATTCATTGAAATCGGAATTGTAATCACACGATATTCGTTTTTATCTCTTTTGGTTGATGTACGGAGTGCCTGTGTCGTACAGTTTTTAAATGGTTTTGCCCTTTTATAATCAAACTAAAACTCGATAAAAGAAACTAATTAATCGAACACATTTTTAGCATATTACGCTATATTTTCTACTATTTCTGTTTCATTTGCTATAGCAAATGTATCGAATCGACTGAGTTCTCGCCCGCCGCAACGCGCGGGTCTCATAACAAGTTATATATATTAACAAATGTTCAACTTTGAATAAAATATATTTTTTGCTACAACTTAAAAATAGTGTTTTCAGGACCAGCCGGTCTGGTTTGACCAGAAAGCTATTTACACAATTGGTCAGGTAGATCGGGTACACTTGAATCGTCTTCATTTGCGTCAGCTACTTATGGCATCGAATGGTTGCCTGGTTAACCGGATTTTTTTGTAAAATATATTTATTATTTATTTAAAGATCTTATTTACCAATTCATTTACTATTTCAGACTATTTCATGAGTGATATTCATAATTTAATCTATAGAGTAAACTGCAATTTTATCCCTTGGGTTTAGGCCAATTGGCACTCTGACCCCTCCAACGAAATAATTGCAATTTTACCCCCCAACGTTGGTGTTATGTCGCACATTTACCCCCTGGGCTCAAATTCTATGGTTATCTTTAAACGGTCAAAGGGGGTCAAAGGGCAGAAATGTAATTTTACCTTAATATTACCTAATATAATACTATTACCCCTGTACTATTACTTCCAACTACAATCTTACCCTCTAAGCTTGTCGACCACACTCCCCCTACTCCTTCTTCCTCATTAACGGCGACCACACCCACCGGCGATCCTTCCTAAGCTTGTCCACCGGAGAATGAGCCAATCAGAGGACACATTGCTTCCACCTCCACCAGCAGAGCCGATCCCCCTGTCCACACCACCGGCGATGCCCCTGTCCACCGTCGATCCACCTGTCCACCGGCGATCCTCCCTGTCCTCGCACTTGTCAGGTAAAATCGAACAAGTATTGTGATTGTGGTTAATAAACAAGTAATGTCAGGTTACAGAACAAGTAATGTCAGGTTAAAAAACAGGGGTTATTGAACATGGATCTTTCTGTGTTTGCAGTGGACATGAGGATTCGTGTTTCACTAGGATCGATTGTGGTGTCCTTGGTTGTCAAAATGCGAGGCCGCCCTTTCCTACACTTCCAGTTTCCCCCTCAGTAGGAAATGGTTGCGTAGTTGAACTCTAATATATTAGGATGTTTTGTGTAATATGTAGGTTAAGTTAAGTTTAACACATGCATTTTGTGTATATATCATGATCCTTGGTTATGAAAATGTAGGACTAATGATCTTTAACAATGATCCTTATTTAACTACTGTTGTATGCACATGTGCATGATTAGCTTGGGTATGTTATAAGGGAAGGGACTGATAGGTGGTTAAATATGCTTGATCAGCAGGTTATTGTTTGGACATATTGTTTTTTAATGTCTATTGTGAGTTAGTTATAAGGGAAGGGACTCATAGCTTGGGTATGCTTGTTTTTGAATGTCTATTTTGAGTTAGTTATATATGCTTGATCAGCAGGTTATTGTTTGGACATATTGTAATAGTCATAAGAGAAGGGACTGATAGGTGGTTATAAATGATCAGCAGGTATGAAACTGATTGTTAGCATAAGGAATTAGTTGAGGGGTATAATTATAATACTCATAATAGCCCCAAGCTAACAGCAGCAGCCATAAAAGAAGGGACTGATAGGTGTTTAAACTTATTTTTACCATAAATTGATCTTGCAAACAGTTGCAGCCAAACAGCTGCATACAGGTATGTGTATAAACTGAATGCTTATACATGATCAGGTATGTGTAGGTATGTGTTTAAACTGAATACATGAAAACATAGAATAGGTTTGATTTTGATTTTGATTTTGAGTGTGCAGTCAAATGTCTGAATGCTGCAGATTTCTTGTAATGTTTCTGATTTTGATTTTGTGAAGTGTTTAATCAGATTTCTTGTTAATTACCATGTTCTGATTTTGATTTTGTGAAGTGTTTAATCAGCCAGGTATAACAAATGATAGTTGGTAGTTTTAGGTGGTTATACATAAACAGGTTTGTAATACCCGGATATTATAAAAGATAAAATATATAAATAACAACCTATTAGATATTATGGCTATAATATTAGTACAAGTTTTGATAAAATATAACTTATAGAAATGTTATTAGCCCATAAGAAACTTAAAGTTATATTTTAATTAAGAGTTCAATTATTATGTGAATAAGAATATATAAAATAAAATATAAAAGTTTAGTATCATAAGATATAGCTTGCATTTTAAAGTTTCTAAATGAGTTTTGTTTTATATATTAAATAAAAGTAACGTGTATGTATAGTAATATTTTAATTCAATTAAAAAAGAATTGCAAGTCTTGTTTAGCAAGGAAAAGAAACCACACGTAGCAAACAACGTGTCCACCAAAGAGCTTGGTTATTTTCATTGTTTTACACGTATTTCTCAGCTTACAAACATTTTTATCTAGTCCCTATTTTTCTTGAACACAGGTGTAAGAATTTCATTCAAGAGTTTAGGCTATAAAAAAGGCTAATCCAATTTCTTTTTGATATCACCCTCTTATTTTCACAAAAACATATTACTTCTAAGCTCTCAAACTGATAACTCACGATTGTCTGGCGAAGTATGATTTTCCGGAGAGTCTAATGAGGAGGATGAAGCTTGAGGTATTTTAAATGTTCTATTTTCGGTAATCTAGACAAATTAACTCCTTTCATATTTTCGCCACCAAATTCCAGAAATTCTACGTATTTAAATCACATATTCTTGGAGTAACCTAATCAAACAACAAGATATTTATTGTTCTTATTACTTTTCAGAAACATTGAATTGATAATATTATTTAAAGTTAACGATTTTCTTTTAGAAAATATATGGTCTGTAAAATGTTTATTAAAGCTATGTAATGAGTAATATTATCTTTAATTAAAATGTTTAGATAATGTATATTAAAATTAATCAAGTCTATATTTTTTTTTCTGATTTATATAAATTTCAAATAATATTTTAATGTAAAATGATGATTTTATAAACTGCGTTTGTCTTTCAAATTTATTTAGCAAGTAAAATTCATATAGTTTATTATTATAAAGAAATTTGATTTTTCTATGATTTAGTTGCTTATATAAGTATTTTACTAAACAATAAAGATTACCATTTATAACTATAGCTGGTAAAATGTTATGAACATATGAATACTTTTTTTGACATTCGTATTATAAACTAGAAATAGTGAATATGTGATGATTAGATATTAATATTAACAAAATTATAAAAATATCGTACGGCTAAAATCTATATAAAGCGTCGTCATAATCTTTTGAACTAAGCAATGTAAGGTGGCGGACAGAATTTTGGGGCATGGAGATGGGCTGAATTATAACTGGGTGTGGAGATCTTCGACGCAAGCGGCGGAGCTGGCGGATAGAATCCAGCTCCTCTGTTCTATGCTGGCCGAGGTGCGTTTAGTTGCTGGCAAGGACCATTGGTCTTGGCTGGCAGGTTCCAATGGTGAGTATTCGGTTAGATCGACAAAACGTCTCTTGTTTAGCGACAATCCCGCTATTTCGTGGTTTGTTATGGAGTGGTGCCGGTGGGTTCCAGCCAAATGTAATATACACGTGTGGAGAATGGAGATGGATAGGCTTCCGATGTGTGAGGCTTTGAGAAAAAGGAACGTCAACATCGAAGACATCACTTGTCCGCTTTGCAACTCGGGTGATGAGTCGGTGGACCATGTGTTCATTGCTTGTAGGGTGGCGGCAATATTATGGAACGGGCTGAGTTCTTGGTGCAAGATCCCACAAATCTTCGCTTTCGCAACCAAGGATCTCCTAACCTTTCACGATAAATTAAAAGTTCCAGATAGAAAAAAGGCTGCGGCCCAAGGTATCATTATGATTGCGTGCTGGAGTTTATGGCGGGCGAGGAACAACTTCAAGTTTTCTAACTCTCCGGTGAGAATCGACAGTATTTTGAGCGAAGTTAAAGCCTTGAGTCATTTTTGGTTTTCTAAGAGATCTAGGTTCAAAGAGGTAGATTGGAAAGATTGGATTTCCTTTGTAAATACGTAGGTTGTCTTTGTGTTGTGTTTTTGTCGGCCCGTTTTGGGTCGGCGGTTTGTTAATGAAGTATACGTTTAAAAAAAAAGCATCGCAGTCAACTATAAAAGCATTAAATAATATTGTAGGTTCCCAAGTTGCTCGAATCGAAGTTTAGGATATATTTCGGTAATTGTCAATATTCAAGGTACGAATAGAATCCTTTCTTTCGATATATGTCGTTTGGCCTACGGGCATCTCATTCCTGATTTTAAATTCCGTATTAAGATTATGTTATGAAATATGTTTTGGAAGTTACAAACGTTTTGAAAAGGTTTTGTTTTACATCGGTTATTTAGAAAATGGTTTATTAAAAATATTCTTTTCATGTTTATGAGTTTACATGTTTGTAAGTTGTTTGTTTATGAGTTTATGAGTTAACGAGTTTGCATGTTTACGGGATTACATGCTTACGAGTTTTCCAGTTTATGAATTTACAAATCTACGAACTTACATGTATACAAGTTTACACATTTACATGTCTTCGGACTCACATGTTTACAAGTTACGAGTTAAATATTTTAAGGCTTACATGTTACAAGTAAATAAAATACAAGTTTAATATTATACACATGTATTACGTTACCCAAGTCAATCCCTTTTCTGTGAGGATGACCACAGACCCATCATTGTGTCATAAAATGATGTGGCACCATCCGTGACGGTGAGTTGAGATCACGGCGTCTCTTCTGTTTCAGTCTACGGACTTCTGTTTAGAGGCGTATGGATCGATCATATCCAGGTCGTGAGTGGTATAATTCCTTTCATGCACCTTCAACTGTCTTGAAGCGTAAGCGATGACTTTCTGGCGTTGCATAAGCATGCAACCCAAACCTTGGCGCGAAGCTGACACTAAGAATGAAATCTCTCCTACGGTAAATCTTAAACTATCATTTCCCTTTCTTTGTTTCAAGCTTTCAACGAAGTTAATAAAGTCTAATATCTGGTGAATGGTTGGTGTGATTTGCCCACACTCCATTCATGTCTGGATACATGGGCTAGCTACCCTGTATCAACCTCTGTAATAAAATGAACCTTCTGGACTTCGGGTAAATCTGTATATTATATTCTGATAATATTTGTTATATTTATTTAATATATTTTGAATTATGATAACTTAGCGTTTTTGCTGAAACAAAGAATTTTTGGAAGAACTTAGTTTTTTTTTTCTAAAATAAAGTAAGCCTTTTTGTTTCCCTCTATCCGCGCACTGGGCAAAACTTTCAAATTTTGCTCAGACGTACGTTTTTGTGTTTTCTTCTTTACGTCAGGTTATCAAGACAATCTTGGACGGGATACAGAAGAGTGCTCGAGTATATGAAAAAGACATCATAGAAATTAATGTATTAAATTTGACATCCTATTTCCATTAAGTTGTTATGCCTTGCAACACTTTCAAGTATAAATGGAATTATGTTTTTGATCCGACTCTGTAATAGTGACACGTCGACTCGTTTCGGGTTGGGGTGTTACAAGGTTTGAATACAAGTGTTGATAATGCTTATAGGTTTCTGATTCAGCTATCGGTGGTTATACATGAACAGGTTTGAATACCTGGAAGTTGGTAGTTATAGGTGGTTATACATGAACAGGTTTGAATACAAGTGTTTATAATGTTTATAATACATTGTAAAGCTTATAGGTTTCTGATTTTGAGTTTACAAACATAGAACAGGTTTGAATACATGTGTTTATCAAGTTTAAATAAGATTTCTTGTTAATTACCATGTGTAGTTGACTTTGGCAGGTCAAACTTTTTTGGCGGGAAGGGTTTTGGAAGTTGCACGGGGGTAATATTGTTTCTTACAACAAAGTATAGGGGGTAATAAGAAAGGACAATTTAGTAATTTACCAGTGGGGAGTAATTATGCGACATAACAAGAACGTTGGGAGGTAATATTAAAGGGTAAGATAGTCATTTCACATTAAAGTTAACAGATCTATTAACATAATTGAGGCCAGGGGGTAAATGTGTGACATAACACCAACGTTGGGGGTTAAAATTGTAATTATTTCGTTAGAGGGGGTTAGAGTGCCAATTGGCCTAAACCCCAGGGGTAAAATTGCAGTTTACTGTAATCTATATTAATAATAGAGTATTAATCATTATCGTATTTCCTTAACTTATAGATCGTACGTTTATAGTTAGACCATGTGTAGTGGTTTTATCAATAATGCCCCCACCATGGGGCGTTTTCTGCCATGTGGCAGCCTAGTCAACATAGGGGCATTATTGGGGGTTATTGCAAAAGAGCTGTAGTGGGAATAATGCCCAATAACGCCCATGCAATTATTTCACAATTATTATTTTTTTAAATTTAAACCATAAAATTCTTCATTAATTTAAAAAAAAATTACACTACTTGAAATAAAAAAAAAAGGAAAAAAAAACATAATATAAAAAAACCAAAAAAAAATAAAGTTAAAAAAGAGGATGATGCTCTAGAGTTCATATTTTTCCCGAATTTTTTGGCGATAAATTTGTGCGAGGATCAACGCGTCGCCTTGGAGGTGGTCGATCGGTTTGGACAAAAACTCAATGTCCTTTTCCATTTGCCTCGCCTCTTGCATCTCGTTAAACTTTTTGGTTTCGGTCACTCGCTCTTTCATAATCTCACAACGTTGGTCGGGCCAACGCTTCTTCAAGTTGCTCTTCGTCAACCTCCACAACATCATTTAGATCGACATTGCGGGCATCCGAAGTCGGTGTTTCAGGGTCAATGGAGGATGATGTTTTTGACCGTTTAGCTCGACGTCTACTACTAGACGTCATGGTACCTACTACCGCCCACTTTGTACTTTTTCGTAGTAGATCCCAACATTTATAGTACGGGAAAGGGCATTTCGTTCTCTCGTACTCTTCCAAAGACTTTTTTAAAACCCCGACGTCACTTTCTCCGCTCGGGCGATTATCGTAGTTACGTTGGTACACTTCTTGGAAGGAGTGACACTTGTTGTTGATGTCGGTCCATTTGCTAGAAATGGAATCTTTGTCACGATGCTCGCCTTTACCCCACGTGCTATAAAAGAGTGCGCGAACCCTATCTAAAAAAACGGGGCCCGTTTGAAAGTTTGCTATAAAAGTAAAATATAAGTTGTATTTTAAAAATAAAAGTAAAAATAAAAGTAAAAAATAAGTAAAAAAAAAATATAAAAGTTACCAATTTCGTGGTCCTCTGAAACGTCGAGCCACGCCTTAGCCAACGTGAATTCCTCCTCCTTCGTCCAATTAAGGTAAGAATGTTTACGTCGATGTTCGTTCGCTTCCTTCTTCTTATGCGACCTTCTGCCGCGTTTCGATTTCTCTGGCACCGGTTCGGGTTGCGTCTCCGGCACGATATCCACATCAGGCTCGGCTTGTTGTTGTGAAGGTTGCGACCCACCGGCTTGACCAAAGCCGAAGGTGGGAGGCACGAACGGAGTGGCGCCACTCAAGTAAGCCGTGTACGTTAACATGTTCTGGTCCATGTCTTGAAGGTTAAACGTGTGTTGCGGTTGGGTTGTGTTCGGGTTCATGGGTCTTGAGGGGACACCAAATGGGGGTCGGAATGGATGCATCTTTTTATAAAATATAGAAGAAGTAGTAGAGAAAGTTTGAGAATGTTTGAGTTTTTTTATAAAAAATATGGAAAAGTGGGTAATATATATAGTAGGTGAATATTGGAATTAAAAAATAAATAAATAAATAAACAATTGACCGTTTGGCAACGGTCATCTCGAGCCCCAATACAAAATTCAGTGTTGTTTTAAAAACGCCAAACCAATTTTTTTCAAAAAAAAAAACGCTCGAAAATGCCCATATGTAATAGTTTTGGGGCGTGTTTCGGCGTTTTTTTTTAATTTAAAAAAAAAACGCCCCACTACGGGAGGTCTTAGAGTTTTGTTTTTGGAACGTTGACTTTCTTTTTTAGTGACCCAATGTCACACCGCCTAAATGGCGGCCCTAGCCATGATCTGCCCAGACTACGTTGTCTTAACCGGGCTTGAGCTGGGTTGGTCAGACTTGGTTACGGTGTTCCCCCGAAAACCGTACTGCCTCCACACGAGTTGCCTCGCTGAAGTAACAGCCGGATGAAAATCGAGGTGCGGCTCAGGATCGAACCCCCCTCGGTGGGTTTGTCACCATCATTGTCCAACCACTGGGCATGGTCATATCCATCCCAATATGACGCGAGTGGGAATTGAATTTGAGTCTACATTGGAAAACCCAAGTATCATACCACAAGGCCATAAATGGGGGATATAGACTCGAACAAACTATAATATAATATAGATAATCAATCAATTAAATATAATAACATATATAAAGAAAACAAATACAATATAGGGAAGCTTTTGATCTTGATTAATTGATTATTATTTTTTTCTGATAGAGACTGATCAAATAAAACAAACGTTAATGATATTCGTTCTTATTGCTAGTCCTTTTCTTCATTTTAATGTGTCTTTATTGTTGGATTACCTAATGTTCATAAACAAGCTTTCAAAACATATCAATTCAGCAATAATCAATTGATTCTAATGACATATTTACTTCACTTCTCCTAAAAATACATACATAGACCTATATATATGTCAAAAAATGATTTATTTTTAAATAAATTACATTTTAAAATAATTTTTTTTTTAAAGAATTAAGTATCTAAATGGTGGTCCACCAACTCCATACACCCCAGATCCCCACCCTGTAAACTAAAATGGTGCTAACTAATCTCTTTTAACTAATCTAAACGTCACATTATATTTTGGACGCTTTAAAATAAATATTATTCATATATCTACTTCTAAATATTGTTCTTTTCTATCTTCAAAGATATACAATACTTTTTTATTTCAAATTAATAGTAGGTATTTTGTTTCTCTTGTTCTGTTTTATATATTTTTATTTTGACATTATTGAAATTAACAAGTTGTTGTTTGTTTTTTTAATAAAAAAAATAAGCATGCCATTATATCATATTACTATCATAAAAGATCAGATTTGTTATTTAGACTACAAAGACTAAATTATAAGAATTAGAGACAAATATCATATTGATATATGTAGTTTGTGTTTTTTTGATAAAAGATTAATACCCATAAAAATCTAAGGTACTTGCAAATTTCGTAATAAGAAAATAGCTAACCCAATTTTAGTATATTAAATCTCTTTTAACCTTTTTAAAATTAATAATAAACTGTGGGGGTAATATCAAATAAAAAGTTCATTTTGCCTAAGTAGGATAAAAAGTAATCTTAACCATTCATTTTTCAAATCAATGGTTAAGATAAATGTGACAATTGTCAAAATTTCATGTATCCGTACAATAATTAAACAATGATTAGTGCTTTAATGACTGTGCTAATTTAAATTAATGACATGAATGCTTACTGATTATTCTCACATACATACATGTGCATCATATATTGCATAATATCATTATCATTATTGCATGCAACACTTTATTGATTCAAATGATGCACGAAACAAAGTTAGCACACTTATCAGACAAATCAGAAAATGCTGACGGAGTTCAGTACTTAGACAGACATGGTATTGAGACACAGAATGGGCCAGAAACCAAGAGTTACACTAGTATAGTGTGTAGGAAAGTAAGAATCATAAAACTGCATTTCTAGTGATAGTTTAAGTGCCAGAAAGTGCCTAAAAACCACATAAACTGCAGGATTCTGCAGAATTCAGCAAAAATCAGCTTTTAGACAACTTAATATTATGCAGAATTATGTCTAAATGGTCCAGAATGCTTTTCTAAGTGTCGGGAATCAAAACTGTCACAAAAGGTAACATAAAGCACACTAAACTGTATAGTTTAGCACCTTAACGAACCGGTAACCAACCGAGCAACCGGACACTACCCGAAACACCAAATTTTCAGTAGAAGCATTGTTTTACCATTTCCGAGCTAGTTATGGTCCCCGAACATCATACAACAACATAACAACTATATACAGTAACTAAACCATTAGATTCTAACTAATATCCTTAACATTCCATTACATGCTAACCTATACCCCCCTCTATTTACGGTTAACCAAGGGTGGCCCACCCTTGATTTTCCTTGTTTATTTTATTAGATCATGTCCCATACTTTTCAGAACATATTATCCAAGAGGTTTAGTATTGATGGAAGTTTATAAAATTAACCAAGAGACCATCATTCTCATTTTATCACAACACTTCTCAACACAACTCTCTCTCTCCCTCTTCCTTACCTACGGTCGTGAGCCACCACCCCCATCACCACCATCTTCAAGTTAAATCTATCCATTCACAAGTGATCACAAGGTGCTAGGAGCTTAACTAAGGAGCTAGGAGCCATTGTTGGTTGAAGGACCTCTCTCACAAGCTTTTAACCACCAAGATTGGCATCACCTTCATCTTGTGTTCTTCCCTAGCCTTGTGCTAGTAGTAAGATCCTTCTAATCCCATTTTACATCTTGTTATGATGGTTAAAAGTGTATGTAAAAGTCTAATCATGAAGAACACTAAGGATCAATAACATAATCTTTAACATAAGACTAAAAATCGTAATGATCTATGTTGTTTAAGTGTTTATATGCTTCTTGATTGTTGATTGTTTGTGTTTACGATGTTAAACATCATATGAAACTTGCTAGATTGTGATTAAAGACATGATCTAGCAAGATGAGTGGATGATCTTGTGAAAGACCAAGATGATCATACTTAATGTAAGCATGAACTTGAAGTATGAAGTGTTTTTCTTGAATGATGATGATCAAAGTATAATATAAGTCTTGTAAATGTGTGAGTTCAAAAATGATTTTCTCAAGAAACTAAGTTAAATTACAAGATTTACATAACCATGGTTTTTAAGGAAACTAATCACATTTTTAGTGGTTAATCAAGTATAGAAACATATTATTAACAAGAAAAATTCAAGAAGAAATATTTTTAGAAAATCAAGTTACAAGTTGTAAAGATCTAAAATCTTAAAGAATGATGTTTTTAAACAAATAACCACACTTTAAAGGGTAACTAAGCTTACTAAACACTCTACTATGTTACTACAAATTTTTATAAATCTTCAAGTTCATGAAGTAGTGTATATGGCTTGATTTTGGCACTTGGTAAGCATTGTTTGCTTTGTTGATGATTTTTAAAATAAAATGATATGCTTTGAAAGCATGGAAACCTCCATTTTTTAAGGGGAAACTATGACAAAATTTTTCTAGAAATTAAACACTTAGAAAAATATTTTTAAACAAGTGTTAACAAGTATATTTTAACCATGATTTTTCATACCAAATTTGCCATAATTTTTGTTACAAAAATTACAATATTGGAGGTTGGTTTTTAATAAATAAAAGTGACTAAATATGTATTTAGAAAAATATATATTAAGATGTCACAATGTGTGTGATTACTTGTATATTATGTGTATTAGTTATATTATTTTAGGACTTGAAATAATATAACTCACCAAAATACCAAAAATTACAATACAAAATATTACCAAAATTCCAAAAAATAAATATATAATTTATACCCAAAAATTGGAGAAACTAAACAAGGAATATAACCTACATAAATATTCCGGAATTAAATTCATAAGTATATTTTGGTAAACAGTATTTTGGAAACCAAGAGAACGAAAATATGATTTTTAATATTATTACAAAAATATATCATATTTTGACAAGAAGAAAATATATTATTTTTTAGTAAAGAAAAATATATATGTTTTCTTGAATTACTAGAAAATATATTATTTTTGGAGAAAATATATATTTTCTTAAATAAATTTAGAACATATTATTTTGGGGAGAAAAATGGATTTATAAATATTTTCTAAGATAATCTTGAAAATATATTATTTTTGAGGTTTATATGAAAATATAAATATTTTTGCCAAGGAAGAAATATAAATAATTTTCTATATAAGTTTTCTTAAAATATTTATGTATTTTAAGAATATATGCACATTGGTAATTTTTATTGAAAATAATATTCCGGAAAAATAAATAGAAAAATTAAGTATAAGAATACTTAATAAACACAATAAAAATACGTATTCCCGTACGCATAAATACACCGGAATACACCACCGATACTTGGCAAAAATATACAAGTTTAAGAATACGAGTAAGAATACACCCATCCTTGGGGAAGATATACATGTATAAGTACATAATGTGTCAAGTTAAAATATATTATTTTAACTAATATTCCGAAATTTAATAAATATAACTTAAGTTAAAATATTTATCATTTTAACAAATAATTATAAACATTGGGAAATATTAAGACACAAAGAAACGTAACTCAAAGATACTAATTAAGACTAAAGTTAAGGCACGACCCATCCGTATAATACACCTTAGCACGTTTGTAGGTAGTCGTGTGATCGAGTAGCAGCTTTGAGTTACACTGGATTTCGAGATGCAAGACTATGAGTTCCTGTCCCCCTTTTCTTTAACTGTTTTCTGTTTTATAACTTCGGGGGTGAAATACATGTTACAAATATTTCAATGATTTCAAATGGTATGGTTAGCTAAGGAATGAACTGTTAGATCATGTGAGTGGTGGGTACAACGCTTAAGACCATTAATCCTCGTAGTAGGACTGAGGGACATGAGTGATAGATCTATTTGGGTGTTGCGAGCCCCACCCTTGGGACCGGGATTTGGCCCATGAGGTGACTATGTCTTCCAGCCGGAAGCCCGGTACAAAATCCGCTAGGTTTGAGCCTTCATGCATCACTGCACACATATTAATGGCCTTGCAAACCATTAATTGATATGTTTCCTTGTTGCTTTCATACCGGGGTTTACAAATACATACATACAATGTTTACAAGTTATTACGAGCTCACATACAAAACACATGAACTCGCTCAACTTTTGTTGATGTTTTCAAACTGCATGTATTTCAGGAAATTGAAATGGATCTGGCGGGCGTTGAAGGTTTCAAGTATTGTCTGAAATAACTGATGTCATCCCACCTTTTGTAGGGTTTGGAATGGATGTCTCATCCTAGATAAGACATACATTTCATAGCCTTGTTTTATTGTTGTATCGTGTCAAGTCCTTGTGGAACTTAAAACTTTGGTTGTGTAGTATTCTAAACTTGAAGTCTGTATTTGGATTTAAAACAATGTTGGTTGTAATGTTTTGAAAACTTATTTATGGATGAATATCATGGTTTATATCATATAGTTGTTTGTTATGGTTGAATGCAATGATATTAAGCAAGTCACACGTAATCACGCGTCCGCAAAAGTCAGGGTGTGACAGTTTGGTATCACAGCTTAGATTGTAGCGAGCTAGGATTCCTTCTCGAGTCTAGACTACAATCATTAGGGCTCTCCCACGAAAATATTTTTACAACATATTTTTCATTGCATACACAAAACGCCCAGATCCATGGAACAAACGTTTTACAAAAGGAAAGACAAGAAACACGATTACAAGGTCACATTGGTGGTTTAGTCTGCATGGGGTAGACTAGGAAAGATAGAAAAAGTTACATGAAGGATCACGTGAATACATGTCTAAGTGATGATCATTTTGTTTGCATGCACTGTGTGATAGTGGTTAATATATGTGCACATGTTATGATTGTTATGTTACAAGCACACATGTCATCCGCAGAGAGTGGGTTGTCTGATGCCCACGACCCGATGGCAGTCGTATCAGACGACGAGGTTGTGCCCGCGCCAGAGATATATACATCGGACACGGAGAGTGATCCTGACATGTTGTCCGAGGACGAGGACGACTTCCAGCCGTTCGCGCTACCAGACTTTGGCGATGATTTACCTATTGCTGATGGTTTCCTTGATGAGGATCCTTTTGACATTCCCGCTCCAGTCCATGATCACCTCATCATTGGTCACCCCGATGGTGAGCACATCGTGGCTCCGATCCTCGATCCCGTTCCTCTTGTGGTCATTCCTCCCAAGGTTTGGCCTTTCGATGACTTGTTCAACGACGATGTCAATTTGTTTGTAGATGGTCCCCCAGTTGACGCCCATGGCGATGGGGAGATAGATGAGGATGTTGTAGCTGTCCCACCTCCTGTGATCCCTGTCATTGAGATATCTTCTGACGCCAGTTTACATTCGGGTTCAGACTCCTTTGAGTTTGTGACTTCTTCAGCATTATGAGCAGCGGGACTACAGCTCTATGCTACCGATTCTGACGACGACACCGCTATGTCTGCTGCACCATCTCCTGCTCGTGACCCCACACCTCCACACGACCCTGAGCATGTCCCCGAGCTGGACCCTATTCATTTTGGTCAGCCTGATGTTGTACCTATTGACCCTGAGCCGATTCCTGATCCTGACCATGTCCTGTTTGGATTACCTGATATCACACCTCTTATTCCAGACCTAGTACCCGCACCTGTTGATCTCCCTTTTGCTGAGCCATTTATTCCTCCATCCGCACCCGCTGATGTTGCTCCTCTCCCTCCTGTAGAGTCTGATGTCCACCGCACTGATTTACCGATTGTTTTCCTTCAAGATATCCCTGCACCCCGTCCAGGGGAAGGTACTTCGGGCCAGCATCCTAGTTACGATCCTTTTGCTTCAGCAGCTTTTCCTCCGATTTCTCAGACTGCACCATTTGCTCCCTTGACATCTACACCGCTTGGCGAGCCATTCCGATGGTTCCCACCATACTCTATGCCGATCTCAGACCCCTATCATCCCTTCCATTTTGTTGGCTACACACGGGATGTGTTGCTCCTGTCACTTCAGTTACAGTTTGAGGTTTTGAGTCGCAGAGTTTTGGAGCTTGAGTTGACTCCTCCACGTCCCCCACCTTGTCCCTATAAGTCTACTTTTATTCCTTCACATTCATCGTCATCTCATTTTGCACATCCACCTGCTGCTCCTGCTCCTTTTCTGGGTGTTGATGCCCGTTCCCTTACTGTCGAGCAGTAGATTAGCTTCTTGCTTCGTCGTGTGTATAAGCTCGAGGAGGAGCTCGCACATGTTCGCAGTTTGCTTTTCTTCCCTCCTCCTCCTCCACCATCAGCACAATAGGTTTTTGGTTTTATGCAGATTGCATTACTTTTGGTGAGAGCACTACTATTGAGTCGAGATTGTGAAGCCTTTTGAAGACCACTTTTGACCATGTGATTTTTGTATATTGACAAACTTATTGGACAAGGGTAGTGTGACCCTATGCCCCTTTTGATGTGATACACTTTGTAAACATTGTAACTGTGGTCGGTAATTAATGAAAGCTCAATCGTCATGTTCTCACTAAACACTTTGTTGATTTACATGTTGTGCTATGATTATGTTGTTGCATGATTGCTTGCTATGACGAATGCTTATATATATACGTACATACGACCTTTAGACAACTATTTATTTATTTAACGAATAAGACCTGACCTATCCGATCTTCTTCCTAGAAAAAAGATGCCGCCGCGAAGGAACACCGATACCAACAATCCTCTGCCGACTAAAGAGGCAGAATTACAAGAGTGCATCTCACAGGCCATCGCACAGCACGAGGCCCTTCGCTCCGAACACAGCGGGGGTACCTTAGGGAATAACCCACCCAACGGTAATGTTTAGTCATCTAAGACACATTACAATACGTTTAGACATTTCCAAGTGTGCTTTGCTAATGCTTTCTGTGAATGATGTTCTTTGTGTACAGGCTGTACCTATAAGCAGGTTTTGGACTGCAAGCCCTTGAATTTCGATGGCACCGGGGGTGCCGTAGCCTTTGTGCGCTGGGTTGAAAAGACAGATTCTGTTCTAAGGATGAGTAAGTGTGTGCACCAGAGCATCAAGTCACGTACATTTCTGGACTGTTTCTAGATGGGGCTCTGTCATGGTGGAACCTTCAGGTTCAGACGTTGGGTGAGGCTGCTGCGTATGCTTTGACATGGAATGAGCTGAAAGAGCTGAAAGAGCTGATGCGTAAAAAGTATTGTTCCCGAGCCAAAATCCAGAAGTTGGAAACTGAATTCTAGAACTTTAAAATGGAAGGCCCAAAGGTGGCTGAGTATGTGTAGAGATTTCATGATTTGTCTAGGGTGGTTCCTTATTTGGTGGAGCCAGAGTTTAAGAGGATTGAACGTTTCATCTGGGGATTAACACCTCAGATTCTGAGCATGGTGACAGCGTCTAAGCCTCCAACCATTACCGAGGCAATTGACTTAAGTGTGGCGCTTACTAAATAAGCAATTAGGTTGGGCAAGTTCACGATTTCTGAAACAAAGAAGAAGGAGAATCATGTAGAATCGTCTAGGGATATGTAACACCTCGCGAAATCATGTCCAATATAATAAAGACATGTGTCATGAACTTTAAACGTGTAACAAATTATTTTCAAGGGACTAAAGTGGACAAACAAAGAAAGTATGTGTATAGAGTGATCAAATGTGTCATCATGCCAAAATCGTGCCTCTGAATGACCTCATAAGATGTTCGTATTCATGAATGATTAAATTGACGGACATAGGAAGCCATTTGTGCTTGAATTAAAAAGGTTACAAAGCTTACGGGTTAAACGTGTCAACATGTTAAATTCTTACCTCTGAGTGACCTATTAACATTCCCGAGACTTTGTAATACTTCATTATGCTTCCAAATATAACAAATAATGATTCCATGGAGTTTCTATGCACTTAAGGTACAATTCGGGTGGTCTAGTAATTAACCGGGAGCTTAACGGAGTTAATTTGTGACCCAAGACTCTTGAAAGTTAACTATGGGGGTCATATGTGCAATAAAAGAAAGTTAAATAAATTTAAATTGGACCAGGGACTGAAAATGCAAAGTTTGGAAACTTTTAACCGGATTTACCGATTGTCGCGGGCCGCGTATGCCCTCTCCAATTCTTACGCGGGCCGCATAAGAGTGCCAGCGACAGAAAAAAAGGACAGCTGCATGTAGTAGCCTGTCCACCGCCATTGTATGCTAGTTTTACGATACCAGGGTCTGTGCAACTGGTTTTACTGCCCTAGGGACACTTGGAATCATCTGGATTAACTCTAGGACCAGATGGTTTGATCTTAGAAGCCATCAAAGTCCTATATATACCCACATTGTTGCACTTGTTCTTGCACACTTGAAAGAATTTCACTCAAGCTCACTTTCTGGAGCCTCCTGGTGTTCAAGGAAGTTTTCTTCAGTTCTAAATTCGTGCTAAGGACTCTAGTAAGTGTTCTTAGCTTCTTTAGTTAAAGTTTTATTAGTTTAATGACCGAAAGTCAAAGATATCGTAATTAAGCTTTTACTTGGTGATTAATCACTAACGGTCCAGCCATTATTCGAATTAAAAATGGCTATGTGTTGGTAATTATGTAGGTGTTAAACCCTTAAAAGGGCACCTCCAAATTATCACGTTATCTCAGTCAATTGTCGGGTCAAACTTCTTAACAAAAAGTCAAACGGGTCAGTTTTTGCAAAATAATTCATAACTGATAATGCTGAAGTTATGGAACATGTTTTAACACTTAAATAACTTGGTAAATAATATAAGAAAATGTCTAGGCATGTTCAACCCGACAATTCTGAGTTTAGGCTCGGTTCGTAACCGAAAGTCGCAAAAGTAGACTTTTGCTTTGACTTTCAGTTCTGACCGATTTAGCTTAGTTTAGTTATGCCTTAGGGTTCCTTTAGGACCATATTATATGTTAGTATAACCCCATGAGGTTATATAACTTGGTTCCATAGAAATCCAAGTTCATTGCAATATTGCATGTTCTCGTTAAATGCTTAAAAATGGACCATTATGCCCTTTAATCATTAAAACGAGATTTTTGAAAATGTGAGAGGACAAAAACCTTTATTAGTGATTTATAAACATGTTCTAAAAATTTGACATCCGTTTCTGGTCTAAAATAAGAGTTATGCACGATATCGTAAAACAAAAGCTTTTTGTTAATTAATTGACATTTTTGGCATAAATCATGTTTAAACCCAATTTTTGACACCAAACTTTCTACCCACTGATGTAATATAATAATTAGGGATTTTTGGAATTTTTTTTCAAATTTTATACTGATATTATTCGGTATTGACAAAATTGCCCTTTTCTTTGATAAAATGAGTTTTACATAATATTTTGATACCAAACCTTTCCCTACTGATTTCATATGTTAAATAAAATATTTTAAGTTTTAAAGACTGATCAAAACTTTAAAATTTTATAAACATTTAAAATATCGTTAAATACCGACTTTTACGCTTATTAAGCGCATAGTATGGTTTAAAACTATATTTAACACCTAAGACTTATTACCTACTGATATTATAAGCAAATTTCTATACTTTAACAGTAAGTAAAATTCTTGAACCCAGATTTCCAAATTTGACCCTTAAAGCATATGTGAAATGACCAAAATGCCCCTACGGTGCATAGTTTGACCATAAATGATAAATTTCACATATGTATGATATCTTACTGATATAACTTGTTAAAATAAATATTTTTACTGATTGTTTTAGACCAGAACCTCAGATTTCTATGTAACCTCTTTTATAAACTTTAAAATGACCAAAATACCCTTACGGGCTTAAATTGGTTCTAAATTCGTTTTGGGCATAATGGAAGGTATCCTACTGATATCATAACATATTTAAAGCATATTGACTTGTGGAACCTGTACATGACTCTTTTGGTTACCCGTGATGCATATACGCCTTCGGTACGGTTTATGTAACTAGTTTGCATAAATTTACCGAAACGGGTCAAACTTTATCATTTTTACTTCAAAATCTAGAATGTGTTTAGTTTACCCATTTTATACAAGTCTTCATACTTGTTGGGTCTAAATCACATTCTAATCTGGTCTTCGCTTATCTTGCGTTTTGAACCGTAAACCTTTCTTTAAAACTAACCGGTCTAAGTTATAACTTAAATAACACCCGTTAGGAATCTAATAGGTTATTAAAACCTTCGTTCCAGATTAGGAGCCTAGTAAAAGCTACTTGTACTTGCTGATTGATATACGACTGAGAATAAAATTATATTTTAGCTCAGGTAAATACTTTTAACTTATTTTCCCTTATACGGGCTTGGGATATGGTAAATTATTACCGCTTGGTCGGGTATTGAATATTTAATCGATTAGTGGTTAAATCATTGAGATAACCCGTTTTAATATGTCTTGTTTAATGCAATGCCTTAGGGGGGTTAATGACCGTGTCCTGGATATCCTCGGCTCATTCATTAGAAATGGCCACGGCTTAAGCACGGGGTGTAGGCATACACCTGACAGTTGCGTATGTATAAACGGTATCTCACTCTCTTTTGGGCCTATACTTGTGGTGTGTCTATTAATCTAATCTGGCTCTTCTAACCGGGTCCTGAATGGACGACAAACATGTAAATCTGTATACAAGATTATTTTAAAATAATTGTCCCAAGTTATAAAAGAATATTTGTGCCTTGTGCATTTAAATCAATTTTATAAACACTTTTCAAAAGAAACAGTTAATTGTATTTACCAGTGTAAACTGATGTATTTTTCAAAAAGGTTAAGTGTAGGTACTATGCGTAATGGGCTGGCTACTCCTAGTATCTAATAAAGAGTCTTGCAAGCTTTTGATGCTTAAAATCTGTTGACCAATATTTCTTTCTGTTTTAGATCCGCTTGTGGATCCACATACACCCCGTTGTGTAATATTTTATTATACTTTCAACTCGGTTTGTATAATTACTTTTAGACTTCCGCTGTGCATTAAACTGTGATTAATTGACTATGATGATATCAACTACGTCACGATACTCCCCACCGGGCCCACCGGTAATACGTGGAAATATCGGGGTGTGACAGGTTGGTATCAGAGCCAACATTGAGTGAATTAAACACTAGCCTTTTGTGTTTAATCTCAATGACACAGTTTGCACATTCCTTGACTTCCGAGTCTAGTCAAATGACTTAGGACTAATCCTAATCTTATTGTTTTTTTTGTTGGTTTCTTTTGGCATGAATAAAGACAATGCCGCCACGTTTTAGAGGTAGAGGTGGAAGAGGCAAGGCACCAATAACTGCTAGAAATGACCACGAGGCCGGGCCATCACCGGCGTACTCCTTCAGCGACCTTTAGCTCTAGTCCCCATGATGATTGGAGAACTTATTTAGAGCCAGCGAGACACTCAGTCTCCCTCAGTTCCTCCCCGTCTTATCATCACACATTCGGAACTCATCAAGACGAGGAACATAGCGATTCGCACCATTCCTTCATACCGTTGCAGCGGTCGAGTTCACACCGGGCCTTCCAGGACCCGACCCCATACTTCCAGAGCCGGTTCAATCCGATGAACCAGGTGCAAGAACCAGAGGGTCCAAACCCTTTGGGACCAGTTGACCACTATCCTGAGATGCAGGACATGGAGATGGACGAGGATCCAGATCCTGAGCTACCACCGATTGGGGCGCCGACGTATCCCATCGAGATATCCAGTGGATCATCTTTTCATGGTTCGCCTTACAGGGGCCAATACAGTTTTGCTGAAAGGTGGGCTACATATAAGTGGGAGTATACTCCCTCTCTCCACAACCCACCTCCTCACCAACATGTCCCTTCCGAGGACCCGCATTTCCAGGCGGTTACGCCACCGCCACCACCACCGCCAGAGTAGCAACTGCCTCCAAAACCACCGAGGCGAAGAAGAATAGGTGCACGGATGTCCGTGCGTGGGGGATTTCACTTCAGCACCCCCTACACTCCAGCGGCAGCCACTACCCGCCACTGTATGAAGTCCCGCAAATGGGTGGGCCTTCAAACCCAGCTTCTGAAGTCGACTCTGTTCCAGTCGCACCACCACCGCCCATGGGTTATGATAACCCAATCCCTTCCTACGCCGGTGCAGCGGCGTATAACCCGTTTGAGCATCAGGCATATTCGGGTTACAATTACTACAATGCCCCTGCCGTCGACCCTCGAAGCGGCCAACTACAATACTCTCCACCCTGAAGGGCCCTACACAGCTTCATACCAAACTGGGTACCCAGCATATGGGTATCAATACCCACCACCTCCTCAACCACAGCAGCAGTAGCCGCCGTAGCCGCCACAGATCCAACCACCACAGCAGCATGAGATCCTTCAACGGTTGCACGAGGTGGAGCAACAAGTACAAGAAGGAGCGTAGGAGCCGCCGGGGTCTGCTTAAGTGTTTGGCAAACCTGATAAAGGGGAAGAACAAGAGGGATTATTGAAAGTCCTTATTTAATTGTTTTGTAATTTTTTATTTTTCAATTAAGTCCCTGTGTGGACATCTTATTTATGTACTTGGTCCCTGCGTGGACTTATCTTTCTATTTTTGTCCCTGCGAGGACAATGTTATTTCTTTAAAAGTCATGTTTAGGGCAATTATGTACTTCTTTTTAATTTATGGATGT
Source organism: Helianthus tuberosus (assembly GCA_030545235.1). Classification (NCBI taxonomy): domain Eukaryota; kingdom Viridiplantae; phylum Streptophyta; class Magnoliopsida; order Asterales; family Asteraceae; genus Helianthus; species Helianthus tuberosus. The sequence continues at coordinate 44,022,331 of CM060411.1, read as the reverse complement.
TTTAATTTCACTTGTCATTATATGTATGTGATGTGTGCAAAATGCAACATATAAATTACATCAATTGTGGCATAAAACTAACCCTTTTTAGTACTAATGTTGGAAAAAGTGTGCTTTTGTCTTCCTTTTGTATTTTCAGGATTAAATGAGCTCAAATTAACAAAAGAAGCAAAAAGACAGCAAAATCTAACATAAATACAAGAAAAGGAACAAACGTGACATGCCTGACCCCACGACAGCATCTTCCCAAGCAAAACAAGAAGACAGAAGACTGAACACGCCCCGTGCTTAGCCAGCACGGGGGCGTGCCCAAGTGTCAGCAGAAAAGACAAAGTGGTAGAAACTTCTATTGCCCACCACAGGGCCGTGCCCAGTCAACATGCCCCCGTGTCCACCTTCTGTAAGTTTTCGTTACTGGCACCTGAACACGGGGTCGTGCCCGGACACCACGGGGCCGTGTTCAGCGCCCAGTAACACAAAATTTTTGCTTTTTCACCCTTTTACACATTCAATCAACCTAAAAACTTATTTTTGGGACACATTGAGGACAATGTGTAATTTAAGTGTGGGGGGGGGGGGTGCTAAACCTTGAATCTTGCAAGTCCTAAATACAAGCCTTACACAAAACTCTATTGGAACTGCCAATCACCCCAAATTTTTTCAAAAATTTTCAGTTTTTTTTACTTGTCTAGGTTTAACTTGGGAATTTCAAAGTTCTAAAAAGGTTATATTTTTACAAATTTACAACCGATAGCGTCGTGATAAAAAGAACCAACGTAAGAAAATTATGAAAAATCATGACAAGCTTAGTTAAAATTTGATTATATATACTTGATCACATAAAAACCCATTCACACAAAAGTGAGTTTTGAGTCTTTATTGAGCATACAAGTATATATCTTTAAATTAAATGCTCATTTTTCGTTTCTTGTGTGAATAGCCGCTTGGTTCTTACGACTCTAGAACTTGCCATGACGATACATTCCCGGTCCTTACCAACTTAAACCCGAGTAAGTAAATGATGGAGGCATTAGGACTAACCCTTTTTATTTCTACACCATTATTTTTTTTACCACCTACCCAAAATCCCCCTAGTTAGCCCCTTTGAGCCTAAACCTTTTCATTTCATAACCCAAACCAAACACCCTTTCACCCACCAAAACCTTTTTCATTTTTAACCCTTTGTTTTAGTAACTAGCTCGGTTCTTCGTATGACTTTTCAAAAAAAAATGTTGATGATGAAGCAAAAGAAAAAAAATAAACAAACAAGTTCATCAAAAATAACTTTGTTTGAATAATAGCTTCATCAAAATAAAAGTTACAAAAATAAAAAGTCTTACGAAAACCGACGCTTGTTACGTCTTTCGCCCTTTCTACTAACCACTAACCACTAACCCAACCACCTACCTTTAACCCAAGCCTAACCCTTCACCTAAAAAGTCCTCTTGATATTTACAAAGGTATATAGTTAAAAAGGAGGAGGATTAATTGCTTGGCAAGCTTATGGTAGGAGTAAGTTCCATGCCGCTCTAGAGTGATCCACTAAAATACATTTTCGGCCGAGTGTCGAGTGATCGCCCGTAAGGTATGTGAACTTGTATATAAAGAGAATTTTAAAGAGGCATGTTATGCCCTAATAAGTAATTTATCTTATGAAAAGTTTTAAATAAATCATGACGAATAGGATTGTAAATAAATAAAAATAAAACTTAATAAAGATTCTTGGAAATCCCGACACTCTATGACAAGCCCAAAAAAACTTTCTCTTCTACCCATTCTATTTAGGAGTGTAAAGCCACATTATAAAGAGTTTTGCTTGAGGACAAGCAAAGATTCAAGTGTGGGGGTATTTGATGTGTGCAAAATGCAACATATAAATTACATCAATTGTGGCATAAAATTAACCATTTTTTAGTACTAATGTTAGAAAAAGTGTGCTTTTGTCTTCCTTTTGTATTTTCAGGATTATATGAGCTCAAATTAACAAAAGAAGCAAAAAGACAGCAAAATCTAACATAAATACAAGAAAAGGAACAAACGTGACATGCCCGACCCCACGACAGCATCTTCCCAAGCAAAACAAGAAGACAGAAGACTGAACACGCCCCGTGCTCAGCCAGCACGGGGGCGTGCCCAAGTGTCAGCAGAAAAGACAAAGTGGTAGAAGCTTCTATTGCCCACCACGGGGCCGTGCTCAGTGGGCACGGGGCCGTGGTCAACTATAAGATTCGCAGAATCCAGGCAAATCTTCATAGTACAGATATGCTTCTGCACACGGGGTCGTGCTCAGCGGACACGGGGGTGTGGTCAACTAATACAGACAAGCTGCAATAAATGAAGAAAGAGAAGGATGTGTACACGGGGCCGTGCCCGAGCTTCTGTTCAGCCTATAAATAGGAGTGCTTGGCTCAAGCTCAAACCATCCCTTGGCACACCACCTCTCTCACACTTCACCCACCACCCACCACCACCATAACACCATCATCCACCACCATCATCCATTGTCCATCATAGAGTGTTTGAGTCATCTCGGGATCCAAGATTGATCGTAAGAGTTCTTGACAATCAAGGCCATGTTTGCCTAAGTCTCTTACATCACTTGGTGAAGACAAAGTGTCTAGTGTAATACTTTTTATTTTTAATCTTTTCGCACTTTTTAATTGGTTATGTATTAATGACTTTAATAACTAGTTTCTTATGTTGAAGGTGATTCTTCCTTATCGTTTGTCCGTTGTGTCTTGGTATTATTTTACTGTCTATATAAAATAAAAGATTTTCACCATTCATATCTCCACGGTCTATATGGAGGTATGTTGGCTACCTGGTCGGGGGTTAAGGGAACGGTTTGGTAAGAGTCTTGCCGTTGTTCAGCGTTTAGAGATCCTGCAAGGGACCTGGGTCAAATTTAGTAGGACCTCCTTCAATACTTAACGATATTGGATGGCGGGGGTCCAAACTCTTTGATCCCCTCATAAGTTAAACTACTATTAATACTATAACCCGGCTACTTAGGACTGTATCCTTGCTGACTCAGACTACTTAACCGAGGGTAACGTCACCTTCAAAAGAGGGGCCTATCATAATTTGCATTAATAACTTAATTAATTATCTTTCAATAATCCGACCCTTTAGGATTGTATCCTTGCTGACTCAAACTACTGGGTTGAGGGTAACGTCACCTCCAAAAGAGGGGCCTACTACAATAACTAAGATATTCTCTTAAATAGTGCAATAGTGCGGAAATAATCAAAGGTTACACTAAACACGAGTCGGAGCCAAGTGATTCATCTTGTCTATCTGTTTTTTCTTTTATTTTTATTTTTCAGCATTTTAGTTAATTTTTATTTTCTTAGTTTAAAACATTTTTCTAAACTTTTGATTTGATTAGACGTTGAGGATAAACCGATACTAAAAGCTCTTGTGTCCTTGGACGACCTCGGTATCTTGCCAACACTATACTACGCTCACGATGGGTGCACTTGCCCATATGTGTGTTTAGTGTTAGTAAATATCGTGTTTTATAAATTTAAAACTTGGCTAAAAAGTGTTAAACAGGGCTTAATAAATATATTAAAAACTAACGACACTTCACACGCATCAAGTTTTTGGCGCCGTTGCCGGGGACACAAGGATTTTAAGAAAGCTTAAAATCGACGGCCTAATCAGTTTTTCAAAACCTTTTTAAAACGCGCGCACTTTTTTCTGCATTTTAGTTTAGTTTTGCATTTACAGTAGGTTGAACACGGGCTGTGCTCACTGAACACGGGGCCGTGCTGCATATTTTTCATAAAACACCGAGATACAGAGCTTGAACACGGGGTCGTGCTCACTGAACACGCCCCCGTGCTCAACGAAATCAGTAACTTTAATTAAAACGCCCAGATACAGATTCTGTACACGGGGCCGTGTCCACTGAACACGGGGCCGTGTCCAGCCTCTGTTCCCGTTTTTATTTTTGTTTTCTGATCTCGAGACTTGGTTGTGGTCTGCTGAGTGATTCTCATGGATCAATACTCAGGAGGTTACAACTACACCTATGAGGAGGATGATTATAGGAGTAACTATTGCACTAATTGTGGTGACCAGCACTCGGTTCAATATTGTAACTTATATCAACCGTCCACTTCATACACCTACTATGAGGAGCCCAGGTACGAGCCATCGACTTCATACATATCCTATGAAGACCAAAGGTATGAACCTCCTCCCTCATACTCATATTTTGATGAACCAAGGTATTAGCCTTCATACTCATACTTTGAGGAACCAAGATATGAGCCACCACCTTCGTATGCTTACTATGAGGAACCATGGCGTGAACAACCCACCTCATACGAGTATTATGAAGAACAAAATTATGACCCTTATCCATCATATGCTTACAATGAAGAACAATGGTGTGAACCATCTACTTCATATGGGTATTATGAGGAACAAAGGATCGAACAACCGGATTCAAGCTTTGAAAATCCCGATCCTTTTTCTATAACCGAAGTGACCGATAGGATATTAGAACAATTTAGAGTTATCGATCGCTATATAAAAGAATCTCGCGCAAGGGAAGAGGAGTCCCGCGCAAGAGAAGAATTAAATAAAGAAGAGATAACCGAAAGTGTAAAAATGGAAGAACAAATAAGTGAAGAACCGACACATGAGTTAAACAACGAAAAAGGTGAGTCCGACAACGTTAGAATTCAAGAAGAGTCTAATTTTGAAGAAATTAATCTCTTGTCACCTTCTTTTGAAAATCATTGTTTAGTTCCCACTCATGCTAAGTTTTTAAAAGAGTTAAACACTAACACTAAAATTGACGAAACGGTAAGTGTTAAGTTAACTATTGATTAAACCTCGCTAATAAAAGAAGACCCATTTGAAACTAACATTACACCGGTTCCATGTTTCTTTCAAAATTCGTTTATTAGTAATGTCACAATTGATAAAGATCTTTGTGTTAACATAATGCCTAATTACATTTTCGAAAAATTAAGTATTAGTGATTTTTCTCCACTTCAAATACCCATTTTTCTATCCAATCGGAAGGTAATAAAATCAATCGGTGTAGTTGAGGATGTCTTGGTTCAAACAAATCAAATGGTAGTTCCCACCGACTTTGTCATCCTCGATGACGCTCCCCTAATGCTGGGACGACCATTTGTAAAAACCCACGAAGCTTTGAAAAACCGGAAGTACAACAATCTACCTCTCCAATTAGGGGAATTTAAAAGAAGTGTCGATCTTGAGCGGTCAATGAAATATCCATTCGGCAATAATGACCCCCTAATTGAAGATGAAGATGAACCACCCGATACAAGTGAAAAGATTGACCACTTTGTTGAAGAAGAGGTCGCCATAGAACAAACTTTTAAAGTTCTTGATCAAAACGAGCAACCAAATAAGGAGTCTCCTAAAGACCCACCACTTGAGCTCAAAGAACTTCCAAAAGGTTTGGAATATGCTTTTCTAGACAAAGATGGTAAATTACCTGTAATTATTTCGTCTAAATTAGATAGTTTAGAAAAAGAAATATTAATTAGTCTTTTGAAAAAACACAAAAACGCGATTGCTTGGAAGCTTGTAGAAATTAAAGGAATAAGTCCTTCCATGTCCACGCACAAAATTTTAATGAATGATGACTACAAATCGGTAATACAACCACAACGTCGAGTAAATCCAAATGTTCAAGAAGTGGTTAAAAACGAAGTCATCAAATTACTTGACGCCGGACTTATCTATCCTATCTCCGATAGTCCTTGGGTAAGTCCCGTCCAAGTAGTTCCAAAGAAAGGAGGTATGACGGTGATAACTAACGAAAAAAATGAATTAATACCAACAAGAACCGTCACAGGATGGAGAGTATGTATAGACTATAGATGATTAAATGAAGCAACAAGAAAAGATCACTTTCCTTTGCCCTTCATTGATCAAATGTTAGAAAGATTATCCGGTCATAAATTTTACTGTTTCTTGGATGGTTTTTCAGGTTACTTTCAAATCCCGATAGCACCCGAAGACCAAGAAAAGACAACTTTCACATGTCCCTATGGAACTTTTGCTTATCGACGCATGCCGTTTGGTCTATGTAATGCCCCCGTAACATTCCAACGTTGCATGGTAGCCATTTTCCACGACATGATAGAAAAGACAACGGAAGTCTTCATGGACGACTTTTCTATCTTTGGGGATTCATATGACCAATGCCTTGATAACCTTGAACGAATGCTATCCCGATGTGAGGAAACTAACCTCGCCCTTAACTGGGAAAAATGCCATTTCATGGTAACAGAGGGAATAGTGCTCGGTCACAAAATCTCGAGCGAAGGAATGGAGGTGGATCGAGCCAAGATTGACACCATTTCTAGATTACCACCTCCATCCTCCGTTAGAGCTATCAGAAGTTTCCTAGGGCATGCCGGATATTATAGGCGGTTTATCAAAGACTTTTCTAAAATTTCTAGGCCTCTAACAAAATTACTTGAAAAAGATGCTCCTTTCATCTTTGACAAGGATTGCAATCAAGCATTTCTAACCCTAAAGGAAATGTTAGTCAATGCACCTATCATGATAGCGCCTGATTGGAAATTTCCTTTCGAAATCATGTGTGATGCGAGTGACCTTGCAGTTGGAGCTGTCTTGGGACAAAGAAAAGAAAAGCATTTCTACCCAATTTATTATGCTAGTAAAACACTTAATGATGCACAAGAAAATTACACAACAACTGGAAAAGAATTACTAGCTGTGGTGTTTGCTTTTGATAAATTTCGTTCTTATCTTGTTCTTTCTAAAACTATAGTCTATACAGATCATGCAGCCATTCGATATCTCTTCAAAAAGCAGGACGCAAAACCACGTTTGATTCGGTGGATTCTACTCCTCTAAGAATTTGATATTGAAATCAAAGACAAAAGAGGAGCAGAAAATACCGCAGCATATCATCTTTCGCGCTTAGAAGACCCAGCTTTGGAGGCAACCAGGGACGAACAAATCAACGAAAAATTTCCGACTGAGTCCCTAGAAATGGTGGAATACAAAGAAGAACCATGGTACGCCGACTATGCTAACTACCTAGCTAGCGGTATAGTCACAAAAGGTTGGCCACATCATCAAAGAAAAAAATTCTTTGCTAATGTGAAACACTATTTTTGGGAAGATCCATATCTTTTCAAAATGTGTGCCGACCAACTCATCCGACGATGCGTCCATGGTAGCGAAGCACGAAGAATTCTCCGCCATTGTCATGAAGGTCCATACGGAGGGCATCATGGTGCCGCTAGTACCGCACGAAAGGTATTTGATTCAAGATTTTATTGGCCGGCCATTTACAAAGACGCCCAAAGTCTTGTCAAGACTTGTGATGCGTGCCAAAGAACAGGTAATATTTCTTCCAAAAACGAAATGCCACAAAATGGCATTCTTGTTTGTGAGATTTTTGACGTGTGAGGACTCGACTTTATGGGACCTTTCCCACCATCAAAAGGAAACAAATATATACTTGTGGCAGTAGACTACTTGTCTAAATGGGCCGAGGCCGAGGCACTTCCAACAAACAATGGAAGAGTCGTGGTAAGATTTCTGAAAAAATTATTCTCTCGTTTTGGCACACCTAAAGCATTAATAAGTGATAGAGGTACCCATTTTTGCAATCATCAACTTAATTTTTTTTTAACAAGATATGGGGTCTATCACCGGGTCTCAACAGCATATCACCCTCAAACAAACGGACAAGCCGAAGTGACTAATAGAGGTTTAAAACGAATTCTTGAAAAAACCGTAGGGTTAAATAAAAAGGAGTGGGCAGATAAATTAGATGATGCTTTATGGGCTTGTCGAACTGCTTATAAAACAACAATAGGTACAACCCCATATAAGCTAGTCTATGGAAAAAGCTGTCACTTGCCAGTAGAAATTGCACACAAAGCCTACTGGGCAATTAAAAATGTAAACTTAGATTTAGAATTTGCTGGTAAAAATCGATTTTGTCAGTTAAATGAATTAGACGAACTTAGAAATTATGCATACTCAAACTCTGAAATTTATAAGGAAAAAATGAAAAATTTGCATGACAAACATATTAAACCTAATGAATTTCGAGTGGGAGATCTAGTTCTTTTGTTTAATTCACGACTTCGCTTATTTCCTGGTAAATTAAAGTCTAGGTGGTCAGGACCTTTTTCCATCACCCATATTTTCCCACACGGTGCAATAGAAATTAAATCTCGGAATGGACCCCCATTCAAAGTCAATGGCCAACGGCTGAAACTCTATCAAGGATTCATTGAGGATGAAGAGGAGGAGATCTCGCTTCAAACGGTTGAAGAATGAAAACATCATCATCATACCTGGTAAGTTACGAACGATAAGGACGACATCTAAATCGGTAAGTCTTCTAACCAAACTTTTTGGGAAACAACGGGCACTCACACGAGCACTGAAAAAAAAAATTTCAAAACTTTGCTCGGCACGAGGCCGTGTTCGCTGGACACGGGGCCGTGTCCGCGCTACTGTCGGGATATATTCCCCTTTTCATAACAGTTACTTCATTCCACACGCCCAGTTTCCCCGAAAACGCTCTGGTTCCAGGCGATTTTCCGCAGATTTTCAACCTCTCCTATCATTCTAACAACATCAAGGTATGATTCTATCACTATTATTAGTTAGATTAGGCATTTGCATGTAGTTAAAACACCAAAAATTTGGGGAAAAATCTAGGGTTCTTGAAGTTCATCCGGATCGAACTTCAAATTTTTGTTTAGATCTGTTAGCATTTAGTTAGATTAGTGTTATAGGAAGTAAACCTACTTGTATTGTTCAAAGATTCACCCGATTTCTCATAATAACCCCAAACCCTTGTTTTTGAACTGAAAAAGATAAAATTGAATGGGTAAACGGGTTGTTTTGGGAAAAACGGCACTTGGGGTTTCATTTTCGGGGGAAACCGCACCTATTGGACCAAAAATTTTCAAGTTTTCGAAACCGGGTTGAAAAATGATGTTTTTGTGTAACAGACGCCTGGACACGGGGCCGTGTCCGTTGAACTGTAACACCTCGAAAATTTACGTCCTATAATGTCTTGACACGTGTCATAACCTTTGAACGTGTGAAAGAATACTTTCGAGGGACTAAAGTTGACAAACATAGAAACTATGTGAATTTGAGGGTTCAAAATGTCAACAATGAATAAATATACTTTACAATAACCTTACATGGTGTTTATAACCCTAAACGAATAAATCATGGATCATACGTAGCGAATTGTGAAAGAAAGTGAGAGATTACAAACTACAGGGGTTAAATGTGTCAACATGTTAAGATATACCTCTGAGTGACCTTTTAGCAAACCCGAAGCCTTTTAACGATTAATTATGCTCACTAGAATGCACCATAAAAATTTCACCAAGTTTCGTTACCGTATGACAAAGTTATGATAAAATTCGAGTGTGAGGGTTAGAATCGTCAACATTGAAAATTAGGGTTTTTCGGGTGATCACAAAGTTACCCGAGGACTTGACAAAGATGGTATAAGCCTTAAAGCCCCCATATGTCAAATATAAAGGTTTAAAATGCAAGAAACCATGTGAAAATGACCTTTCGGGGGACCAAGGGCCAAAAGTGCAATTAAAGAAAGTTGGGAAACCTGATCCGGAGACTGAGGCGGGCCGCGTAAGGTCATGAAGACCTTTACGCGGGCCGCGTGACAGCTACCAGCGACAAAACAAACAGGCAGCTGCCTGTTGATGTTGTAACCGACTTAAAACTCAAGTTTTCGATTCTATGGGCTGCCTATGATGGTTTTGAGACTCTAGGGGGCACTTGGATGCATCTTATATCACTAGTAGCCTTGCATGTCATCAATCAAATGAGTTTTGAAACTTATATAAAGTCCTACAAGTTGTCAACTTTGTGTTCATTCTTTCCTATCATCAACTGAGCATTTCTGGAGCATAAGGACAATTCTCAAGCCTTCCTAATCATCCATTAGACAAGTGTAAGTATGTTTAACCTTCTTGTTTTGAGTTTAGCTTAGTTATTTAGCTAAAAGTCAAACCGTCGTAACTACGGTTTGACTTCAAGATTATTTATATTTGGCTCAGTCTTATCTAGATTTAAAAGTACCGTTAAGTAGGTAATTATATGGGTATTAAACCCTTATAAGGGTACTCACTGATTCCAATCCTAACTAGGTCGTTTGTCGAGTCAAACGTTGTCCGAAAAAGTCAACAGAAATGCTAAACTTTGATTAAACGCGTAATTAACGATATAGAAGGCGTGTAACCTGTTTTATCGTTCATATAACTTGGTAATAAGTGTACGGACTTGTCTAAACTTGTTTGATTCGACAACTTTCTGTTTTGAACCGATTCGAAGCCGAAAGTCGCATAGTTTGACTTTCTGCTTTGACCTCGATTTTGATAGGTTTAGACATGCCTTAAAGTTCCATTAGGACCTAGTTACATGTGTGTATAACCCTCTGCGTTTATACCACATAAATCCTTAATTGTCCGACGTTTCCGTTAAGTGCTTAAATATGGACCATAATGCCCTTATGACCATACAACGAGAATTTTGGAAATGTGAAAGTACAAAAATCTTAGTTACTGATTATTAAACGTGTCCCTAAATTTTTACATCAGTTGGAGGTCTAGATTAGGAGTTATGCTTAATGACGTAATTAGAACGCTTCTTTGTATTTAAACGGCGTCATTAGCGTAAAGCCTATCTAAACCCAATTTTTGACACCAAACCTTTTACCCACTGATGTAATATAATATTTTGGGATTTTTGAAGATTTTTAATTATTTTTAAACTGATCATAAGCTAGGATTAGTGCCTTAATTCGGTAAATACCGAATATGCCCTTTTAAGCCATAAAATGAGTTTTACAAATCCTTTTGATGCCAATCCAATTGCTACTGATTTTAACTAAAGACCCCTTAGGATTCTAATAGGTTATTATAAACCTTCGTTCCAGATTAGAAGGACCAGTAAAAGATACTTGCACTCGCTGATTTTGATTTATACTTGCTCAGGTAAATACTTTTAACTTATTTTCCCTATACGGGCTTGGGGTACGGTATATAAAATACCGCTTGGTCGGGCATTGAATCTTTATTGTATGATGGTTAAAGTATTGAGATGTCTCGTTTAATTTGTTTTGTTTGCTTAAAACCTTTGAGGGGTTAATGACCATGTCCCGGATATCCCTGGCATCATTTTACGAAATGGCCACGACCTTAGCACACAGGTGTAGGCTTACACCTGTCAGTGTCTCATTTAAATAATGTGGTGTGTCTATTGATCTTTAACCCGGCTCGATCCAGGCTACTGAACGCATAAGTAACATGTAAATCCTTTACAAGTATTATATTCAAATAATTATCCCAATTTATAAAATATTATTTGTGCCTTGTGCCTTAAATGCATTTTCTTAAACTCTTTTCAAAATGAGTCGGTTGATTGTATTTACCAGTGTAAACTGACGTATTTTCTCAAAAAGGTTAAGTGCAGGTACTACGCGTAATAGGCTGGCTTTTCTCCTAGCATCCACAATAAGTCTCGCAAGCTTGGATGTCATAGACTGTTGAACATTGTTTCCTTTTATTTGATCTACCTGTGGATTTATATTCGACTACTTGTGATACTTAATATTACAATATTGTTTGGTTGAAATGAATCTATACTTTGCTTCCGCTGTGCATTTAAATCTTGTGTTGTTTGACTATTATGTTGCCAACCACGTCACGATACTCCTCCACCGGGCCCACCGGTGACACGTGGAAATCCGGGGTGTGACAGGTTGGTATCAGAGCCAACGTTGAGTGAATTAAACACTAGCCTTTTGTGTTTAATCTCAATGACACAATTGCACATTCCTAAATCTTCGAGTCTAGACAAAGAACATAGGAATAATCCAAAATGTTTTTATTTTAATTTAAATTTTGTCCTTTATTTTTCCTTGTTATTACCTTGTTTATATTAACAGGTTTAGCAATGCCGCCAAGATTCAGACGAGGAGATCGAGGAAAAGGGCCAATCAGCGCCCCTAACGACCACGAGGCCGGGCCTTCGCGCCGGCGAACTCCTTCTTCTACAAGGAGTGCAGATCCGCTAGAACCTTGGAGGATTTATGAGGAGCCTTCCAGACGATCGACGTCGTATAGCTCAACGCCTCCATATCATCACTCCTATGGGCCTCATTCCGAGAATGAGCCCCACAACCCGCAACCTTCATACATACCTCTACAACGATCATCATCGCACCGTTCCTTCGACGACCCTACTCCTGTCTTTCGGGGCCAGTTTAACCCGGCGGACTACCTACCAGAACAAGGGGGTTTAACCCACTAGGACCGGAGGATCATTTTTCAGGTGATCAAGCGATGGACATGGACGAGGACACAGATCCCGTCGAGCCTGCAACCGGAACCCCGAACCATCCTGTTGAAATCTCTGATGGTTAGTCTTTTCACGGAACACCATACCAAGGTCCGGATAGTCATCAGGCACGGTTCGAACGGTGTGAGTGGTACTTTACGCCATCTTACCATTCATCGCCTCACCAGCAGCCGCAACAGCAGCAGCAAGATCCCTCTGGGAATCCACGTTTCGAGGCAGTCACGCCACCGCCTCCACCGCCGCCAGTTAATCTAGCGCCTCCAGCACCACCAAGACGTAGGAGGACTGGCGCACGGATGACAGCACGAGCAGGGGATTTTCATTTCAGCACCCCTCAACACTCTAGTGGCAGCCACTACCCGCCACTATATGAAGACCTTGGATTGCAAAAAGATGAAGGATGCAACCTGCTACGGTTGCAATGAAAGGGGGCACATCAAGACCAATTGCCCAAAATACGCTAAGAAGCCTGAAGAGGCTAAGAAGACCAATGCTAGGGTCTCCAGGATGGATGCTAAGGAAGCCGTCAAGGACGACAATGTGATAACAGGTACCTTTCTCGTAAATGATGTTTATGCGAGAGTGTTATTTGATTCAGGCGCTGATAAGTCGTTCATAGATAATAAGTTTTGTGAATTGTTGAAATTACCTGTTAAGACTTTAAGTGTGAAGTATGAGGTGGAACTAGCAGATGGCACTTTAGAAACCGCCTCAACCTTATTAGATGGATGTTTCATATCCATTAAGAACCACTCTGTTCGTTTGTCCCTACTTCCTTTGAAACTAGCCGGTTTCGACATAGTTTTGGGTATGGACTGGTTATCTCATAACCAGGCCCAGATTATTTGCAATAAGAAGCAAGTGGTGATCAAGGCTCAGTCTGGTGAATCACTTACTATCCAGGGAGATACCCAGTATGGGCTGCCTGAGAAGATGTCTATGCTCAAAGACTCTAAGTGTTTGAAGAAGGGTTGTGTCATCTACATGGCACAAGTGATTATTGATGAGCCGAAGCCCAAGATTGGGGATATCCCCGTCATTTCTGAATACCCCGAAGTTTTCCCTGAAGAACTACTTGGTTTGCCACCAGATAGGCAAGTAGAATTCAGAATTGACATTATTCCTGGATCAGCACCAGTAGCAAGGGCGCCTTCTAGGTTGGCACCAACAGAGATGAAGGAATTGAGAACGCAGCTAGATGATTTGCTAGCCAAAGGTTTCATCAAACCTTGTTTGTCTCCTTGGGGAGCACCAGTTTTATTTGTCAAGAAGAAGGATGGATCGATGCGTCTGTGCATCGACTACCGTGAGCTTAATAAGGTCACCATCAAGAATAGGTATCCTTTGCCCAGAATCGACGATCTGTTCGATTAACTTCAAGGGGCAAGTTTCTTCTCGAAGATTGACTTGAGGTCAGGCTACCATCAATTGAAGGTTAGAGATGAAGACGTGCACAAAACAACATTTAGGACTCGTTATGGTCATTACGAGTTCCTAGTGATGCCTTTTGGGCTCACTAATGCACCGGCCGCGTTCATGGATCTCATGAATCGCGTTTGCAAGCCGCACTTAGATAAATTCGTCATCGTTTTCATCGATGATATCCTCATCTACTCGAAGAACCAAGCTGACCATGAGAAGCATCTTCACTGCATTCTGGAACTACTTCATAAAGAAAAGCTCTATGCCAAGTTCTCGAAGTGTGAATTCTGGCTTCGAGAAGTCCAATTTCTTGGACATGTTGTTAGTGAGCGTGGTATCCAAGTAGATCCCGCTAAAGTTGAATCTGTCATGAATTGGCAAGAGCCAAAGACGCCTACAGAAATTCGTAGCTTCCTAGGTTTGGCAGGATACTATTGGCGATTCATTGAAAACTTCTCAAGGATTGCTGCACCCCTGACTTCGCTGACACGTAAGAAGATTAAGTTTGACTGGGGTCCTAAGCAGCAGGAATCCTTCGATATTCTGAAACAAAAGTTGAGCAATGCTCCAGTACTGACATTGCCTGATGGAATTGAGTAACTTGTAGTTTATTGCGATGCATCACACACCGGGATGGGATGTGTGCTTATGCAGAAAGGCAAAGTCATTACCTATGCTTCACGCCAGTTAAAGGTGCACGAAAAGAATTACGCCACCCATGACTTGGAGTTGGGTGCCGTTGTATTCGCACTAAAACTTTGGAGGCACTACTTATATGGAATCAAATGTGTGATCTATTCTGATCACAAGAGCCTTCAACATCTGTTCAATCAGAAGGACTTAAACATGAGGCAACGCCGTTGGATGGAAACTCTGAATGATTACGATTGTGAAATAAGATACCATCCCAGCAAGGCGAATGTAGTCGCCGATGCCTTGAGTCGAAAGGAGAAAGTGAAACCCATCCGAATCAACGCCAAGCGCATGGAAATAAAGAATAATTTGATTGAAAGGTTGTTAGCTGCACAGAAGGAAGCTGTGTTGGAAGCTAACTATCCTAACGAAAAGCTAGGGGTAACTGAGGAGCAGTTAACACTTAGCAAGGACGGAATACTAAGATTGAATGGACGAATATGGGTTCCAATTTATGGAGGACTTTGAGATGTTATCCTCCAGGAAGCCCATAGTTCCAAATACTCTGTTCATCCTGGAGCAGATAAGATGTACCAGGACCGAAGGGCAAACTATTGATGGATAGGCTTGAAAAAGTCTGTAGCCACCTATGTAGCTAATTGCTTGACATGTGCGCAAGTCAAAGCCGAGCATCAAAAGCCGTCAGGCTTGCTACAACAGCCTGAACTTCCTACATGGAAGTGGGAGATGGTGACGATGGATTTCATCACCAAGTTACCCAAGACAAGGAAAGGAAATGACACAATATGGGTGATAGTTGATAGACTGACTAAGTCAGCACATTTCCTACCCATTAAGGAGACTTACAGCTCCGACATGTTAGCCCAGTTATACGTTGATAAGATTTTAGCTTTACATGGTATACCTGTGTCTATTATCTCTGACAGGGATACTAGATACACCTCACATTTTTGGAAAAGCTTCCAACAATCTTTGGGCACACGTTTGAATTTTAGTACGGCTTACCATCCTCAGACGGATGGTTAGAGTGAGCGTACTATTCAAACTTTAGAAGACATGCTTCGAGCATGTGTGATCGATTTAGGTGGTAATTGGGATAACCACCTACCATTGATTGAGTTCTCCTACAACAATAGCTACCATACCAGCATTAAGGATGCGCCTTTCGAGGCCTTATACGGTAGAAAGTGTAGAACGCCCGTTTGTTGGGCTGAAGTTGGAGATGTCCAGTTATCAGGACCAGAGATAGTCTTTGAAACGACGGACAAGATTGTCCAGATTCGTGACCGTCTCAAAGCTGCCCGAGATAGGCAGAAGAGCTACGCAGATCCAAAGCGTAAATCTTTTCACTTCGAAGTAGGTGACAAGGTGTTGCTTAAAGTATCACCCTGGAAGGGAGTGATGCGATTTGGTAAGAAAGGCAAGCTAAGCCCGAGATACATAGGACCTTTCGAGGGTATCGAACGTGTCGGGTCAGTTGCCTATAAGTTAAACTTACCTGAAGAGCTCAGCAGTATACACAATGTGTTCCATATCTGCAATCTGAAGAAGTGTTTCGGTGACGAATCACTGGTCATACCACATACAGATGTGCATATAGATGAGAGCTTGAAATTTGTGGAAAAACCATTGTCGATCGAGTATGTACCGATTGTAAAGGTCAAATGGGATGCCCGTAGAGGTCCCGAGTATACGTGGGAGGTTGAGTCCACGATGAAAGAAAAGTACCCTTATCCATTTCAGTAAATCTCGAGGTCGAGATTTATTTTAAGGGGGTGAGGATGTAACACCTCGAAAATTTACGTCCTATAATGTCTTGACACGTGTCATAACCTTTGAACGTGTGAAAGAATACTTTCGAGGGACTAAAGTTGACAAACATAGAAACTATGTGAATTTGAGGGTTCAAAATGTCAACAATGAATAAATATACTTTACAATAACCTTACATGGTGTTTATAACCCTAAACGAATAAATCATGGATCATACGTAGCGAATTGTGAAAGAAAGTGAGAGATTACAAACTACAGGGGTTAAATGTGTCAACATGTTAAGATATACCTCTGAGTGACCTTTTAGCAAACCCGAAGCCTTTTAACGATTAATTATGCTCACTAGAATGCACCATAAAAATTTCACCAAGTTTCGTTACTGTATGACAAAGTTATGATAAAATTCGAGTGTGAGGATTAGAATCGTCAACATTGAAAATTAGGGTTTTTCGGGTGATCACAAAGTTACCCGAGGACTTGACAAAGATGGTATAAGCCTTAAAGCCCCCATATGTCAAATATAAAGGTTTAAAATGCAAGAAACCATGTGAAAATGACCTTTCGGGGGACCAAGGGCCAAAAGTGCAATTAAAGAAAGTTGGGAAACCTGATCCGGAGACTGAGGCGGGCCGCGTAAGGTCATGAAGACCTTTACGCGGGCCGCGTGACAGCTACCAGCGACAAAACAAACAGGCATCGGCCTGTTGATGTTGTAACCGACTTAAAACTCAAGTTTTCGATTCTATGGGCTGCCTATGATGGTTTTGAGACTCTAGGGGGCACTTGGATGCATCTTATATCACTAGTAGCCTTGCATGTCATCAATCAAATGAGTTTTGAAACTTATATAAAGTCCTACAAGTTGTCAACTTTGTGTTCATTCTTTCCTATCATCAACTGAGCATTTCTAGAGCATAAGGACAATTCTCAAGCCTTCCTAATCATCCATTAGACAAGTGTAAGTATGTTTAACCTTCTTGTTTTGAGTTTAGCTTAGTTATTTAGCTAAAAGTCAAACCGTCGTAACTACGGTTTGACTTCAAGATTATTTATATTTGGCTCAGTCTTATCTCGATTTAAAAGTACCGTTAAGTAGGTAATTATATGGGTATTAAACCCTTATAAGGGTACTCACTGATTCCAATCCTAACTAGGTCGTTTGTCGAGTCAAACGTTGTCCGAAAAAGTCAACAGAAATGCTAAACTTTGATTAAACGCGTAATTAACAATATAGAAGGCGTGTAACCTGTTTTATCATTCATATAACTTGGTAATAAGTGTACGGACTTGTCTAAACTTGTTTGATTCGACAACTTTCTGTTTTGAACCGATTCGGAGCCGAAAGTCGCATAGTTTGACTTTCTGCTTTGACCTCGATTCTGACCCGGTTTTGATAGGTTTAGACATTCCTTAAAGTTCCTTTAGGACCTAGTTACATGTGTCTATAACCCTCTGCGTTTATACCACATAAATCCTTAGTTGTCCGACGTTTCCGTTAAGTGCTTAAATATGGACCATAATGCCCTTATGACCATACAACGAGAATTTTGGAAATGTGAAAGTACAAAAATCTTAGTTACTGATTATTAAACGTGTCCCTAAATTTTTACATCAGTTGGAGGTCTAGATTAGGAGTTATGCTTAATGACGTAATTATAATGCTTCTTTGTATTTAAACGGCGTCATTAGCGTAGAGCCTATCTAAACCCAATTTTTGACACCAAACCTTTTACCCACTGATGTAATATAATATTTTGGGATTTTTTAATATTTTTAATTATTTTTAAACTGATCATAAGCTAGGATTAGTGCCTTAATTCGGTAAATACCGAATATGCCCTTTTAAGCCATAAAATGAGTTTTACAAATCCTTTTGATGCCAATCCAATTGCTACTGATTTTAAATAATAAATGAAGTGTTTTGAACCTGTTTAACTGATCAGAAAACTCAGAATCCTATTTTAACCCGTATGTCGCTTAAAACGGCTTTATACGCCTATTATACGCATAGTTTGGGTTTAAAATTATTTTGGCATATAAGAGTTATAACCAAATGTTATAACCTGTTAAAATAAGCTATTTTACTGATTTATTCGGACCCGGATCACAGAAGATAAATTAATCCCTTTTATAATCTTTAAAATGACCAAAATACCCCTACGGGGCTTAATATGTGATTAAACTCGTTTTGGGCATAATGGAAGATATCCTACTGATATCACAACATATTTAAGGCATGTTAACTTAGGAAACCTATTTAGGACTCTTATGATTACCCGTTACGCCTCATACGCATTCGGTTCGGTTTATGTAACTAGTTTACATAAATTAGCCGAAACGGGTCAAACCTTATCGGTTTTATCTCAAAATCCAGAATGTGTATAATGTACCCATATTAAACAAGTCTTCAAACTTGTCGGGTCTAAATCACATTCTATCCGGTCTTCGCTTAATCGTGCGTACGAACCGTATCTTTAAAACTAACCGGTCTAAGCTTAAGCTTAACTAAAGACCCGTTAGGATTCTAATAGGTTATTATAAACCTTCGTTCCAGATTAGGAGGACCAGTAAAAGATACTTGCACTCGCTGATTTTGATTTATACTTGCTCAGGTAAATACTTTTAACTTATTTTCCCTATACGGGATTGGGGTATGGTATATAAAATACCGCTTGGTCGGGCATTGAATCTTTAATTGTATGATGGTTAAAGTATTGAGATGTCTCGTTTAATTTGTTTTGTTTGCTTAAAGCCTTTGGGGGGTTAATGACCATGTCCCGGATATCCCTGGCATCATTTTACGAAATGGCCACGACCTTAGCACACAGGTGTAGGCGTACACCTTTCAGTGTCTCATTTAAATAATGTGGTGTGTCTATTGATCTTTAACCCGGCTCGATCCAGGCTACTGAACGCATAAGTAACATGTAAATCCTTTACAAGTATTATATTCAAATAATTATCTCAAGTTATAAAATATTATTTGTGCCTTGTGCCTTAAATGCATTTTCTTAAACTCTTTTCAAAATGAGTCGGTTGATTGTATTTACCAGTGTAAACTGACGTATTTTCTCAAAAAGGTTAAGTGCAGGTACTACGCGTAATAGGCTGGCTTTTCTCCTAGCATCCATAATAAGTCTCGCAAGCTTGGATGTCATAGACTGTTGAACATTGTTTCCTTTTATTTGATCTACCTGTGGATTTATATTCGACTACTTGTGATACTTAATATTACAATATTGTTTGGTTGAAATGAATCTATACTTTGCTTCCGCTGTGCATTTAAATATTGTGTTGTTTGACTATTATGTTGCCAACAACGTCACGATACTCCTCCACGGGGCCCACCGGTGACACGTGGAAATCTGGGGTGTGACATGAACACGGGGTCGTGTCCAGCCCACTGTTTGCAGTTTTGTGCGAAAATTCTAACGTTTCGTGCTAACTTTTGGTGTATTCTTTCAGATGTCTAGGAAGTTCACAAGGTTTAACGCGTATGAGCTCGATGCTAGGGCTAGATACGAAGTACTTCAAACAAGACCGGAGGAATACCCAAGGCAAGCATGCACGGATTTGTTAGCATTGGTAAACCAACTCGACCGCTTCAACAACCTGGTCACCGGGCCATTAAGAGTCGCTTTAACAACTAGACATCGTTCCGTCCACGAATGCACTTTGGAATTCTATAGCACCTTCACATTCAACTCAAGGTGTGAACCATTCGACAATGATGGGGTAGCATTCAGATGTGGTGGAACTAGGTATTCGATCTCTATGGCACAATTTGGGTCGATTGTCGGGTTGTATGCGGAAGAAGATGCAGGAAACGAGGAAAATACTGGAGGGATGCGAGAAATAGATGAGAACGATCGCCAAGCCGCGTGGGCTCAGATTGGTGAAGGGCATTACAATCCGAGCAGCACTAAGAGCACGAAGTTGAGGGATCCGCTCTACCCATACATCCATAGGCTCCTCGGCCACTCTCTTAGCCAAAGGCATGATAGCGGTGGCGTTGTTGGGTTAAGAGATTTAGTTGTCCTCCACTGCATCCATAACCGCAGGCACCTTGATGTTCCGTTCCTCATGCTCTGAAACATGCATCATAACCGCCTTGCTACTGCACCAACCCCTATCTTCTTTGGGGGATAGGTGTACCGTCTCTTCAAGCACTTCACCAACATACCTAGGTCATTCGGAAGGAGCCCATGGTCAGGTAGGGTAGATATACACATCTGCCGCTCAATGAACCTAATCTATGAGGCTGAAGACAGGACGGTGAGCTTCCGAAGAATGCAAGGGCATGCATGGAACCCGCAGGAGGCACTTGTCCTTCACGCTCCACAACATCATCAGTACCAGTACCAGCCCCATGGTGATCCAGGCCAGTCCTCCTTCGGAGGCGGTTTTCCTAACTTCCAAAGTTTACATGATTTATTGTAGGAAAACCTCATGTGCACCAGGAACACCTACAATATGGCAAGCAACACGTACAACCGGGTTGGGGCGATCGAGAGAAACATATTCGATATCCAAGATGATATTGGAAATATCCGGGAGTACGTTGCTGGGCATGGTGGAGATGATGATGATGAGGACGAGGACATGGATTAGGCGGGAGGAGCGGAGGAAGAAGCGGTTGGTTGGTGATTCCCCAGGTTAACCTTTAATCTTGAACAATTTAAGGCCTGCGTGCCGAGTGTTGAACAATTTACTTTCTTTTAATTTTCTGCACTTATTTTTCCTTTTTAACTTTGTTGACATGGATGTTGAAGTTGGTAAAATTAGGATGTTTGCTATGGTGTGGTATAGTGTTTATTGATTAAGCAGGTACATACGAGGCTTAGAGTACTAAGCATTAGTACTACTAAAGCGGAGACAGGAAAACCGAAGAAAGAAACCTGTTTTTCAACCTTGCAGATTGTCCACACGGGGCCGTGTCCAGCCGACACGCCCCCGTGCCTACTCCCCAAACCTGCTGTTTGTTTTAATTCTGCAGACTTTGACAGACACGGGGTCGTGCCCAGTCTAGACGCCCCCGTGTCCACCTTCTGTAAGTTTTCGTTACTGGAACCTGAACACGGGGTCGTGCCCGGACACCACGGGGCCGTGTTCAGCACCCAGTAACACAAAATTTTTGCTTTTTCACCCTTTTACACATTCAATCAACCTAAAACTTATTTTTGGGACACATTGAGGACAATGTGTAATTTAAGTGTGGGGTGGGGGGGGGGGGGTGCTAAACCTTGAATCTCACAAGTCCTAAATACAAGCCTTACACAAAACTCTATTGGAACAGCTAATCACCCGAAATTTTTTCAAAAATTTTCAGTTTTTTTTCTTGTCTAGGTTTAACTTGGGAATTTCAAAGTTCTAAAAAGGTTATATTTTTACAAATTTACAACCGATAGCGTCGTGATATAAAGAACCAACATAAGAAAATTATGAAAAGGCATGACAAACTTAGTTAAAATTTGATTATATATACTTGATCACATAAAAACCCATTCCCACAAAAGTGAGTTTTGAGCCTTTATTGAGCATACAAATATATATCTTTAAATTAAATGCTCATTTTTCGTTTCTTGTGTGAATAGCCGCTTGGTTCTTACGACTCTAGAACTTGCCATGACGATACATTCCCAGTCCTTACCAACTTAAACCCGAGTAAGTAAATGATGGAGGCATTAGGACTAACCCTTTTTATTTCTACACCATTATTTTTTTTACCACCTACCCAAAATCCCCCTAGTTAGCCCCTTTGAGCCTAAACCTTTTCATTTCATAACCCAAACCAAACACCCTTTCACCCACCAAAACCTTTTTCATTTTTAACCCTTTGTTTTAGTAACTAGCTCGGTTCTTCGTATGACTTTTCAAAAAAAAAATGTTGATGATGAAGCAAAAGAAAAAAAATAAACAAACAAGTTCATCAAAAATAACTTTGTTTGAATAATAGCTTCATCAAAATAAAAGTTACAAAAATAAAAAGTCTTACGAAAACCGACGCTTGTTACGTTTTTCTCCCTTTCTACTAACCACTAACCCAACCACCTACCTTTAAACCAAGCCTAACCCTTCACCCAAAAAGTCCTCTTGATATTTACAAAGGTATATAGTTAAAAATGAGGAGGATTGATTGCTTGGCAAGCTTATGGTAGGAGTAAGTTCCATGCCGCTCTCGAGTGATCCACTATAATACATTTTCGGCCGAGTGTTGAGTGATCCCCCGTGAGGTATGTGAACTTGTATATAAAGAGAATTTTAAAGAGGCATGTTATGCCCTAATAAGTAATTTATCTTATAAAAAGTTTTAAATAAATCATGACGAATAGGATTGTAAATAAATAAAAATAAAACTTAATAAAGAATCTTGGAAATCCCGACACTCTATGACAAGCCCAAAAAAACTTTCTCTTCTACCCATTCTATTTGGGAGTGTAAAGCCACATTATAA
This sequence comes from Helianthus tuberosus, assembly GCA_030545235.1. NCBI lineage: Eukaryota > Viridiplantae > Streptophyta > Magnoliopsida > Asterales > Asteraceae > Helianthus > Helianthus tuberosus. The sequence goes on along the minus strand of CM060411.1, from coordinate 43,999,638 downwards.
AGAGTTTTGCTTGAGGACAAGCAAAGATTCAAGTGTGGGGGTATTTGATGTGTGCAAAATGCAACATATAAATTACATCAATTGTGACATAAAACTAACCCTTTTTAAGTACTAATGTTGGAAAAAGTGTGCTTTTGTCTTCCTTTTGTATTTTCAGGATTAAATGAGCTCAAATTAACAAAAGAAGAAAAAAGACAGCAAAATCTAACATAAATACAAGAAAAGGAACAAACGTGACATGCCCGACCCCACGACAGCATCTTCCCAAGCAAAACAAGAAGACAGAAGACTGAACACGCCCCGTGCTCAGCCAACACGGGGGCGTGCCCAAGTGTCAGCAAAAAAGACAAAGTGGTAGAAGCTTCTATTGCCTACCACGGGGCCGTGCTCAGCGGGCACGGGCCCGTGGTCAACTATAAGATTCGCAGAATCCAGGCGAATCTTCATAGTACAGATATGCTTCTGCACACGGGGTCGTGCTCAGCGGGCACGGGGGCGTGGTCAAGAAATACAGACAATCTGCAATAAATGAAGAAAGAGAAGGATGTGGACACGGGGCCGTGCCCACTGGACACGGGGCCGTGCCTGAGCTTCTGTTTAGCCTATAAATAGGAGTGCTTGGCTCAAGCTCAAACCATCCCTTGGCACACCACCTCTCTCACACTTCACCCACCACCACCATAACACCATCATCCATTGTCCATCATAGAGTGTGTGAGTCGTCTCGGGATCCAAGATTGATCGTAAGAGTTCTTGACAATTGAGGCCATGTTTGCCTAAGTCTCTTACATCACTTGGTGAAGACAAAGTGTCTAGTGTAATACTTTTTATTTTTAATCTTTTCGCTCTTTTTAATTGGTTATGTATTAATGACTTTAATAACTAGTTTCTTATGTTGAAGGTGATTCTTCCTTATCGTTTGTCCGTGGTGTCTTGGCATTATTTTACTGTCTATATAAAATAAAAGATTTTCACCATTCATATCTCCACGGTCTATATGGAGGTATGTTGGCTACCTGGTCGGGGGTTAAGGAAACGGTTTGGTAAGAGTCTTGCCGTTGTTCAGCGTTTAGAGATCCTGCAAGGGACCTGGGTCAAATTTAGTAGGACCTCCTTCAATACTTAACGGTATTGGATGGCGGGGGTCCAAACTCTTTGATCCCCTCATAAGTTAAACTACTATTAATACTATAACCCGGCTACTTAGGACTGTATCCTTGCTGACTCAGACTACTTAGCCGAGGGTAACGTCACCTTCAAAAGAGGGGCCTATCATAATTTGCATTAATAACTTAATTAATTATCTTTCAATAATCCGACCCTTTAGGATTGTATCCTTGCTGACTCAAACTACTGGGTTGAGGGTAACGTCACCTCCAAAAGAGGGGCCTACTACAATAACTAAGATAATCTCTTAAATAGTGCAAAAGTGCAAAAATAATCAAAGGTTACACTAAACACGAGTCGGAGCCAAGTGATTCATCTTGTCTATATGTTTTTTCTTTTATTTTTATTTTTCAGCATTTTAGTTAATTTTTATTTTCTTAGTTTAAAACATTTTTCTAAACTTTTGATTTGATTAGACGTTGAGGATAAACCGGTACTAAAAGCTCTTGTGTCCTTGGACGACCTCGGTATCTTGCCAACACTATACTACGCTCACGATGGGTGCACTTGCCCATATGTGTGTTTAGTGTTAGTAAATATCGTGTTTTATAAATTTAAAACTTGGCTAAAAAGTGTTAAAAAGGGCTTAATAAATATATTAAAAACTAACGACACTTCACACGCATTAGTATGAATATATTATAAATCAAAATATCACTTCCATTTTAAGTTTGATCTGCCAATAAAATATTAAAGGAAATCTTGAAGGCATAACCTAGCCCATATGTCATTTTAGACATGGCCCTGATGGTAAAACCTTCTTAAGTTTCAAATCCTTGTTAACATCTGAAAACATGTTAGCACTCCTGGCAAATGTGATTCGATAAAATCACACTAGTCATCCTTGTATTGGATTTTTCCAATTCCTTATTCTCACCAAATTTAAATATCCATTAGTGATAAAGTGCCTGCGGGCCATGTTCATTGTCCAATGAGACAAAAAGACAGTTGTAGCACTCCTGGAAAATGTGATTCGATAAAATCACACTAGTCATCCTTGTATTGGATTTTTCCAATTCCTTATTCTCACCAAATTTAAATATCCATTAGTGATAAAGTGCCTGCGGGCCATGTTCATTGTCCAATGAGACAAAAAGATAGTTGTAGTCTACGACTCCTTGTCAAGAAAAGGTAATGAACTATGTTCAAACCTTAACGCCTCGATTTTTATAGAATCATGGCTATTAATTTTTAAAACTGTCCTTGTGACTAGGCCTCTTGTGCCACTCTAATATATCTTTAATTATTTATAACTAGGGATAAATTATAATGAAAATCCTAAATAAATATGATTAACAAATTAACCAGTATAGTTTATAGTTACCATGGTTAATGAACCATCAAAATGATGATTCCATAGTAACCTCTGAATAAAATATTGTCAATTGTTTTATAACAATCAAGCCTCAACATGTCTGAATCAGAAGAGGTTAACAGTCATCCTAGGGAAAGGAATGATACCACCAAAATTAATGTAGATGGTGCAGATTTACAAGTAATGATAGATGAGATGGATACTGTGGTTGATATCAGTGGTTGTGCAGAACAAGATATTGTGAAGTTTGTTTCAGAGCCACGCGTTAAGACCTGCTCTTATAAATACTTCGTCTCTTGTAAGCCAAGGGACTTCACAGGAGAGAAAAGAGCCATTGATTGCATGACATGGCTAGATGAGATGGATACTGTGGTTGATATCAGTGGTTGTGCAGAACAAGATATTTTGAAGTTTGTTTCACAATCCTTTAAGGGTGAAGCTTTAGCTTGGTGGAGGTCGTTAATCCAAGCTACAGGGAAGATTCCATTGTATAATTTGCCTTGGGATCAGTTTGTTGCATTGATCAGGGAAAATTTCTGTCCTCAGCATGAGGTGGAAAGGATTGAAATCGACATCTTGACTCTGGTCATGAAGAACTTGGATTGTTAGGCGTATCTTACAAGTTTCAACACCATGTCCCGATTGGTTCCTTATTTGGTCACACAGGAACCAAAGCGCATAGCTTGTTTTATTGGAGGTCTAGCTCCAGAAATCAAGGCAAATGTGAAAGCATCTAGACCTACCACATTCAGGTCAGTGGTAGATATTTCTCTATCTCTCACACTTGATGCTATCAGAAACAAGTCTGTCAAAGCTGTTGAGGAAGGAAAACGAAAGCGGGAGGATGAGAGTTCTCATCGCTCCGACAAGAAACAAAAGGGGAACTCTGAGCATAAGAAGGGTTCGGGATTTAAAAAGGACAACCAACAGTCGGGTGAGAAACCCAAATGTAAAACCTGCCAGAAACATCATTTTGGGAAATGTAGATTCGAGTCAAGATCGCAGTCGCAATCAAAGCCTAATGGGTGTGGGATCTGCAAGTCCAAAGAGCATAAGACTTTGGATTGAAAAAATATGAAGGATGCAACCTGTTACGGTTGCAACGAAAAGGGGCACATTAAGACCAACTGCCCTAAGAATCCAAAGAAGCCTAAAGAGGTTAAGAAGACCAATGCTCGGGTCTTCCAAATGAATGCCCAGGAGGCTGTGTAGAATGACAATGTGATAGCAGGTATCTTTCTTATCAATGATGTTTATGCTAGAGTGTTGTTGATTCTGGTGCAAACAAGTCTTTTGTAGACAATAAATTTTGTAAATTATTAAATCTGCCTGTTAAAACTATAAGCATAAAGTATGAAGTAGAATTGCTCGATGGTACTATAGAGACTGCCTCAACAGTTCTAGATGGATGTTTTATATCCATTAGGAATCACTCTTTTCCGCTATCCTTGCTTCCATTGAAATTGGCAGGATTCGACATAGTGATAGGCATGGATTGGTTATCTCATAACCAAGCCCAAATTGTATGTGATAAGAAGCAAGTGGTTATCAAGACTCCTTATGGTGAGCTGTTCACAATTCAGGGAGATACACAGTACTAGTTACCTAAGCAGGTGTTTATGCTTAAGGCATCGAAGTGTTTAAAGAAAGGTTGTGTCATTTATATGGCACAAGTAACCATTGATAAACCAAAGCCCAAGATCGAAGACATCCCCGTTATTTCTGAATATCCAGACATTTTTCCCGAAGAACTACCTGGTTTACCTCCAGATAGGCAAGTGGAGTTCAGAATCGATATCATTCCTGGAGCAGCACCAATTGCAAGAGCACCTTATCGATTGGCACCAACTGAGATGAAAGAATTAAGAACACAGTTGGATGATTTGTTGGAAAAGGGTTTTATTCGACCTAGCTCATCCCCTTGGGGAGCGCCAATTCTATTTGTGAAGAAGAAGGATGGCTCAATGCGTTTATGAATTGATTATTGCGAGTTAAACAGAGTTACAATCAAGAACATGTATCCGTTACCCAGGATCAATGATCTATTCGATCAGCTTCAAGGAGCAAGTTACTTTTCAAAGATCGGTTTAAGGTCGGGTTATCACCAGTTGAAGGTCAGAGACGAAGACGTTCACAAGACCGCATTCAAAACAAGCTACGGCCACTATGAGTTCTTAGTGATGCCTTTCGGGCTCACTAATGCACCCGCAACATTCATGGATCTCATGAATCACGTTTGCAAGCCGTATTTAGACAAGTTTGTCATTGTCTTCATTGATGATATTCTTATTTATTCAAAGAGTCAAGCCGATCATGAAAAACATCTCCGGTGCATCCTTAAACTTCTACAGCAAGAGAAGCTCTACACCAAGATTTCTAAATGTGAGTTTTGGCTTCGGGAAGTCCAATTTCTTGGACATGTGGTAAGTGAGCGTGGCATCCAGGTGGATCCCGCTAAGATTGAAGCGATTATGAATTGGCAAGCGCCCAAAACACCTACTGATATTCGCAGCTTCTTGGGTCTAGCGGGATACTATAGACGTTTTATTGAAAACTTTTCAAGGATTGCCGCACCTCTAACATCGTTAACTCGCAAGAATGTCAAGTTTGACTGGGGTCCCAAGCAGCAAGAATCCTTTGATATTCTTAAGTAGAAATTAAGCAATGCTCCTGTGTTGACATTGCCAGAAGGAATTGAAGAATTTGTGGTTTATTGCGACGCATCGCACACAGGTATGGGATGTGTGCTTATGCATAAGGGCAAGGTCATTGCCTATGCATCCCGTCAATTAAAGGTGCACGAAAAGAACTACACTACCCATGATTTGGAATTGGGTGCCATTGTATTTGCACTAAAGCTTTGGAGGCATTATCTTTATGGGACTAAGTGTGTGATCTATTCCGATCATAAGAGCCTTCATCATCTGTTTAATCAGAAAGATCTTAACATGAGACAACGCCGATGGATGGAAACATTAAATGATTATGATTATGAAATCCGATATCATATAGGCAAAGCGAATGTAGTCGCTGATGCTTTGAGCAGGAAAGAAAGGATCAAACCTATTAGAATAAATGCCAAAAGCATTGAATTAAAGAACAACTTGAATGAAAGGTTGTTAGCCGCTCAAAAGGAAGCTGTATTGGAAGCTAACTATCTAAATGAGAAGCTAGGCGTAACTGCTGAACAATTATCATATGGAAAGGATGGAATCCTTAGGATGAATGGTCGAATCTGGGTTCCAATCTATGGAGGGCTTAGAGATGTGATTCTCCAAGAAGCTCATAGTTCGAAGTATTCAGTTCATCCTGGCAATGATAAGATGTACCAGGATTTAAAGGCAAATTATTGGTGGATAGGTTTGAAGAAATCTATAGCCACTTATGTGGCTAAATGTCTGACGTGCGCACAAGTTAAAGCAGAGCTTCAAAAGCCGTCAGGTTTGCTACAACAGCCTGAACTTCCCACTTGGAAATGGGAAATGGTAACCATGGATTTTATCACTAAGTTACCAAAGACAAAGCACAGAAATGATACTATTTGGGTTATAGTCGATAGATTGACCAAGTCAGCCCACTTTTTGCCTATTAAAGAAACACACAGCTCCAATAAGTTAGCTCAGCTGTACGTGGATGAGATAGTATCTCTCCACAGTGTGCCAGTATCTATCATCCTCAGACAGATGGCCAAAGCGAGCGTACAATTCAAACACTCGAGGATATGCTCAGGGCTTGTGTTATTGATTTAGGAGGAAGTTGGGATGACTATCTTCCTTTGATTGAGTTTTCGTACAATAATAGCTATCATTCGAGCATTCAGGCAGTGCCTTTTCAAGCATTGTACGGAAGGAAGTGCAGAACGCCAGTTTGTTGGGCGGAAGTTGGAGAAATCCTATTGTCGGGACCTGATATAGTCCTCGAGATGACGGACAAGATTGTTCAGATCCGTGATCATCTCAAAGCTGCCAAGGATAGGTAGAAAAGCTACGCGGATAAAAGGCGTAAACCTTTGAAATTCGAGGTAGGTGATAAAGTGCTACTCAAGGTATCACCCTGGAAAGGGGTGATGCGATTTGGAAAAAAAGGGCAAGCTTAGCCCCAGGTACATAGGACCATTCGAGATTATTGAATGTTTCGGAACTGTGGCCTACAAGGTAAATCTGCCAGAGGAGCTTAGTGGAATTCATAATGTATTCCACATCTGCAACTTAAAGAAATGTCTAGCCGATGAGTCGCTAGCAATGTCGCATAAGGACGTGTAGATTGATGAGAGTTTGAAGTTCGTTGAAAAACCTTTGTCGATCGAGGATCGACAGGTCAAGAAGCTTCGAAGAAAGTATGTGCCGATTGTGAAAGTAAAATGGGATGCCCGTAGAGGCCCAGAATACACATGGGAGGTTGAATCCACAATGAAACAGAAATACCCTCATTTATTTCAGTAAATCTCGAGGTCGAGATTTCTTTTAAGGGGGTGAGGATGTAACACCTCGTGAAATCATGTCCAATATAATAAAGACACGTGTCATGAACTTTAAACGTGTAACGAATTGTTTTCAAGGGACTAAAGTGGACAAACAAAGAAAGTATGTGTATAGAGGGATCAAATGTGTCATCATGCCAAACTCGTGCCTCTGAATGACCTCATAAGATGTTCGTATTCATGAATGAATAAATTGACGTACATAGGAAGCCATTTGTGCTTGGATTAGAAAGGTTACAAAGCTTAGGGGTTAAACGTGTCAACATGTTAAATTCTTACCTCTGATTCTCTGAGTGACCTATTAACATTCCTGAGACTTTGTAATACTTCATTATGCTTCCATATATAACAAATAATGATTCCATGGAGTTTCTACGCACTTAAGGTACATTTCGGGTGGTCTAGTAACTAACCAGGAGCTTAAGGGAGTTAATTTGTGACTCAAGACTCTTGAAAGTTAACTATGGGGGTCATATGTGCAATAAAAGAAAGTTAAATAAATTTAAATTGGACCAGGGACTGAAAATTCAAAGTTTGGAAACTTTTAACCGGATTTACCGATTGTCGCGGGCCGCGTAGGCGCTCTCAAATTCTTACGCGGGTCGCATAAGAGTGCCAACGACAGAAAAAAAGGACAGCTGCATGTAGCAGCCTGTCCACCACCGTTGCATGCTAGTTTTACGATACCAGGGTCTATGCAACTGGTTTTACTGCCCTAGGGACACTTGGAATCATCTGGATTACCTCTAGGAACAGATGGTTTGATCTTAGAAGCCATCTAAGTCCTATATATACCCACATTGTTGCACTTGTTCTTGCACACTTGAAAGAATTTCACTCAAGCTCACTTTCTGGAGCCTCCTGGTGTTCAAGGAAGTTTTCTTCAGTTCTAAATTCATGCTAAGGACTCTAGTAAGTGTTCTTAGCTTCTTTAGTTAAAGTTTTATTAGTTTAATGACCGAAAGTCAAAGATATCATAATTAATCTTTTACTTGGTGATTAATCACTAACGGCCCAAACATTATTCGAATTAAAAATGGCTATGTGTTGGTAATTATGTAGGTGTTAAACCCTTAAAAGGGCACCTCCAAATTATCATGTTATCTCAGTCAATTTTCGGGTCAAACTTATTAACAAAAAGTCAAACGGGTAAGTTTTTGCAAAATAATTCATAACTGATAATGCTGAAGTTATGGAACATGTTTTAACAATTAAATGACTTGGTAAATAATATAAGAACATGTCTAGGCATGTTCAACCCGACAATTCTGAGTTTAGGCTCGGTTCGTAACCGAAAGTCGCAAAAGTAGACTTTTGCTTTGAATTTCAGTTCTGACCGATTTAGCTTAGTTTAGTTATGCCTTAGGGTTCCTTTAGGACCATATTATATGTTAGTATAACCCCCTGAGGTTATACAACTTGGTTCCATAGAAATCCTAGTTCATTGCATGTTCCCGTTAAATGCTTAAAAATGGACCATTATGCCCTTTAATCATTAAAACGAGATTTTTGATAATGTGAGAGGACAAAAACCTTTATTACTGATTTATAAACATGTCCTAAAAATTTGACATCCGTTTCTGGTCTAAAATAATAGTTATGCATGATATCGTAAAACAAAAGCTTTTTGTTAATTAAATGGCATTTTTGGCATAAATCATGTTTAAACCCAAATTTTGACACCGAACTTTCTACCCACTGATGTAATATAATAATTATGGATTTTTGGAAATTTTTGTCAAATTTATACTGATTATATTATAGAGTTCTAGTGTAAATTCGGCATTGACAAAATTGCCCTTTTCTTTGATAAAATGAGTTTTACATAACATTTTGATACCAAACCTTTTCCTACAGATCATACGACACTTCGACAGCAATTCGTCTCCGGAATCAGAAAAGTTACAAATGAAATCTAAGACTCACCTATTTATAGGAGATCCAGATCGCAGGAACCAGTCCACACGATCTGGTCCAGGTCGCCCGACCTGGCCAGGTCGCACGAACTGGTCACTTCGTGAGAAGTGGCTGGTTCAGACCTGTTTCCAGTTTCTCTTGTACAACGTGTCCTGGTTTATCTATTCTTTTACATGACTCGATACAAGACGAAGTCAACAGACATATGCACTACCAAACTCCCCTTGGATGTTGACGAGTCTTTAGTGTATTGAGTCTTCAGTCTTGATCGGTCTTCTCTCTCTTTCCAAAGTATCTTTCTCTATAAGCATCCTTCAATCTTTATCTTTCAATCTTCAGACTCCCCTTTATTGACAGACTCCCCCTTAAGTTGTTCTGGGATCGCAATCTGACATAGTACTCATTCTAAGATCGTGTCCTGGCTCAAACTCTACTTAGGCTTAGACACGGGGATTTGGCTCTACAGCTTTCACAGGTTCTGGAATGTCTCCTGGCTCTCCGAAGCAACAGGATTAGAAACCTGGTAACCTGCACAATTCTCTACCCAAAAGTAAATTTCACAATTGTTTAAAATTTAACAAATTTAGAAATCACTTGTAGATATCATTCAACATCAATAATAGTTATATCAAGTTCAAATTAATGACCTTGATTGACTAACAGTAAAATCAGATTCAAAACATCACTTCATTTTTCATTTCAAACACACTCTCCCAACCCATTGTCGTTCATCATGTTTAGCTGTTGGAATTTTGAAAATCAGCTTTTCAACACCAGTTGTCGAAAATAAGATGAAATAAAATCTTTTTTATTTTTCAAAATTTTATGCTAAAACACATTCTTTTTGTTTTGTTTTGTTTTAAAGATTTTCAGTGTGTTAAAATACAATAAAGAAATATTTGCAGACAATATTTTTGTGAGATTGTGTAAGAGGATCATATATGTCACACCCCAACCGATGGCGGAAACATCGGGGCGTGGCACTGAGCGAAACAGAGTGTCCAGAAGTTTCCATAACAACTATATTTACCAAATATTTAAAGGAACACGTCCCATACCACGCCATAAATGATAATACAATTATTACAGAAAGATCTAGTCAAATTGTTCTGTTCCGACAACTCAGATTTTTATTACAGACAATTGTTTATTGTTGACCTAGGTCTTTCCTAGCCTCGATTTCACAGCACAGAAGGCAAATAAGCATCCTAAACACCTGTCTCATATGTTAAAGTAAAAGTCAATACACATAGTGTAAAGGTGAGCATTAATAGCATATATAGTTCGAAAGCGTTACGCATAACCAGCACGTACACAGAGTGAAATGAGGCATGTTAGTTATCGACATGAACCAATCGATACCAATGACTGCGGGTTGACTGCCCAAGGCAGTTCGCGATACATACTCACCACTGTGAGCCATGTAGGTAATTGTCCTTAACAACCCCCGAGTGAACGGGTGCTGAGTCCAAACTAATAGTACTATCGTTGCTAAGGCATGTAGACAACATTCCATGTGTAAACATAACAAACGAGCATTCATTAACTCACGTATACATGCGATAGCGGTTAGCGTTTAAAGTATTTCGTAGTGTGTTCGATGTGATTTTGTATAAGTAACGTATGTAACACCCAAAAGTGCATAAAGCAAAAACGGATCGAGTATACTCATAGCGATTGATGGATTGAAGGGAGTGCTAGAGAGTAGGGTCAGCCTGAACAGATTGCATACCATAACGATGAGCGACGCGTAAAACGATGCAAAGTGCAAGTGAGTCGGACAGCAGTTCTGTAGGTCCCTATCCCGTGGATCGTAACGAGATTGATAATCAATCAAGGGTGCGGAATCCCCTTGATCAACCGAACAAACAGAAACAAGAATAAAGATGACAAACACGAAACAATCACTTTCAACCTGGTCTTCTATTGATTATCCAACACAAGGTTTACAATCAATTCAAGACCTTCACAAGAAATCTCTCAGCCACTCTCTGTAGATTTCTCAAACTCTCTCAACTAACTACTAACTGGCTATCAACTGGCTAACCTAAACCCTAACGCTAAGCCTTGTTTATATAGGACAAGCTTTGCACCTGGGCTTTGGTCTGGGCTTGGCCATTCTCCTAGCCCATTACACTAATTAACTCCCTAACCAATATGCTAAGCCCATTACAAAATATCCAAAGACTAAATAATCAAACTATTAAGCTGTTGTCACAGAATATGCACTAACAAACTCCCCCTTGACAATAGCTTCATAGTGTAACTTTGTCTTCAAACATCTTGTAGTCTTTTGGTCTTTGGATAGCGTCAGCTACACAGCTTCTGACATCAACAGACTCCCCCTTAGCTGATGCTTCCAATCTCCAAAACTTTCATTTGTTGTAGATCAGTGAACTAGCAATCTTTGGTTAAGCAAGTAAACTTCAACTCTTTCATATCTCTTTCTTTCTGCAATGTAGTAGAAGGATCCTACCATGCATCTTCACACATTCTTCACTTCACTCTCAATCTGCACTTTACTTGTATTCTGCACTTCATTTTGATAACTGCATCAATCTGTTTAGCAACACAAGCAAGTATCTCGAAAAACCATTAGTCTTTTTCACATTTAAAAGATAAACCAATATTTTATCTTATCATGCAAAAACAACTAACTGTCAGTTCAAAATGGGATATCTTTTAAAAGGAAATATTTTTGGTATTTTTGATATTTTTCAAAACAAACTAAACTAAACTAAAAAATATATATTTACAATACTTCTTTTTGTGAGAATCATGTGCAAGAAACCCTAACCACTCTCAAATTCGTCCAAGCAACAGACTCCCCCTAAGCTGATGCATCCAATCACCAAATCTTCAAAAACGTTAGCGTTTGAGTAAAACTCCAGTTCAGCATATGTATAGCAATCTTCAAACACTTCAACTTTGCCTGCAATGTAGAAAGGAGGTTCTACCATGCATCCATTCAAACTCTCATCTTCACAGCAACATAGCAACACAGCAACTTCTCAGCAACACACTGCTTCAATCTGTTTACTATAAAAGAAACATCTCGAGAAAACATAAGAATTTTTCAACATAAGTTAAACAAATTATTATTATTCAAGAGATAGTTAAACTGTATCACAGATTAAGCATTTTCAATTTATCAGCAACACGCAATACCTTTTAATCACACACCCTATAACCCGCATGATTTAAAATTTTGAACTCACTTTCTAACACCGTCTCCCCCTATCAGTAACAATTCCTCCAAGAATAACAGTTTTCCGTACGTTAAGAATTTTAAACAGAAAAAGACACTATTTTTGGATTTTTATATTTTCTGAAAGCAAGTAAATACAAAAGCAATAAACACTCTATTTTTGTGAGAATCACTGGTAAGAAGATCATATTAGCACAATCAAACTGTTTTCACACTATTAGATAATTCTTTATTTAATTTGTCGTGAAAAGCAGTTCAAGACGATTACCAGTATGTTTGTCCTCTTAAACAAAATGCATGAACATTTCAAGTACCATTACCGTATGATACGTTAAGGTAATTTTAATTTCTGATATACTAGTGTGTCCCACTTCAGGATATACCCCCACGATCAAGTTATGCACAAAGATTCATCGTAGTAGGTGAGTATACTGAAGTCATCCTTTAAGATATCCTGACAGTGACTAGGTCTGCATATAATCTGTTTTATCATGTTTTAATTGCTTAACAATGAACACCCAAATAAATAGTAATCAAATCCTGGAAATACAAACAACACACTCTATCATGCAAGTATCTTCCCTACCACATATTTCACAAGTCCAATCCAGATTTCTGAAATCTTAACTGGGAATAGGTTGAGAAGAGAACAGAATAGATCTTTAGGAGAGATGGTATAATATACAGATCAAATGAGTTTTTCTCAGTTTGATATAGGTTTATTGGGTTTCTTTTGGGCACTTGAGGGCCTCTTTCGGGTGTATTAGATCTATAGCGCGACAACGTATAGCTAGGTCAGCATGTATCTGGATGCAGCAGAAGCTGTCGTTGCCTAGCACCTCCAGGTCAGCATATATCTGGATGCAGCAGAGGAGGTACACGACTTTTTTCAGAGAAGATTTCAGAATTAGATCAAAATTGTGTGTATCGGGACACATACAGACATTCAAATAGAAATGTGCTAATTCCAAGTGACTTTCTATCCTGGGGTTATGTACAATTTTAGTTCTGAACAGAAAGACAGTCAAGATATCCCCAGATGAAATAACAGTATAAAGACCCAAAACTTCAGATTTTGGCAATCTATCAACGCAAGATTTAAGGTCATTAAACCATACACCACTGATGTGTTCCCCACTCATACACATTTCATTTATGTTCATATCATATTGGTAAGTTGATTATTTCATGCTTTTTGCCTACTGGTACATCATATAATGAAGCTGCTATCACACTTAAGCATTTTAATTTCAGTTTCAGTGTGACAGTCTAACTTGCTGATGTACTATCATTTCTCCTTTTTCACACAGTGATAACTCATTTTTTGATTTTCTATTTTTTTTATGTTTTTGATTTTTCAAATTTTTTTGTATTTTTGATTTTTAAGAAAAACAGTAAACTATTTACAAAAATTCTTATGAAAAACCAGTTATTCAGGATTCCTCATCCCGTTGAGTTCGACTAAGTGTTCAAAGCGAGCCCTGTCAAAAGCTTTAGTATAAAGATCTGCCAGGTTATCTAGTGTGTCGAATCAGCACTTTGAACTTCAATTTAAATCAATCAATATAAATATCAACAATCTCACACCCCCCTTCATGTGCCTAGAGCAGCCACTATCAACATAAGTTGATAATCCTCCTTAGCAGCTCCTGCACACACTCAACAACTCAGTTAGTCTTAAGAACCCAAGCCCTGATAGTCTTGGGTTTTCCAAATTCATCCATTACAGGTACATCCATCCAATATCCATCACACTTCAGTGGATTATCTGGATACCTGCTTCTCCCATTATTATACCATGAATTTTGAAAAATTTTTGGATATTGTTGAACATTCGAGTTACTAAAACCCCTATGTCCATTTCTTGTTTGAAAATTTCGATTTACAGATGTCTGGTATCGATTTTGATATCCAAAATTTCTATGTTGACTTTGAAACTGACTTGATTTACCATTATAATGACTAAATTGTGGAGAAATACTTCTTGGTCTATCAAATCTTTTCGAAGTTGAGGGTTTTGGTTGAGATTCAGGTTTCTTTGTCTGACAACTTGTTTTTACACTATTGCTTGACCCAACCTGATTCTCATCCTTAACCTCATCAACCTTTTGTTTACCTTTCTTCAAAGGACAACAACTTGCCACATGCCCTATGTTGTGACATTTAAAACAGGATCTCTTCTTATAACTTTTCTTTCTGTTGGATCCCTTTTTAAATGTGTTGGCCGTTTTGTCTTTGGTATCCTCATCCACTTTATGAGGTGTACCGTTAGACCCAACAGATTCTTTCAAAGAAACTGGACTATCTGGCAAGTCCACAGCTATCGGATCCACTACTACTTGTGCAGTGGTTACAAACTCAGTTAGCTCATCTTCAGTTGGTAAAAATGAGTAGTCTTGATTTCCAGAAGATGAAGCTTTAGTAAACCCCACCCCTGTTTTATCATTACTTCTTTTTAAACCTTTTTGAATTTGAGTTCTGACTAACGAAGAATTCCCAAAATCGTTTAACTTCCCCTGTAGTGCAACAATTTTGGCTTGTGCATCAGCCAATTCTGTGCACTTTTCTGAAAGCTCGTTAGTCTTTTCTTTCACAGTTTCACGAGCTAAATCAATGACCTGTAACAGTTCATTGACTTTGCTTGTTAAACTGCAAATTTCTTGTTCATTTGATTTGAGTTTTGTAAAACAATCTGACTCTCGTTTAATCAAAAGAACATTTGACTCTTTTAACTTTTCTAATTCAGCTGACTGAATGTTGTTTTGCTCCGATAGTCTGTCAACTTTAACCTGTAGTTCAGTGCAATTTAGACATGTATGACTTACAGATTCTGATGATACCTTTACCTCTGCTGTAAGTCTGTTCACATCCTTCAAGCCCTTTGAAACTTCTGCACCCTTCTTTTGAGCATTCTCCTCATCTGCTTCCTTCTTCTCTTCTATCTCAGCAGCTCCCTCTCCAATCTTCACAGCTGCAAACTCAGCTACCAATGCTTGATCACAAGTATTCACTTTTGATGGAATCTGATAACGTTTTTCTAAAGCTTCCCACAGATCTCTAGAATTCCCATAGTTCTTGAAGGTATTCTTAATGCCCTCAGGTAAGGATTTCTTGATCACTGCTAAAGCTCTCTTCTCAGCATCAACCACTCGTTTCTCAGATTCATCCATCTTCTCATAAGAAATTACTTTTACTCTACCATCAACACGACGTGTGGGAGCAACGTATCCATCTATCATACAACTCCACATTCTCGCATCCTTACTTTCAACATATGCCTCAACCTTCTTTTTCCATTCAGCATATTCATTGACATTTAGAAGCTTTGGCCAGTTCTTAACAACCTCACTTCCATTATCCATCTTAGCCATCACGCAGCGTAAAAGTTTAAATGGATTTTGGTAACCTGAATCAAAATCCAAATCTAACACCTATACTGGTCCTTTTCAAGCTTTTACCGTAAGCGAACTGATGAAACCGTACAAATATTATCCGAAAACTGTTTTTACCAAGTTATACTGTTAGATTCGTCTCGAGATTACGATTCCAATGATATATAATGTCGAAAACCGTTTTCGGGATTTTCCAGAGTCTTTTTTTTACCCTAAAAATACGAGGAATTCAATGGTCCAAACGGTTCTGTCTAACGAGCTACAGATCAATTTCTATTTGCAAAACACTGAAATTTTATCGACGCTTGGCAACTGAAATTCCACCCTGTTAAATTTGCTGTTAAATTCGCTGGTCAACCAGATAATTTCGCTGGGTCTCAGTTAATTTCGCTGCTCAGTCAGTTATATGTTCAATTTCGCTGATTAAGTTCACTGATCAAATTCGCTGTCTATTATCGCTATTACGACGACTAGTGAAGTCGCTGAAACCGTGGTAATTTCGCTGTGGACAATTACACGGTTACCAAAGTCTCCTTTGGATTTAATTTCGCCAATAACTATGCTGCTCAGTTAATTTCGCAGATCAATCAAGTTCGCAGATCAGTCAATTTCGCCAACCAGTAATTAAGGAAATTCAATCTTTTTCCAAACTTCTGAGATTTTCAAGATTCTGTCAACACTTTCCTGCAAAATCACAAGGCAAAATAATCAGTAATTATCGAAAATAATATGATGAACACGAAGAACAGTCTTCGAATTCCAGCCAAATACTCGTAAAAAACCAACAGAAATCGTCCCGAAAACCTGCAAATCAGCAAACAAACAAAGCAGAATATCAAAACAGCCAATAAATCTCGAAATTTTTTTATCAAACAAACAGAAAAATTCGAAAATTTTAAAACCCTAATTTTATCAGATTTCAAAAATTCGAAAATCTCCCTGTTTCTGCAGACACAATTCTGAACCGAGCCTTCAAGAGCCTAACGCTCTGATACCAATTGTAGGTCCCCTATTCGTATGGATCTTTCACAGAATTGTCTTTCCAATCAAGAGTGCGGAATCCTCTTGATCAGAATAAGCAGAAAACGTGTAGGAAACAGAAGCAGCAAATCACTTTCAAACTGGGTTTCTATTGATTATCAATCACAAGAATTACAATCAATCTAAACCCTAACCACTCTCAAATTCGTCCAAGCTTTAGGAGCTCTCACGAAATTCCTCACAAACAATGTTCTGGCTGATCAGCTGATTAACCTAAACACTAAAGCCTAACCTTGTTTATATAACACAAGGTTACTACTTGGGCCAAGGTTAAACATCATGGACTGCGAATTGGACAGGCCCAATTCGCCTCCATCACCCTAATTGGGTTTTGTTTAGCCCAAACTCTATTATCTCACTAATACAAAGCTAAACCCGCTAACTGTTTATCGTTTAACTAATTACAAGATATCCAAAGACCAAATCTAAGCTGTTGTCACAAACATGCACCAACAAGTTCGCTCGGATGGTAGTCCGATCGGACGGCCGGTCGTGCGAGTGACAGTCCGTTCGGACGATCATCCGGTCGTGTGACCTTTCGAGTGGATTGTTTCTTCCCATAAGAAGGACGTGTTTGTGTATGATGGCTTGTCCTTTGAAATTTTCATTGTAGCATTTTGAAAACATAGAAGTATCTCTACCTTTCAGGTCGATCGATCGAACGACCATTCGATCGGGCGACAATCCGATAGGTTGGGCACTTCAGCGAGAACAAGTTCACAGCAGGTTGTCACTCGATCGGACGGTT
Organism: Helianthus tuberosus; assembly: GCA_030545235.1. NCBI lineage: Eukaryota > Viridiplantae > Streptophyta > Magnoliopsida > Asterales > Asteraceae > Helianthus > Helianthus tuberosus. The sequence continues at coordinate 43,982,370 of CM060411.1, read as the reverse complement.
GTTCGATCGGGTGGCATCCTTTGTGCATTGAACATGTTGAAAATTTTTTAAGTGTGGAAGTTTAAATGTCTCATGATTCGAATGGCAATTCGATCGGATGGTAGTCCGATCGGACAACAATTCGTTCAACATTCAGACTTTGAATGTTGGCAAAAATGGTTAGGTGTGGGACCCAAGGTGCAAGTCGATCGGTTGACAGTCCGTTCGGACGGTGGTCCGATCGGACGACATTCTGTCCTGCTCGTTCCGTCTGTCTTACACTTGGCTGTTTTGATCGTTTGTCATTTTATCGAGATGTGTTGATATCGTGCCAACCAACAGAACCCCATCCTAAGCTCTAGTGACCCGTTTGAACAGGAACCACCCAAGTTCAGTCAATCCACCGGTTCAAGAAGATTGTTCTTGGTTGACCCAGAATCGATAATCTCGTGGATAGAATACGGATCTTGAACCAACGCAACCACAAGAATGAGTAGTAAGTCGGCACAAGCTCCGATTCTATCGGTTTTGAGTGCATTGAGTGTAAAAGAGTTGAAAGAAAGTTGGAAAACCCTCTTTCAATATTTTTCATTGTGAATATGTCTAGATCTATGAAAGATCTTTGTTTGTTTATGTGGAAATCGGTTAGATCCAAGTTATTCTTGGTGGATTGAGGCCAAAACATGAAGTTCTTCAAGAACACATGATGACGTCACCCTAGAACACCTTGAATCTTGATGATTTCACGGTTAAAAGTTAAGATTCAAAAGATAGAAAGGTGTAGGAGTGCGTGTAGATTAAGGAAGTACAAGATTCACGACGAGATCTTACCGGAATCGCGAGAAATCGGAGAAAAAGCAAGGTTAGAGCGCTGGTCGGACGTCAGTTGCCAAAAGTGGAAAGTATGATGGTGACAAGGGGTATTTATAGGGTTACCCAAAGTGGAAAAGAATGGAGAGGGGCTGGTCGATCGGTTAGGCAGTCCGATCGGACAGCTGGTCGATCGATCGAGCGGCTGTTCGATCTGCCGGTCTCCTGGTCGATCGGCCACCTGATTCGTGTGTTCGGTCCGACAAATCTTGTCGCTTCGATTGCGATTGCAAACGTTGCGATGTAATAAAGTTTCCTAGTCAAATTACTTTTAATCCCAACTACTATATCAACATACAAGCATCCTTATTTCAGATTCGTTTAGTGTTTACGATTCGATTGCGATTGACTTTTGATTGCGTTTTGATTGATTACCACACATAACATAAATAAACATGCACAAGTAACACATAAGGCACACACACACGTATAACAGTAACCAAAATGCGTATTTCGAGTAGTGAGTGCGATTGCGATAGAGATAAAATGATTAAGTCAAAGAAGTCAAAGAAGTCATGCGATAAATAGCGATTACCATGTGATTATTAATAGATACTCCACATAATACAACCAAAGCGATGATAAAATAGACTAATTACAAGTCAAAGAAGTCAAAACAGGAATTGAGCAAGGAGTGACAGATCGCAATTAGCAATATTTTCTTCCTTTGACTTCAATCTTGACTTTGACTTTGACTTCCAAAACACGGGGTGTTACAGCCTCCCCTAGTTGAGGGAATTTCGTCCCAAAATTAGGCCGAAGTCGTAACAAACAACTGTGGGTACTTCACCTTCATGTCGCTTTCGAGTTCCCAAGTGAACTCCGCGCCTCGTTTGCCTTCCCATCGGACTTTTACAATAGGAATGCGCGAGCGTCTGAGCTACTTGGTTTGGCGATCCATGATATCGACAGGTTTCGTTTACTTGGAGGTCATCGAGAGGTACAATTAAGTCATGCTCAGCCAGGCACTTTCGGAGGTTTGACACATGGAAAGTCAGGTGGACATTACTAAGTTCCTCCGGTAGTTCGAGTCTATAGGTGACTTTTCCGATTCTTTCCAGAACCTTAAAAGGTCCAACATATCGAGGCGCTAGTTTCCCTTTCTTGCCAATTCTGACCACACCCTTCCAAGGTGATACCTGTAGGAGTACGTAGTCGCCAACGTCAAATTCAAGGGGCTTGCGTCGTCTATCGGCGTAACTTTTCTGTCGGCTTTGAGCTTTCAACAAGTTGTCTCAAATCTGGAGGACTTTGTCAGTCGTTTCTTGCAATAGCTCAGGACCGGTTAATTGCGAGTGACCGATCTCGTGCCACACAATAGGCGATCAACATTTTCTTCCGTATAAAGCCTCGAATGGTGCCATTTGTATGATGGTATGATAGCTGTTGTTGTACGAGAATTCGACTAACGGCAGGTATGCATCCCAATTACCACCGAAATCTATGACACACGAACGGAGCATGTCTTCAAGAGTACGGATTGTTCTTTCAGTCTGACCGTCGGTTTGAGGGTGGAATGCGGTACTCAGATTAAGCGTAGTACCAAGAGCCGCTTGAAACGTTTCCCACAGTCGCGAGGTAAACCGAGCATCACGGTCAGAGATGATGTCGCGAGGCGTCCCATGTCGACAAATGATCTCATTGGTGTAGATTCGGGCTAATCGTTCTACCTTGTAGTCTTCCCGTATTGGCAAAAAGTGAGCTGATTTGGTCAAACGGTCAACAACAACCCAGATGCTGTCGTGACCTGATGACGTGTGCGGAAGCTTTGTTATGAAATCCATAGCTATACTCTCCCACTTCCACATTGGGATTGGCGGTTATTCGAGTAAGCCAGAGGGTCTTTGGTGTTCAGCCTTGACCTTTGAGCAAGTCAGGCACTTCCCAACGTAGAGAGCAATATCCCTTTTCATGCCCAGCCACCAGTACTTGTAGCGAAGGTCTTGGTACATTTTGTCAGCACCGGGACGAATAGAATACTGAGATTTGTGGGCTTCGTCCATCAATATCTGTCGCAAATTGGTCCGTTTAGGGATCCAAATTCGGTCCAGAAAGTGGAATATCCCATTTGACTTATTCACAAGCTGAGCTCCACCGTGGTAGATTCTTTCCTTCTTCAAGGTGCGTTCATTAAAATAGGTATGCTGGGCTTCGCGGATGAGGGTTTCGAGGTCGTATTGGGCTTGGACATTACGAATGCTGAGCAGATAGCTCCGTCTACTGAGTGCGTCGGCAACGACATTTGCTTTGCCTGGGTGATAACGAATCTCACAGTCGTAGTCGTTGAGAAGTTCTACCCATCGGCGTTGACGCATATTAAGTTCTTTCTGATCAAAGATATGTTGTAGGCTCCTGTGATCGGTGAAGATCGTACACTTGGTACCATACAGGTAGTGTCGCCAAATCTTTAACGCAAAAACAACCGCGCCCAGCTCGAGATCATGGGTTGTATAGTTCTTCTCGTGGATTTTGAGCTGATGAGATGCGTAATCTATAACCTTGTCCCGCTGCATAATAACACAACCAAGACCAAGGTTGGAAGCATCACAGTAGACAATGAAGTCATCGTTTCCATCGGGTAGACTGAGAACAGGGGCATTGCAAGGCATGTGATTGAGGGTTTGGAAAGCAGACTATTGTTCAGTTCCCCAAACAAAAGGCTTGTCTTTATGCGTAACAGCGGTAAGCGGCACAACGATCTTTGAGAATCCTTCGATAAAACGTCAATAATAGCCCGCCAATCCGAGGAAAGAATGAACTTCAGAAGGGTTCTTGGGTGTAATCCAACTCTTGAATGCTTCAATCTTCGCCGGATCGACGTTAATACCTTGACTATTTACGATGTGACCCAGAAACTGAACCTCCCCCAGCCAAAATTCAAACTTGGAGAACTTGGCATAGAGTCGATTCCCCTGGAGTAGCTCGAGAACCAAACGTAGATGTTGCGCGTGTTCGGCCTTCGACTTGGAATAGATCAAGACATCGTTGATGAATTCAATGACGAAACGGTCGAGATATGGTTTACATACGCGATTCATCAGATCCATGAAAACCACGGGTGCGTTGGTTAAACTGAAAGGCATAACAACGAATTCATAATGGCCATAACGGGTGCGAAACGCGGTTTTGGATATATCCTCCTCTTGAATGCGTAGCTGGTGATAGCCTAAGTGTAGATCGATCTTCGAGAAACACGTAGCACCTTGTAGCTGATCAAACAAATCATCAATGCGAGGCAGGGGATAGCGGTTCTTGATAGTTTACTTATTCAATTCCCGATAGTCGATGCACATCCTGAACGACCCATCCTTCTTTTTTACGAAAAGGACTGGCGCGCCCCAAGGAGAGGTGCTCGGGCTAATGAAGCCTTTCTCAAGTAATTCCTGAAGCTGAATCGAGAGTTCACGCATTTCGGACGGTGCCAGTCAGTAAGGAGTCTTGGCAACAGGGTTGGCTCCAGGAATGAGGTCGATACGAAAGTCGATATCACGACTTGGCGGTATATCGGGAAGATCGTCAGGGAACACACTAGGAAATTCACGAACCACAAGAACGTCTTTCACATCTGTCTTTCCTTTCTTTTCCTTCTCTGCTACTACAATGTTAGCCAAGAAAGCTCTGTACTCCTTGCGGAGATACTTGCTAGCTAGGACACACGACATAAGTTTGAGACCTTTCGAAACAGTTTCACCATAGACACACAATAAATCACCATTCGCGAGCGAGAAACGAATCAACTTATCGAAGCACACAACTTCAGCATGGTTTTCGCGAAGAAAGTCCATGCCTACTCTGACGTCAAAACTTCCGAGTTGCATCGGAATAAGGTCGACCGGAAAGATGTGATTGTTGAGCTCAAGAGTACAATCACGAAGAACAGAATTTACGACGATAGTTCTTCCGGTGGCGACTTCAACATCGAACGTCGAGGGGAGATGGGAGCGCTTACGACTAAGAAGCTTATCGAATTCAAACGACACAAAGCAATTATCGGCTCCAGTATTAAACAAACACGATGCATAAATACCATTCACAAGGAACGTACCATTGACCACGTTGTTGTCAGCCTGGGCTTGGCGCACATTGATGTTGAAAGTTCTGGCGCGTGCGGCTTGTTGCTGCTGCTGAGGCTATTGCTGCTGGTGAGGCTGCTGCTGCTGGGGCTCTTGTTTCACAACCCTGTTCGGGCACATGTTCGCAAAGTGGTTGGGATCACCACATGCAAAGCAGACACGGGCGTTGACCGCGGGTGCCTGAGCTGCTTGTTGGCCTTGTGGGGCTGGGAGCAGAGCTTGATGAGCAGTGGCTTGAGCTGGTGCTTGACGAGGACCAGTACGACAGCTAACAGTGAAGTTGCCGTACATATTGCAGTGAGCGCAAAAACGGCAGGCGAGACCCACCGGGTGATGATAAGTGCATGTTGGGCAGGCAGGGTGGGGGCCTGTGTATGCGCGCTTTGCAGGTGGTGCATAGATTGTTGGAGTTGATCGGTGCTGAAACTGCTGCTGAGCCGGTATGGCTTTAAGTGGAGCAGCAGTGGTGGTGACAGCACAGTTCTTGTTGCTGGAGCTGCTGTTGTTGTTCTTCTTCTTGCGGCGTGAGGACTTTGACGATTGAGCGGCGGCGGTTTCGGCGGTTGGTGTGGTGGTGACTTGGTGCAGGTTCTTCGAAGTTTTATCCCAAAAACCAGCTTTTACTCGTTTGTCGTTGATTTCAGCGGCAAGCAAGTAAGTTTCTTCGATCGTTGCTGTCTTTGCAGCATGTACAAAATCTGCAACACAGTCGAGTAGAGCTCAGATGTACTTCTTGATCGCCATGTCATGCGTCTTCACTTGATCGGGACAGATGATGCTGAGCTGCTTAAAGCGAGCAGTCAGGGCAGCGTTGTCACCTTCCTTCTGCTTAATGTTCCAGAATTCGTCCTCCAGCTTTTGGCGTTCATGGGGAAGGCAGAATTCATCCATCATGATGGCCTTCAACTCTTCCCACGTCAGCTCATAAGCTGCATCATTTCCGTGTTTGTTTCGCTCGGCCGTCCACCAGTCTAATGTACGGGACTGGAAGACGCCGGTAGCGTTTAGAGTGCGGAGATTTTCCGGACATCCACTCTGGCGCAGAGTGACTTCGACGGAATCGAACCATTGAAACATAGCTGTTGGGCCATCTTCTCCAGTGAATTCCTTGGGACCGCAAGCCTTGAACTGCTTGAAGCTGAACGCAGTCTTGGTAGCAACTTTAGGAGCTTCGGTTCTGGACTCCTCAGACGATTTGCTAACATTCTCGTAAATCTCACTCATGATCTGAGCCACAACCTTGGCCACTTGTTTAGCGAGGATGGCAGCAAGGCATTTGTCTCTCTATTCTTGGTGAGAGAGTCGTGGGTGACGTGGTCCAGATGATGGTCCGGTTGACATTGTCTGCAACAGACATCGTCATAGGTCTCAGACACGTCATAATCGAATCTCACCTCACACGTCTAATACTACTAAAGCTCCGGAACACAATGTAACACGTATCACATAAACACATAGACACATCCACTCTGGCGCAGAGTGACTTCGACGGAATCGAACCATTGAAACATAGCTGTTGGGCCATCTTCTCCAGTGAATTCCTTGGGACCGCAAGCCTTGAACTGCTTGAAGCTGAAAGCAGTCTTGGTAGCAACTTTAGGAGCTTCGGTTCTGGACTCCTCAGACGATTTGCTAACATTCTCGTAAATCTCACTCACGATCTGAGGCACAACCTTGGCCACTTGTTTAGCGAGGATGGCAGCAAGGCATTTGTCTCTCTATTCTTGGTGAGAGAGTCGTGGGTGACGTGGTCCAGATGATGGTCCGGTTGACATTTTCTGCAACAGACATCGTCATAGGTCTCAGACACGTCATAATCGAATCTCACCTCACACGTCTAATACTACTAAAGCTCCGGAACACAATGTAACACGTATCACATAAACACATAGACACATAATCACAGATTCACATAAACACAGAAGCACATAAGCACGTAGGGCACAAAATCAAAGAAGCACATAAGCATGTAGGGCAAGAGGCAGTCAGAATACATAAACCTATCATTCAAAGTCCGCGAGTGTTCGAATATGTCGGTCGCGAATAACTTATCGAGTAGTATAGTATAAGCGAATAATATAGCGGGTAGTATAGCATAAGCGTATCATAGGGTCGTCCACAATTTAGCGATTTGTCAGCGCTTTGAGATAGATATGCAATGCGGGTCGTGCGTGTCGATCGAAGTGAAAGCAAAAATTGAATAATTCTCCAAAATTAAACACATAAACAGGTAAACACACATACAAACACATAAAATCGACGAATAATCAGAGTCAGCAGTTGCGGGCTCAGAATCGAAACACATAAAAATCGAGAAATAGATCGTCTGCGGCTATTAGACATTGACTATCCAAAGTGATTCGACTATTCTCAAGGACTTGTTGTACACACTTTGACCTTCAGGATCGTGCTTCTGCCTCGATTCTTGGGCGTTCGGCACACATCCCTTTAGTCATACCGTGACTTCAGGTCGTTGGAGTCTGTCGAGACTTTGGTGAGAGTTTTGAAAAACCAAGTAAAAGTCAGAACAAGTCGTCAAGGTTAGGGTTTCATTCCTGGCTTAACAACTTCGTTCCTGTTTTGATAAAATAAAAGAGAATTATGCGTCAAAGTATGGATTTCACGCCTGGTTCAATGCAGATTCTCGTGTTTATAGAGGAAGATGTGGGTTGAGTCAAGCAATTTAGTTGAGAGTTTGTGGTTTTCACACCTAATCTCGACTTAATCGCTCATTCATAATTTGAAGATTCGAGTGCAGTGACAGTGTAGCGTAGGCGAGAATAGTGAGAAATAGCAGGTACGCTCACAGATAATCCTTACCGGATATGCACAAGTCGGTCTGTTGGTTCCTAACTATAGACTAGGTCTCTAAGACATCGACCCGGACTAGGTCGAGTCTTGCCTAATTCCCTATAGTTATGGCTCTGATACCAATCTGTCACACCCCAACCGATGGCGGAAATATCGGGGCGTGGCACTGAGCGAAACAGATTGTCCAGAAGTTTCCATAACAACTATATTTACCAAATATTTAAAGCAACACGACCCATACCACGTCATAAATGATAATACAATTATTACAGAAAGATCTAGTCAAATTGTTCTGTTCCGACATCTCAGATTTTTATTACAGACAATTGTTTATTGTTGACCTAGGTCTTTCCTAGCCTCGATTTCACAGCACAGAAGGCAAATAAGCATCCTAAACACCTATCACATACGTTAAAGTAAAAGTCAATACACATAGTGTAAAGGTGAGCATTAATAGCATATAGAGTTCGAAAGCGTTACGCATAACCAGCACGTTCACAGAGTGAAATGAGGCATGTTAGTTATCAACATGAACCAATCGATACCAATGACTGCGGGTTGACTGCCCAAGGCAGTTCGTGATACATACTCACCACTGTGAGCCATGTAGGTAATTGTCCTTAACAACCCCCGAGTGAACGGGTGCTGAGTCCAAACTAATAGTACTATCGTTGCTAAGGCAGGTAGACAACATTCCATGTGTAAACATAACAAACAAGCATTCATTAAGTCACGTATACATGCGATAGCGGTTAGCGTTTAAAGTATTTCATAGTGTGTTCGATGTGATTTTGTATAAGTAACGTATGTAACACCCAAAAGTGCGTAAAGCAAAAAGGGATCGAGTATACTCATAGCGATTGATGGATTGAAGGGAGTGCTAGAGAGTAGGGTTAGCCTGAACAGATTGCATACCATAACGATGAGCGACGCGTAAAACGATGCAAAGTGCAAGTGAGTCGGACAGCAGTTCGCTCGGATGGTAGCCCGATCGGACGGCCGGTCATGCGAGTGACAGTCCGTTCGGACGGTCATCCGGTCGGGTGACCTTTTGAGTGGATTGTTTCTTCCCTTGAGAAGGATGTGTTTGTGTATGATGGCTTGTCCTTTGAAGTTTTCGTTGTAGCATTTTGAAAACATAGAAGTATCTCTACCTTTCAGGTCGATCGATCGAACGACCGTTCGATCGGGCGACAATCCGATAGGTTGGGCACTTCAGCGAGAACAAGTTCACAGCAGGTTGTCACTCGATCGGACGGTTGTTCGATCAGGTGGCATCCTTTGTGCATTGAACATGTTGAAAATTGTTTAAGTGTGGAAGTTTAAATGTCTCATGATTCGAATGGCAATTCGATTGGATGGTAGTCCGATCGGACAACAATTCGTTCAACATTCAGACTTTAAATGTTGGCAAAAATGGTTAGGTGTGGGACCCATGGTGCAAGTCGATCGGTTGACAACCCGTTCAGTTGACAGTCCGTTCGAACGGTGGTCCAATCGGACGGCATTCCGTCCTGGTCGTTCCGTCTGTCTTACACTTGGCTGTTTTGATCGTTTGTCGTTTTATCGATATGTGTTGATATCGTGCCAACCAACAGAACCCCATCCTAAGCTCTAGTGACCCCTTTGAACAGGAACCACCCAAGTTCAGTCAGTCCACCGGTTCAAGAAGATTGTTCTTGGTTGAACCGGAATCGATAATCTCGTGGATAGAATACGGATCTTGAACTAACGCAACCACAAGAATGAGTAGTAAGTCAGCACAAGCTCCGATTCTATCGGTTTTGAGTGCATTGAGTGTAAAAGAGTTGAAAGAAAGTAGGAAAACCATCTTTCAATCTTTTTCATTGTGAATATGTCTAGATCTATGAAAGATCTTTGTTTGTTTATGTGGAAATCGGTTAGAGCCAAGTTATTCTTGGTGGATTGAGGCCAAAACATGAAGTTCTTCAAGAACCCATGATGACGTCACCCTAGAACACCTTGAATCTTGATGATTTCACGGTTAAAAGTTAAGATTCAAAAGATAGATAGGTGTAGGAGTGCATGTAGATTAAGAAAGTACACGATTCAGGACGAGATCTTACCGGAATCGTGAGAAATCGGAGAAAAAGCAAGGTTAGAGCACTGGTCGGACGTCAGTTGCCAAAAGTGGAAAGTATGATGGTGACAAGGGGTATTTATAGGGTTACCCAAAGTGGAAAGGAATGGAGAGGGGCTGGTCGATCGGTTAGGCAGTCCGATCGGACAGCTGGTCGATCGATCGAGCGGCTGTTCGATCGGCCGGTCTCCTGGTCGATCGGCCACCTGATTCGTGTGTTCGGTGCGACGAATCTTGTCGTTTCGGTTGCGATTGCAAACGTTGCGATGTAATAAAGTTTCCTAGTCAAATTACTTTTAATCCCAACTACTATATCAACATACAAGCATCCTTATTTCGTATTCGTTTAGCGTTTGCGATTCGATTTCGATTGAGTTTTGATTGATTACCACACATAACATAAATAAACATGCACAAGTAACACATAAGGCACACACACACGTATAACAGTAACCAAAATGCGTATTTCGAGTGGCGAGTGCGATTGCGATAGCGATAAAACGATTAATCATGCGATAAATAGCGATTACCATGCGATTATTAATAGATACTCCACATAATACAACTAAAGCGATAATAAAATAGACTAATTACAAGTCAAAGAAGTCAAAACAGGAATTGAGCAAGGAGAGACAGATCGCAATTAGCAATCTTTTCTTCCTTTGACTACAATCTTGACTTTGACTTTGACTTCCGAAACACGGGGTGTTACAATATTAGTTTATGACAAATCACTAGCACTGTTGACCTTTTTAGACTTTAAGATCTAAACGATTCACTTAGATTGTCAGTATACTGATCCACTTAAATTTTCACACAAAGTTCAATTGTTTCGAGATACGAGATTAGTGTTTTAATGGACTTAACTTATTCGCGTGTCCCACCTCAGAATATACTCCCGTATCCAGACTCCTATATTCAGTCTTACAGGTGAATGTACACTAATGATATTTGTAAACGGGTAATGCGAGGCCATGAGAGCTCAGGTTAGAACTTCCGTTCAGACAAAGAGATGATGGCTCGACTTTTAGGTGTGTCCCGTTTGGGGATCTTTTCTTCAACAGCACATGATTAGCATTTTTCAATGTTTCATCATTTTTTATGCTGAGGGTGAGCTTTATGATTAAAGCAGTGCATAGTATTATACGAGGACTAGGCTATTGCTCCCGCAAAATCAGAAGTCCCGGTATAATACCCAGATATCATCACGCACAAAGACCTAGTATGTCAGAAATAGAAAGCCCTTCAAACAAGATTTCAGGGGTTACCTATATATCCGAGAGATGTTCCCCATGTGATAAGTAAGTATCTGAAATTTAGGTTTATATCTCGAAAACAAACTAGTAAGCGTGTAAAAACCTACTGGCATATCATCAGTGAGACCGTTTATCACATTTTAACTTTCCAATTCTTTAGCATACTGTGATTGTCTACTGATGTACTATCATTTCCTCTTTTTCACATCAAAACTCATTTTTGATTTTTCGATGTTTTTGGATTTTTTATTTTATCATGTTTTTGGATTTTTCAAATTTTTAAATTTTTAACTCCCCCTAAAATCAAAAATATGTTTCAATTTTTGATTTTCCGGGAAAATTTGAAAGTAAAAGCAATAAACTGTACAAATAAAATAACAAACTGATGTGAATTGCTTCAATTCTCCATTCATTTGGCTTAAACAATCAGAACTCCCCCTGACAACAAACTATTTTCCCATTATGATTTCAAAACACTTAAGTTTGTTTTAATCAAAATGGTTTTTCTGGAAAATTAGTTTTGTTGATTTCACACATCACGGGGATTCATTCATCACTTTGTTCAGTCAACCACTTGTAAAAATTATCACTTGAAGGTTTTTCACAAAAACATTTTTCAAGAATGATGCCGATTCTTGCTCCACGATTACCAACTTGGGAGCTCCGGCAAGTCAGGAGTTTACTTTTTAAAGAATCTCACCCATGCCTGATCAATCATGGGTGAACCATCCTCATTTGGTTTAACAACTTTCGATTCATAAAATTCTTTCACCCCCTTCACCTTCCCATCAGTCATCTTACCAAAAATATGTAACACTTTACCATTAAATGCTTTTTCAGCATCAAATTCTTTCTTATCAGAGAAGAATTGATCTGAAATCTCAATCTTACCAATTTTTGATTTCAAGTTTCCGTTTGACAATGGTGGAAAATTTTCATCATCCATTTTCAGAACGGAATTCTCACCATTTAGCACAACAGATGGCTCCTCTGACTTTGACGAATCAGATTCATTGCCAGAAACATCCTTTGATTTCTTAGCAACCCATTTTTGTTTGTTTAAATTGGCTCTTCTTTTGTAAAAATGTTTCGAACTTTCACCAACTTCGAAAGTCAAATTTTTGAACTCTTTAAATTTTTCTATTGGTTGTTCCTTTTTATCAACACACTTCTCTTTTAATTTAGAGTTAGAAGAAACTCCCTGTTTTGTGTTGGTGGGCTTTGGGCAATTCCAAGCAATATGTCCAACCTCTCGACATTTGAAACAGGTTCTTCTTTCAACTCTCAGTTCAGATTCCTTCAACATATTCTTTTGCTTTTCGGCGAGAAACTCCTTGTTTGACTGTTTCTAGAATGGTTTCTCCTTCTCTTCTTCTGAACTTGCTCCTGAAACAAATTCAGTTTTTGGTTTATAAATTTTCTCATTTTTAGGATTTTTGGGTGGAATAAAACCTAATCCTTTCTTTTTGAAATTACTGTTATGGTTTGGTTTCTTTCGATAATCCGAACCATAACGGTAACCCTTTTTCTTGTTCAATCTTTGTTGAACTCTTGAAGTGTACTTTTTAGGTTTTTCAGTAAGATTTACATCTTTTATTTCAGAAATATTAATTTCTATTAATTTGAAAACCTTGTTAATCATTTCAGTTTTAACACCTCTTATTGGAAATTCTTCATCAGAATATAATTTGTCAGAATTATTTAAAGTATATGCTACTTTGAATGTTTCATCATTCAAATTATTTTGTGGCATCAGAAAATCTTTACTGTAACCCTTTTGATTGGTGAACTCGAACTTCTGTCTGATGAACTCGAATTTTCAGATTTAGACTCTGACTTTGACTCTTCATATTTATCCAACACCTGATCGACCACTTTCTTAATTAACTCGGACTCATGATCAGTGTCAGACGCTGTGAAGGGGACATCAATATCATCTGGTAATCCATCGATAGACTCGGATTTTAGATTCAGATTGAGTGCTTCAGCCACCTTTTCAAAATCTCGGGGGGTATAGCCATCCCACATTGGATTTGGTACTCTGTTATAATTCAAACCAGTTTTCTTACCAGAATTTTCTTCATCATCTGCAAACTTATGAGCTGCCACGGTAGGATAAATGTGATCAATAACATAATCTGAACTTTGATAACTTCGAAGTAAAGAATTCACTCTTTCGGTTTCGATCGTCATCGCTGCCAATTCTTGTTTCAGCCCTGCAACAATCTCAATGTATTTGTTGATTGCAGTTTGCTTTTGAAGAACTGTTGCTTTCAGAAGATTCTTCATCTGAATATCCTCATCACTAGCTCCTTTGTACAAGTTCACTTTGCTGCTTAGAAGATCATATGACTCCTTTATGCTCCTCACATTGTGCAGCAAATTTTCTTTGAGCTTCTCCAATTCAGCATATTTTGTATCTTTTTCAGCACAATCTTTGCAAGATTCTAAACACTTAGTACAAGGTTTTTCAACCTCCACAATCTTTTCAACCTCAACGATTTTTTCAACTATTTTCTCCACCACCTTTTCAATGACAATCGGTTCTTTCTTAACTTCTATCTTCACTTCACTATCTTCAACCTCGACCTTCTCTGTCGGTTTTTCTTCAACTTTTGCCTTTTCAGCTTCCATCTGGACTTCAATTTTCTCTTCAACAACCCTTTTTGCTTCCATTTCTCTCTTCAGTCTAGGTGCTTTTTTCTCTTTCTATATCTTGATTTTATCTGCAAAAAACAAATTAAAACTATAAGGATCCAATTGTTTTCTAGCTTTTTTAATATACTCTTCCTCATCATCAGTGTCTTCATCACTTCCTGAAGATTTAAAAATCGGTTGTCTTCTAGGACTGTTCTTAGATTTGATTGATTCTTCTTTCGAGGTTGAATCTTCAAAGATTCGAGCAACAAATGCTGAAAGTCTAGAAGGATCATAATCATCCCAATTGAAATCTTTCGGAATCCTTTCATCTTCTTGGTATATCAGACCAAAACAAGCTTTACCCTTTGATTCTTCAATCGAAGTAGCACGTGAGTGTGAAGATTGTTGTTGATATGGTTGTTGAGCAACCTGATGATAAATTGCTTTTCTATGATAATAATTGTTTCCGAAAGGATCTTGTCTTCCGGTTGCTTCTCTGTTTGTACACTCTCGTTTAAAATGCCCTTTTTCTCGGCAACGAAAACAAGTAACCTTCGATTTGCTAAAACCTAGCTGAGATGTAGCAGCTTCACGAAGATCATCTCTTCCGGTGATCTGTTTGAACTTTTCTGCTCTTCTCAAAACGCTAGCTAAACACCACTTGATGTCCATCAACTCAAGTTCCTCAGAATCAATCTGGTCATAATCCTCTTTAGTGAGCATCGGATTGCCAATTCGTCCAGCAACCAAGCTTTCATACGACTCTAACACAGTGACAATCTGCCATGTGTTGCTTCGCAATATCTGGAGAAAATTTTTGACCATTTTGAATATGTAAAGAAACATTGCAATGCAATACTTGACATGTAAAATTTGTTGAACTTTGTTGTTGAGAACTCGGTGTCGAGAAATTTGGTTCAAAACTTGAATAAGACGAAGAATATCCACTGCTCTGATTTGTATTGCTTGCATTTGTTCTAGAAGAATTTTTAGCACTGAACGCAGTTTGAATCTTCGGACTCGGAGTGGTCTCCACTTTGCTTCCTCTATAGTATAGACTAACATCTTGTTGAGCACCCGGACTTCTCATCGTAGCAGTTTTTCAAATTGATAGCTCATGTTCCTCCAATTTCTGGATAAACATACTCAAATTCATATCTTCAAATTGTCGGTTATGCTTTAAAATCAACAGATATGTTCCCCATTCATTCTGTGGTAACGCATCGGCTAGCTTATCAACCCATTCATCATCTTCTTTCTTGATGTCCAATCTTTTCATTTCCATGACAAGATGACAATATCTCTCAATAATCATTCTTGTTGTTTCACCTTCAAGAGCTGTAAACATATCAAAAGATTTTTTTAGTAATGCTCGTTTATTTTTTATCATATTAGCACTACCCTTAAACTTTTTAATCAACGCTTTCCAAATTGATCTAGTAGTTCCCTCATGTTGAAGCAAAACAAAAATATCTTCTTTTACCGCTTGTTGGAGAATGCTAATCATCATTTTTTCACTTTAGTATTTTAATTTTTCATCCGGTAAAAATTGACTTAATTGTTTTTCATTTCCAAGGTCATCTTTCGGTAAAGTATAATCTTTCTCTAAAGAAACCCATGCATCAAAGTTATTAGCTTGCACCCAGTTTTCAAAATGGTCTTGCCATCCTTTAAAGTCATCAATATACATAAGCTTTGGAGGTTTTTGGACAGTTCCTGTTTCATTCTCAATACCAACAGTTTTAGCAACGGTAACTGGAGCAGTCGGGGCAGTAGCAAACGCATTGTAAAATTCGTTTTCCATGTTTCGGTGAAAAGATTTACCAAAGCACAATGTTCAAGCGAGCTGGAGTTTCAAATGAGCTGAGATCAAACAATCTGGTACTTCAAATGAGTTGAGGTCTCACACCGTGCAAACTGGGTTTAAATTCAAACCACCTGATCAACACGTGCGACCTGAATGTATAACCAAACGACCTGGTCACCACGTATGACCTTGAATTCAGGTCATGCGACTTGGAACACAATCCGTGCGAGCCGGATACAAACAACCAAACAATCTGGAATTCAGTTTCAAACAACCTGGCTCCGATCGTGCGAAGTGGCTTGTCAGCTCGTGCGACTTGGACTCCTTTCACACGATTTGGCCAAAATTCAAACGATCTGAGGGTTTTTCACACGATTTAGACAGAAATTCACTCCGTTTGAAACTTCTAAGTCCAAAAGTTCATCATTTTGTCAATTTTTATCATGTTTTAGGTTGAATTTGGTTCGGATTTGTTCACGGATTGATTAAAACTCAGTTTTACGTGTTATATCACGAAATCAGATCATTTTAACCGTAAATTCATTGAATTTTTGAAGAAAAAGTGTAGAAAAGGAGTAGAAAGAAGTTGTTTTTGAAGAAATCAAGCTGAAATGGTAAGAACTCTTCCTCCTGAGCTCTGATACCACTTGTAGGATCGGGATTCGACCTAAACTAGTCGTTCAGAAGAGATATTGATCAATACGAAAGGTGGAATCAGACGTATTGATGTTATAGCAGCTTGATTCGCACTTAAAATCACTTTAACTGTCGATTATATTGATTTGATAGTGTTTACAGATCATACGACACTTCGACAGCACTTCGTCTTCGGAATTAGAAAAGTTACAAATGAAATCTAAGACTCACCTATTTATAGGAGATCCAGATCGCAGGAACCAGTCCACACGATCTGGTCCAGGTCGCACGACCTGGCCAGGTTGCACGAACTGGTCACTTCGTGAGAAGTGGCTGGTTCAGACCTGTTTCCCGTTTCTATTGTACAACGTGTCCTGGTTTATCTATTCTATTACATGACTCGATACAAGACGAAGTCAACAGACATATGCACTAACATGATTTCATATGTTAAATAAAATATTTTAAGCTTTAAAGACTGATCAAAACTTTAAAATTTTGTAAACATTTTAAATATCATTAAATACAAACTTTTACACTTATTAAGCGCATAGTATGGTTTAAAACTATATTTAACACCTAAGACTTATTACCTACTGATATTATAATAAAATTTTTATACTTTAACAGTAAGTAAAAGTCTTGAACTCAGATTTTCAAATTTGACCCTTAAAGCTTATGTGAAATGACCAAAATGCCCCTACGGTGCATAGTTTGGCCATAAATGATAAATTTCACATATGTACGATATCTTACTGATATACCTTGTTAAAATAAATATTTTTACTGATTTTTTTAGACCAGAACCTCAGATTTCTATTTAACCTCTTTTACAAACTTTAAAATGACCAAAATACCCTTACGAGGCTTAAATTGGTTTTAAATTCGTTTTGGACATAATGGAAGGTATCCTACTGATATCATAACATATTTAAATCATATTGACTTGTGGAACATGTACATGACTCTTTTGGTTACCCGTTATGCATATACGCGTTCGGTACGGTTTATGTAACTAGTTTGCATAAATTAACCGAAACGGGTCAAACCTTATCATTTTTACTTCAAAATCCAGAATGTGTTTAGTTTACCCATTTTATACAAGTCTTCGTACTTGTTGGGTCTAAATCACATTCTAATCCGGTCTTCGCTTAATCTTGCGTTTTGAACCGTAAACCTTTCTTTAAAACTAACTGGTCTAAGTTATAACTTCAATAAGACCCGTTAGGAATCTAATAGGTTATTAAAACCTTCGTTCCAGATTAGGAGCCCAGTAAAAGCTACTTGTACTTGCTGATTGATATACGGCTGAGAATAAAATTATATTTTAGCTCATGTAAATACTTTTTACTTATTTTCCCTTATACGGGCTTGGGATACGGTAAATTATTACCGCTTGGTCGGGTATTGAATATTTAATCGATTAGTGGTTAAATCATTGAGATAACCCATTTTAATCTGTCTTGTTTGATGCAATGCCTTTGGGGGGTTAATGACCGTGTCCTGGATATCCTCGGCTCATTCATTAGAAATGGTCACGGCTTAAGCACGGTGTGTAGGCATACACCTGACAGTTGTGTATGTATAAATGGTATCTCACTTTCTTGTGGGCCTATACTTGTGGTGTGTCTATTAATCTAATCTGGCTCTTCTAACCGGGTCCTGAACGGACGACAAACAGGTAAATCTGTATACAAGATTATTTTAAAATAATTGTCCCAAGTTATAAAAGAATATTTGAGCCTTGTGCATTTAAATCAATTTTATAAACACTTTTCAAAAGAAACAATTATTGTATTTACCAGTGTAAACTGATGTATTTTTAAAAAAGGTTAAGTGCAGGTACTACGCGTAATGGGCTGGCTACTCCTAGTATCAAATAAAGAGTCTTGCAAGCTTTTGATGCTTAAAATCTGTTGAACAATATTTCTTTCTGTTTTAGATCCGCCTGTGGATCCACTTACACTCCGTTGTGTAATATTTTATTATACTTTCTACTCGGTTTGTATAATTACTTTTAGACTTCCGCTGTGCATTAAACTGTGATTAATTAACTATATTGATATCAACTACGTCACGATACTCCCCACCGGTAATACGTGGAAATATCGGGGTGTGACAGGATAACAAAAGGAAATTTACAAATTTCAAGAAAGGTACTCGAGCGAACAACAATAATGCCAACAAGCGCAGAGACACTAATTCTCCAGTTGAGGCACAAGCTGGCGCTGCAAATGCTGAGAACAAAGGAAAAGGGTACATGGGTACTCTACCAAAGTGTGATGTATGCCAGTTTCATCATGTCGGCCAGTGCAGGTTTAGGAAGTGTGGTAACTGTGGAAGGAATGGTCATTCTAAGGAAACGTGTTGGTTTGGAGCTGGTCGTGGAAATGGAGGGCAAGGAGGAAATGGGAATGGTAATGGTAACCGTGGTGGTAATGGGAATCAGAATGGTAATCAGAACCGCAGTGGAAACGGGAACCAGACAGGAAATGGAAACCATGGTGGACACAACAACAACAATAATCAGGGCGGTAATGTGAATGGACGCGGCCAAGGTTGTTATGGTTGCGGTGATGTAGGGCACTTAAAGCGGGATTGCCCAAAGAATAACCAGGCACGTGGAAGGGTGTTCACAATCGGAGCTAGGGAAGCCCGCCAGGATCCGAATGTGGTTACTGGTACGTTCCCTAGTAATCAACGTTATGCATCTGTGTTGTTTGATACTGGTGACGATTATAGATTCGTATCTCTAGAGTTTAAGAATATACTTGGTTTGGTAGCAAGTAAGTTAGGCGTCCCGTACTCAATAGAACTAGCAAATGGGAAGCTAGTAGAAGCTAATGAGGTGATTAGAGGTTGTGTTATAGAGCTTGGAGAGCGTGAGTTTCTGATAGACCTTCTGCCAGTTGACTTGGGAAGCTTTGATGTCGTAGTTGGGATGGACTGGTTGTCTAGCAACTGTGCTGAGATTGTATGCCATGAGAAGATCATTCGCATCCCGATGGCGAATGAAGAGACGATCATGATTCATGGAGAGAAGCATGATATGCCTCTACGGATTATTAGTTGTTTGAAAGCATGGAAGTTCCTACGTAAAGGATGTGTTGCCTTCTTGGCTCATGTTATGGATAAGGAAGCCGAAGAGTCGAAGCTTGGAGATATCCATGTGGTAAGGGAGTATCCTGAGGTCTTCCCCAAAGACTTTCCAGGATTACCGCCTCCACGACAAGTCGAATTCCACATTGACTTGGTTCCAGGAGCCGTGCCTGTAGCGAAGGCACCTTATCGACTTGCGCCTTCAGAGATGCAAGAGTTATCAACACAGCTTCAGGAGTTATTGGATAAAGGATTCATTAGGCCGAGCTTCTCGCCTTGGGGAGCTCCAGTGCTGTTCGTCAAGAAGAAGGACGGTAGCTTTCAAATGTGTATCGACTGCCGGGAGCTGAACAAGTTAACCATCAAGAATCGGTATCCCTTGTCGAGGATTGATGATTTATTCGACCAACTTCAGGGATCAAGCTACTATTCCAGGATTGACCTTCGATCAGGTTATCATCAGCTGCGAATTCAAGAGGAAAGTATACCGAAGACTGCCTTCAGAACTCGTTATGGACATTACGAGTTTCTAGTGATGCCGTTTGGGTTGACAAATGCACCGACATTATTTATGGATTTGATGAATCGGGTTTGCAAGCCATATCTCTATAAATTTGTGATCGTATTTATCGATTATATTTTGATTTATTCGCGGACGAAGGAAGATCATGAGCAACACCTCAGAGCCATTCTAGAGCTACTAAAGAAGGAGAAGCTCTACTCTAAGTTCTCAAAGTGCGAGTTTTGGATATGCGAAGTACAGTTCCTCAATCGTGTGGTAAACGAGAATGGTATTCATGTGGATCCCACCAAGATCGAGGCAATCAAGAACTGGGAAACCCGAAGACGCCGACCGAGATCTGACAGTTTTTGGGTTTAGCAGGGTATTATCGCAGGTTCATTGAGAATTTCTCCAAGATAGCTCAACCGTTGACCTCCCTTACTCAAAAGGACAAGAAGTATGAATGGGGAGATAAAAAAGAAGAAGCCTTTCAGCTGCTCAAGAATATGCTATGCGATGCACCTATATTATCCCTACCCGAAGGCATAGACGACTTCGTGGTATATTGCGATGCTTCGCGTCAGGGATTGGGTTGTGTGCTAATGCAACTGTAATACCTCGCAAAAATCATGTCCAATACAGTAACGACACGTGTCACAAACCCTGATCATGTTAAAAGATAACTTTGAGGGACTAAAGTTGTCAAATAATGTAATGATGTATGTGGAAGGACCAAAAGTGTCAACATGCCAAACTTGTGCCTCTAATTAACCTCGCATGATGTTCGTATTCTTGGATGAATAAAATTGTCGGACACAAGAAGCTGTTTGTAATTAAAATCAAAAGTTTATAAAGTGCAGTGGTTAAACGTGTCAACATGTTAATTCTTACCTATGAGTGACCTTTTAACGAGCCCGAGACTTTGTAATACTTCATTATACTCTCACGTATATCGGATAATGATTTCATGGAGTTTCGATGCAAATAAGTGATTGAAGTTGTAATTTCCAAGAAATATGGATTAAATGCGTCAACAAGAGAATCTTGTACATTTCGGGTGATCTCGTAACTAACCGGGAGCCTAACGGTGTTTATTTTATGACCCAAGACACTTAAAAGTTAACTATGGGGGTTAATAGTGAAATAAACAAGAGTTATTTAAACTTAATAAGGACCAGGGACTGAAAATGAAAAGTTTACGAACTTTTTACCGGAATCATGGATCTTCGCAGGGCGCGTAGACTCCCTCTGATGTCTACGCGGGCCGCGACAGAGTCACCAACTACCAAAAACTGGACAGCTGCATGTTGCAGCCTGTCCACCGCCATTGCATGGCTTCTGAGCGATACCATGGGCAGGTTAATGGTTTTTACTGCCATGGGGACACCTGTGATCATCTGGTTAACTCCCTAAACAGCTGGAATGATCTTAGCAAAACCCAAATTCCTACAAATAGCTCATTGTTTGATCATTTGAGACTTGCACTATCATTTTACACTCTTAAACTTATTCTCTGGAGCATCCTGGATCAAAGGAAGCTTTCTCAAGTTAAATTTTCGTGCTAAGGAACTTTGTAGGTGTTCTTAGCTTCTGTAGTTAAGATTTTATTAGTTTTAGGACCAAAAGTCAAAGATATCGTAATTATACTTTGACTTTGTGATTAATCACCAACAGTCCAGCCATTATATGAATTGAAAGTGGCTATGTGTTGGTAATTAAGTAGTTGATAATCCCTCAAAAGGGCACCTTCTAATTATCACGTTTACTTAGTTAATTTTCGGGTCAAAGTAGTTAAAATAAAAGTCAAACGAGTCAGTTTTTAAATAAAATTCATAACTGATAATGTAGAAGCTATAAAATCAATTTTATCACTTTAATAACTTGGTAAATATTATAAGAACATGTTTAGACATGTTCAACCCGACAATTCTGAGTTTAGCCTCGGTTTGCAACCGAAAGTCGCAAAAGTTGACTTTTGCTTTGACTTTCACTTCAGACCCTATTTAGCTTAGTTTCTTTATGCCTTAGGGTTCCTTTGTGACCATATTATTTGTTAGTATAACACTCTGAGGTCATACTACATGGTCCCTTAGAAATCATAGTTCATTTGCATGTTTCCGTTATTTGCTTAAAAAAATTGACTATTATGCCCTTATGTTATAAAAACAGGATTTTTGAAAATATGAGAGGACAAAACGCTTTATTACTGATATATAAGTATGTCAAATAAATTTGACATCAGTTTCTGGTCTCAAACTAAAGTTATGCAAGATATCGTAAAATGAAACTTTTTGTTAATTAAATTACATTTTTAGCATAAATCATGTTTAAACCCAAATCTTGGCACCAAACCCTTTGCCTACTATTTTGATATTATTTTTAGAGATTTTTGAAATTTTTGGTCAGATTATAAACTGACCATATCATTGAGTTCTCGTATAATTCGGTAAATGACCATAATACCGTTTTTGTTAATAAAATAAGATTAACATATGAATATCATGCCAAACTTTTTCCTACTGATGTTATATGTTAAATAAAATATTTTAAACCTTAAAGGCTGATCAAAATCTCAGATTTCCATAAACATCTCAAATATCGTCAATTATCGACTTTTACGCAAATTAGGCACATAGTATGGTTTAAAACCATATTTAACACCTAAGACTTGTTACCTACTGATTTTATAAATGAATTTTAATATTTTAAACAGTAAGTATAAGTCTTGAACACAGACTTCCAATTTGGTGCTTAAAACATATGTGAAATGACCAAAATGCCCCTACGGAGCATAGTTTGGCCATAAATGATAAACCTCACATATGTATGATATCTTACTGATGTAACATGATAAAATAAATATTTTTACTGAATGTTTTAGACCAGAACCTCAATTTATTTTTAAGCCTCGTTTATAAACTTTAAAATGACCAAAATACCCTTACGGGACTTAAATTGGTCTTAAATTCATTTGGGGCATAATTGTTGATATCCTACTGATATCACAACATATTTTAAGCATAATAACTTATTGAACTTGTACTTGACTCCTCCAGTTACCCGTTATGCTTATACGCGTTCGGTACGGTTTATGTAACTAGTTTGCATAAATTGACCGAAACGGGTCAAACCTTATCATTTTTACTTCAAAATCCAGAATGCATTTAGTTTACCCATTTTATACAAGTCTTCGTACTTGTCGGGTCTAAATCACATTCCAATCCGGTCACCTCTTAATCTAGCATTTCGTGTCGTAATCCTTTCTTTAGAACTAACCGGTCTAAGTTACAACTTAAATAAGACCCGTTAGGAATCTAATAGGTTAGTAAAACCTTCGTTCCAAATTAAGAGCCCCGGTAGAAGTATTTGCATTTGTTTGAGTAGAATATACGGCTGAGAATACTAAATTGCATTTTAAGCTCAGGTAAATACTTTTAACTTATTTTCCCTTATACGGGCTTGGGATACGGTAAATTATTACCCCTTGGTCGGGTGTAGAAACCTTTTAATCAGAAATGGTTAAATTGCATAATCACGTTTTAACCAGTGTTGCTTGATAACAATTAACATTGGGGGTTAACTACCGTGTCCTGGATATCCTTGGCTCATTTAAAAAGCGAAAATGGCCACGACTTAAGCACGGGGTGTAGGCATACACCTGTCAGTCGCGTATGTAAACGATATACTCATTTGCTGGGGTAATCCGCCGTGAGTTTATATTTGTGGTGTGTTGTTTAATCTTGTTCGGTTTATTTAATACCGGCCATAAATGTTGGACAAACATGTAAATCTGATACAAGATTGTTATTAATATGATTGTCCCAAGTTATAAAAACATTTGTGCCTTGTGCATTTAAATCAATCTTCATAAATATTTTCAAAAGAGTCGGTTAATTGTATTTACCAGTGTAAACTGACGTATTTTTCAAAAAGACTAAGTGACAGGTACCGTACGTTATCGACTGGGAGCTCTGGGCATTAGTAAAGAATCTTGCAAGTTCTGAATGCTTAAAGTCTGTTGACCAATATTTTATATTTCTGTTTTAGATCCGCCTGTGGATCCACTTACAACCGTTTGTATAATATTTATTTATAATTTGAATGTACTAATATTTGCTACCAAGACTTCCGCTGTGCATTAAACTGTGTATGTTTGACTATGACGATATCAACTACGTCACGATACTCCCCGCCGGGCCCACCGGTAATAGGTGGAAATATCGGGGTGTGACAAGTTGGTATCAGAGCCAACATTGAGTGAATTAAACACTAGCCTTTTGTGTTTAATCTCAATGACACAGTTGCACATTCCTTGACTTTCGAGTCTAGGCAAACGACTTAGGATTAATCCTAATCTTAAATTATTTTTGTTTTGTTTGTTTTTGGTTTAACAGGACTACAAGAAATCATGCCACCCAGAGTTAGATGCAGGAGTGGAAGATGTAAAGCCCTGACGAGGGGTAGGAATGATCATGAAGCAGGGTCGTCTCACCGGCGCACACCCTCGGCATCACTTGGCTCCAACCCACATTAAGACTGGAGGACCTACCTTGAGCCCGCGAGACGCTCTGTCTCGCTTAGCTCCTCGCTGTCTTACCATGACTCCTTCGGGCTACATCAGGACGACGAGTCCCATAACTCTCACAATTCATTTATACCTTTGCAGCGATCAGACTCTCACCATTCCTTCTAGAACTCAACACCCTATTCCAGAGCCGGTTCAACCTAATGAACCTGTTGGTGCACTACATCTGTCGACTTCGTCTTGTATCGAGTCTTGCTAGTTAGAATAGATCAGGGCACGTAGATCGAGAAAATGTGAGAGAGTAATTAGATTTCGCTTGAAGGTATAATGTGTTTGAGTTTTCGCTTGAAGCAGCTCAAGCGAAATCAACATGTTCAGATTTCGCTTGAGACATGCTGTTGTTCATCCCAAGCGAAATCTCCAAGTCTATATATAGGGGTTCAAGGTCAAGCGAAATAGAGAGTTCGAAGTTGTGATTTCCATACCGAGGTGCTGCCGGTGTGAGAACTGATTGTAATTGCATTCATATCAATACAAATCAGTGTTAAAGTGAAGATTCAGTTGTTTACACGTCAAATACTTGTTTTCCGCACCTGTATTTGATGGAATTCCTCTGAACCGACTCGTTTAGGTCGCGAACACGGTCCTACAATTGGTATCAGAGCACAGGAGGAGGAGTTCTGCAAAATTTAGCCGAAATCGATCAAAATCTCTTACTTCTACACCTTCTTTTAACAAGTTCAGAAACTTTTCATGGTCAAAATTGATTCAATTTCTCACCGATTGTGTAAAAGTGCATACTAATCAATCCTTGAAAGTTTGATAGCAAAATTCGACCTAAAAGTGATCAAAATCGACCTTCGAATGGATTTCGCTTGAAGAACATAGCTTCATTGGACGATTTCGCTTGAAATTTCAAGCGACACTTAACATTTCGCTTCAAACAGGATTCGTTTTCGCTTGAAGGATTTCGCTTTAGGATTTCGCTTCAGAAAGTGTTTACTTGAAAGTTTCGCTTGAATCATTTCGCTTCAAGAATTTCGCTTAAAGCATTTTGCTTCAAGGATTTCGCTTCAATCAGTTTGACAATTTCGCTTCAAAGAATGTTCACTTGACCAGTTTCGCTTGAAAGACACAAAGTGATCATTTCGCTTGAAAGCTACAAATTGACTATTTCGCTTGAAAGAATCTGTTATTGAGAAACGTGCTATTGAAACATGGATAACGAGTTCCACAATGCGTTTGTAACACCATCTAGTTCATCTTCCATTGCTCAGAACATGAATTCGGAAAACGAAACGGGGACTACTCAGAAACCTCCGAAGCTAATGGGCATTGAAGAATACTACGGTTGGAAAGATCGTTTCGAAAACTGGGTGCAAGCAAATCATCTGAGATCATGGGAATGTATTCTGAAAAAGTATGTGCTACCACGTACTGAAATGCAGACAGTAAAACAGCTTTCAGATTTTGGTAATGAAGAACGGGAAATGTACCGAGCTGAAAAAATGATGATCAGTTTGCTTCAACAAGCTATCAAAGAAGACATCTTCATACTACTTCAACATGACAAAACATCAAAGTCAATCTGGGATGCTTTGAAAGTCAAGGTTGAAGGTAATGCAAACATGATTAAAAGCAAGAAGGCATTGCTTAAAAAAGAGTTTGACTTGTTCACAAGTTTGCCCGGAGAAGATACGAAGAAACTCATTGAACGATATTGTCACTTAGTTCGAACAATGTCGATGATGAACATCACCAAAGAAAATGAGGAATGGGTGGATAAACTTGCTGATGCGTTACCTCAGAAAGAGTGGGGAACTTATTTGATGATACTAAAGAATACCGGAGTTTATGATGGGTTGTCAATCTCTCAGTTCATTGAAAAGATTGAAAGTCAAGATTTGGAACAGCAGAAGATCGCGAGGATGAACAATCCAAGTGGTCAACAGGACATAAAGATGTATTACAAGGGTAGTGTTCCGACTCCAGAAGCTGAGAGAAGTCCGAAAATTCAGACTGCTTATAGTGTTGGGAATTCTACAGAAAAGACTGATCAAAGCTCAAACAAAAGCAACAGTGGTTTCTCAATATATCCAAGTGTCAATCCAAAGACTTCATCAGAAAGCTTTCAGTCTCAAAGCACAAAGATGGGAAATGGTTGTATGATTCAATGCAACATAGCTCTAAATCTTCCAGAAGGTCAAAGTTTTTCTGAAGACATTGCAAAAGATCATATGGCATTACTTGGTTCTGTGCTTATCTCATATGAAGGATTAGTGGCTGGTCGAATTGGAAATCCTATGCTCACCAAAGAGGATTACGACCAGATAGATGCCGAAGAAATGGAATTAATGGATATCAAATGGTGTCTTGCAAGTGTTCTTAGACGGGCTGAAAAGTTCAAAACAATCACCGGGAGAAATGACTTTCTTGATGCTTGTGTTTCTACTTTAGGTTTTGATAAATCTAAAGTTACTTGTTTCAGATGCAGGGAAAAAGGTCATTTTAAGCGGGAGTGCAAGAACAGAGAAGTTAGTGATGCTCAGAATCCATTTGGAAAAGACGATTGTTGGTGCAGTATGTCTAAAGCCTGCGTCTTAGTCTTGTTAGATAAGTCTAGGGTCTAAATATGTCAAGTTATGTAAAGTGTAAGGGTCTAAATGTAAGTTTAATTTAGTAATGATAGGGTTTCGCTTCAGGGTCTTAATGTAAGCCTCAAGCGAAATCAAGTGATGAGATTTCGCTTGAGACATCTTGAAGCGAAATCAAGTTATAAGGTTTCGCTTGAGGCATGTTGAAGCGAAATCTTAATGCCTATAAATAGGCTAGTGTAGTTCTCAGTTGGTATGCATTCCGAGAAGTTGTAACGAAGTGCTGCCAGTTTTTCAAGTGAATATATAACAGAGAACAAGTGTTAAAAGTGAATCTATTCTGTTTTCTACTCTTTTCTGTCTGATTCTAAGCTGTTTAGATGTTTCCGCCATCTAAATAGTGTAAACACATTCAAATTGACTCATTCGGTCGTCAAATACGATCCTACAATTGGTATCAGAGCCAGTTATGAGTGTGTTTGCTTGAATCAGTTGGTTTTTACTCACAAAAACTGATTTCTGGACGAAAACATGGACAAAATGGACTGAGTTTGTCACAGTGTGTGTAAAAGTGTGTTTTAACAAAGCCTTGAGTATTTCAGATTAAAACTCGGACTAAAATTGAAAAAATGACTTGAAAACCAGATTTCGCTTGAGCGGGTAGACTAATTGTTGGTATTTTTGAAGCGAAAACGAGAATTTCGCTTGAAATATTCTGTTTGCTTGAAGCGAAATCGTATATTTCGCTTGAGGAGTCTGTGGTTAGCTGAAAATTTTGGTTTGAAGCGAAACCATAGATTTCGCTTGAGATCTTGTTGTTTGAAGCGAAATCATACTGTGTTTGATTTGTTGTTTTCGCTTGAAATCTTCTGTGATTTCGCTTGAAGTTTAAGTGATTTCGCTTGAAGATTACTGATAGTCCATAGTGTTCGTGAACTTGTTCGATAGTCTGATTTTGTGAAAAGTGTGTGTGTAAAAATTTTAAAACTACTCGGTAAATTTCTAAAAATGGAAAACCAAGAGTTTTATAACTTCTTCTCGGGAAATGGTATGGTAGCAGGACAAACTTCGGGTAGTGTTATACAAAACGTCAACATGGAGAACGAATTGGGAACAATGCAAAAGCCTCCTAAACTCATGAACATCGACGAATATTCGAGTTGGGCAGGAAGATTTAAAACGTGGGTTCAAGCTAATCATTTTGAGAGCTGGTTAAAGATTGTGGATAAATATGTATATCCTGTTAATGCTATGGGTCATCCAAAAGGGATTGCAGTTTTGAATCAAACGGAACAAGCTGACTTTAAGGCTGAAAAGAAAATGATGAGCATCCTTCAACAAGCAATTAAAGAAGACATCTTGGTACTATTACATCACGAAGACAATTCAAAATCCATTTGGGATAAATTGTTGTTAAAGTTTGAAGGAAGTGGAGAAATGATGAAAAGCAAAAAGGCATTGATAAACAAGCAGTTTGACATTTTCACGGGAATGAAAGGAGAGACCACAAAGCAATTGATTGAACGATACTGTCATTTGGTTTTGGAGATGGGTAGATTGAATATAACCAAGACAAATGAAGAGTGGATCGACAAATTAGCAGACGCGTTACCTTATGATGAATGGGGAACGTACCTGATGGTGTTGAAGAGCAATACAAATTTTGCTAGCATAAGTTTGAGTGATTTCATTGAGAAAATTGAGGCACATGAATTGGAACTATCAAAAATCAAACAAATGAATTCAGCAAATGTGCAGCAAGACATATCTTTGTATTACAAAGGAAGTATTCCTGTTGCAACAAATCAAAGTCCAAAGATACAGACGGGTTTTAGTGCTGATGTAAATTTGGGTGGTTCTACAAACACTCCACAATCAAACAAGCCTTCACCATTTATGAACTATGATCCAAATTTCAAAGTTCAAGAGCAGTCTTCACCTCAAAGCTCTACAAGTTCAAATAATCAGGCTTATGTTTCTGGGGTGCAGTGCAACATCGCGGTGAATATTAAGAATGGAAATGAAATTACTGAAACTGCCGCGAGACAACACATTGCGGTACTTGCTTCCGTTCTAGAGGCTTATGAAGGCTTAGTGGCGGGTAGGATTGGTAATCCTGATATGACCAAAGAGGATTATGACCAGATTGACCCGGAGGAACTTGAATTGATTGATATAAAATGGGGCATGGCAAGTTTGGTTAGAAGAGCACAACGGTTTATGGAGATTACAGGCCGGAACAGTTTATCAGGCCCTGATCAGAAGTTAGGGTTCGACAAATCGAAAGTTACGTGCTTCAAGTGTAAAGAACGTGGTCATTTTAAGAGAGAATGTCCGAATCGTGAAGTAAACAATCATCAAAACCCGTTCACCAATGACTACTACAAGCAAGCAATCTATCATCGATCAAATCAACAGCCTACTGTTCAAAGACCACAAATTGAGAATAAACCAGAAAAGGCGATGATTGTAAATCAAGATGATGAGAAGGTAGCTGCAGGTTTCAGCTGGGATAAATATATTCCTAGTAATGATGAACAAGCAATGATGGCTGAAGTTGTTGAAATTTCCGAAATGGTGACTGAACCAGAAACAGTTACTGAAAATGGTTCTGTAGTTGTTGAAGAGGTTTCTGTTGAAAATATGGACAATCTTGGAGAAATAGCTGATGAAGTTCATTACTCTCAATCTGAGAAGGAGGTATTAGCTAGTTCTTTGAAATCTATCATGCCTCCTAAAATTTTTGAATCTTTTGCAGGTTTCTTTGAAGAACCGACGACTGGAGTGTGTCCAAGATATGAAGAGAAGAAAGAATTTGTTGAAGAAATGATAGATGTGACAAAGGAAATGACCGTAGAAACTTTGAAAGAAATTGCTGACAAAGCTCTCATGGCAAAACTGAGAGAGGTAGACTCAGAATCTGAGGAGTCTAAGTCTGTCAGTAATGAGTCTGTCAAACGAGAGGAATCTGGAGTTCAGGGAAACGAATCAGTCAAACTGTCTAAGTCAGAGTCTGAAAATGTCGGTAAACAATATGTGAAAAATGTTTGTCATGAACAGGTTGTTGAAGAAGTTGTTTCAATTCCTGAAACACCATGCCAGAAGTGTTTACAACCTTGCATGGAGTGTCTTGAGAAAGACACTAAGTATCAGGAAATCAAACATCATGTAGACATGCTAAAATTTGATCTGAGCGAAGTAAAAGAAGCATATGACAAATTGGCTAACTCTATCAAAATGATTCAAGATGAAAGTCTTGAAAATGATAAAGCCACGAAATTGCTAAAATCAACTGTTTTAGAAAAACAAATGGAAGTCAATTTTCATTTGGACACCATTGCTTCATTAAAAAGAGAATTGGAGTTAACAAAAATTGAAAATGAAAGAATTGATAAGAAGTTGATGAGTTATATAGCATCTTCATATGTGATTGAACAGATTGTTCCAAAACAACCTGATGAAACACCAATCTTTAACAGTGTTCCACCCCCAATGTGGAATCATTACACACAGAAATATCCAGATGGGGTGGAAGCTGCTTTGAATCTCAAATTGAGAACAATTGAGGATGATTTGCCTGAAAGCATTGATGTTACATTCTCTGCATCCGACACCGACAACGAATCACAGGTTATCAAAACAGTTGTCGATCAGGTGTTAGATGAAGAGATTGATAACTCTGAGAAGTCACATTCTGAGAAAGGTGTTACAGATTCTGAAGATGAAAGTAATTTCTTGGAACGGTTTATACCGAAATCGGACAAGAGTGCGAATGATGATTCGATTATGGTAGTATATACTATGATTGGAACAGACAAACTTTATTCCGATTTCGAGTATCCTCTTCAGAATGTGAAAATTGAGAATGTTGAGAAAGTTTTTAGGTTGGTTGAAATGAACATTGATGAGGTTAATAACAAAGAATTCTTTTCAAAAACTAAAAAATCATTTGTTACAACACGTATCAACAACTTTGAGAAAAAGGAATGGGAAGGTAATGGTTACAAGAAAAATGGTAACAACTTTAAAAACAAAGGAATTGGTTTTGAGAAAAAGTTGGCTAAGAAGGTTGTCAAGCCAAAAGATAAAATGAATGATGTTTTTGTTGCTGGTCCAAGTGTTGATGAAGAAAAGGAATACATTTTTAGTCAAAAAGCAGTTGACGATTTCAATGCAGCAAAGAAACTGAAAGAAGAGTCGTTCAAATCAACTTTTGTCGAATACGACAAAAGAGTTTGCTATCGCTGCAATGAAATCGGACACATGGCAAAACAATGCAAGAAAGTTTTTGAAAAACCTGTCATTAAACCATTTGTTAAAAAATTTCAACCTAAGTCACCAGTTAATACAAAGGGCAAAAAGCCAATGGTTTCATCAATTCGAATCTTGAAAAGGGGTGAATCATTGAAGTCGGAAGATAAGCTGAAATCAACAATTGAGATTGGCGAATCTTCAAAGTCCCAAATGACTTCAAAGATTTATCCAAAAACGAAAACTTTTGAAAATCAATTTTGGGTTGTAAAATCAAAACCATCGGTCGAGGAGAAAAAGATGGAAAACATTTTGAAAAATGAAACAAAAGTTGGTGAAACCAAATCACAATCAGTTGAGGTAAAGAAAATGGAAAACGAGTTAAAGTTTGATTCAAAAGCTTTTAATCCTACTGTTCAAAATATTTTTGGAAAAATGGTTGACAGAAAAGTAAAAGGGATAAAGGAATTTTATGCATCAAAAGTGGGTGCTAATGATAAACAAGAATTTGAATCTGAGCTTGATAAGTTTCTTGCAGAGTTTCCTCCTATCAAAGAAAATGTGTTAAAATCAAAAGTGGAAACTGTTATTCCAAACGTCACATTTGATTTTCCTAAGATTGATGAAAAGTGTGATGTAGTGTTTGGAAGTGTTTCAGAAGTCAAAAAGTCATGGAGTTCATTGTTTGAATGAAGTTGATATGATATGTGCAGGGGCTGCCCAAGTCAATTCTATCAAAATGGATCATGGATAGTGGTGCGTCAAGGCACATGACTGGGACGCTTGCTTTGCTCTATGATGTAAAATCCATCAATGGGGGTCATGTAGGGTTTGCTGGGAGTCAAGGTGGAAGAATTGTTGGTCAAGGAACTTTGACAAATGGTGTGATATCCTTTGACAAAGTAAACTATATAGTAGAGTTGACAAACAATCTACTCAGTATTTCACAAATTTGTGATAAAGATTTCAGTGTACATTTTACAAAAACTGAATGTGTGGTTTTGAAACCAGGGTTTAAAATCCCTGATGAGATGGTGTTGTTGCGTGCTCCACGGGAGTATGATCTTTATTATCTTGATATGAGTACAGCAACGACAACGTCTCATCAGAAACAGTGTTTTGTGTCTAAAAACAAAGCGACAGAAAAAGATTCAATCATGTGGCATCGTAAGATGGGCCACATTCATATTCGCAAAATGAATTTTTTGGTTCATAATGATTTAGTTGAAGGTGTGAACTTTAAAAATTTTCATTTAAATGATGACTGTATTGCATGTAAGAAAGGTAAACAGGTTCGAAAGTCACATCCTTTGAAGGTCATGAATTCGGTCAGGTTACCTCTTGAGAGATTGCACATGGATCTCTTCGGGCCTGTCAATGTTAAGAGCATCAGCCGGGATTTGTATTGCTTGGTGGTTACAGATGATTTTTCAAGATTTTCTTGGGTTGTGTGCTTAGAACGGAAAGATCAGACATTTGAGTCTTTGATGATACTTTTCAAGAAGATGGAAACTGTATACAAATTGCCTATCCGGAGAATTAGAAGTGACAATGGAACTGAATTTAAAAACAACAGAATGTACGAGTTTTGCAATGAAAAGGGAATTCTTCATGAATTCAGTGCGCCGTATACGCCACAGCAAAACGGCGTAGCTGAAAGAAAGAATAGAACCCTAATCGAGACAGCGCGTACAATGTTAGCAGATTCCAAGTTACCTATTTTCTTCTGGAGTGAAGCCGTATCTGCAGTGTGCTATACACTGAACAGAGTTCTTACTGTCAAGAAGTATGGAAAGACATGTTTTGAGTTGCTGCATCGTTACAAGCCGAATCTTGAGTTCTTGGAACCTTTCGGATCACCGTGTACGTTTATTGATGAAGACGGAAAGTTTGGAGCAAAATCAAATGAAGGTTTCTTTGTAGGCTACGCCAGCCCACTAAAAAGGGTGTTCGTACCATGTCTGAGCAAGGTGATTCAGGTGCTTCATGTGGATTGTCAGAAGCATACTCCGTCGCCTCAACTTCCCGGACAAAGATTCCTATTTGACTACGATAAACTCTGGGAATCGTTTCATATGCCGTCCGAGCCGAGTGAGGAGGAACTTGCTCTCATGTACTTGTATCAACAAAGTCATTTGCCAGAGCCAGAATCTAGACCGCTAGATGTTCCTACACCCACTGTGGGTACTCATGATGATGAAGCCGGACCAAGTGGAACCGTTCATATACCACCAGAGGAACCAGAGGAACCAGCTCCGTCATTTGACATTTCTGACGACTCAGAGGAGGAACCCGCTCCTACCTTTGACGAGGAACCAAATGAGACAACAGAAGAGACTGTTGACCAAATCGTTGATCTTGACATTTCAAATCTGGAATCGGAAGTTGTCGTGCCTGATAGTGCAATGCCACGAACGTTATCCTATCATCCCTCAGAACAAATCATTGGCGACTTGCAAAGTGGTGTTAAAACTCGACATCAAATAGATCAAGCTCTTACATGTTTCTATTCATCTATTGCTGATATGCAAAGAGAAGTCTCATTGAAATGTTTTATTTCGCAGATAGAGCCCAAGACGTACAGGGAAGCATTGACCGAGGAGAGCTGGGTTAATGCAATGCAGGAGGAGTTGCAACAATTCGAGAAACTGGGCGTCTGGAGACTGGTAGATTTGCCTGAAAATCAGAAGTTAATCAAGACAAAGTGGGTTTTCAAATGTAAAAGAGATGATAGAGGAGTCGTGGTGAGAAACAAAGCAAGACTGGTCATTCAAGGATTCAGTCAACAAGAAGGAATTGATTATGATGAAGTCTACGCACCAGTTGCAAGGCTAGAGGCAATTCGGATTTTTCTGGCCTTTGCATCATGGAAGAACTTTAAAGTATATCAACTTGACGTGAAATCTGCTTTTCTCTATGGAACTATCAAAGAGGAAGTGTATGTGGGGCAACCGCCAGGCTTTACAGACCCACAGCACAAAAACAAGGTGTTTCTACTGGACAAGGCGTTATACGGACTTCACCAGGCCCCGAGAGCCTGGTATGAAACGCTCTCGACATACTTGTTGGACAACGGGTTCACAAGAGGTACAGTAGATAGCACTTTGTTTATTAAAGAAAAAGAAAACCATTTGTTGATTGTGCAGATTTACGTGGACGATATCATTTTTGGATCCACCAACGACGATATGTGCAAAGAGTTTGAGCTAGTGATGAAGAAAAAGTTTGAGATGAGCTCAATGGGCGAAATGAAGTTTTTCCTCGGGTTGCAGGTTGAACAAATGCCCGACGGAATTTTCATTCATCAGTCAAAGTATGTGAAGGATGTGCTAGACAAGTTTGATATGGCTGATTGTAGTCCAGCATCTACTCCCCTTGCACAAAATCATGGGATTTGTCCAGATGAGAATGGAGTGAAGATGGATGAAACATTGTACCGATCAATTATTGGTTCCTTGATGTATCTCACAGCCTCCCGTCCGGACATCATGTATCCGACATGCTTATGTGCCAGATATCAGTCGAATCCGAAGCAGTCACACCTGACAATTGTGAAACGAATACTACGGTATTTGAAAGGCTGCCCAAACACCGGTTTGTGGTATCCTAGATTAGGTGACTTTACTTTATCCGGTTTCGCTGATTCAGATTTCGGAAGCTGCAAACAGAACGCAAAGTCCACCACTGCTGGGTGTCAGTTCTTAGGAACTCGACTTGTTACCTGGCAGTGTAAGAAACAAACCACTGTAGCGCTTTCTACTTGTGAAGCTGAATACGTTTCAGCTTCCAGCTGTTGTTCGCAGATCCTTTGGATCCAACAGCAAATGCGTGACTTTGGTTTGCAATTCTTAGATACTCCAATTTTCGTGGACAATGAAGCAGCCATTAATATTACTAAAAATCCGGTTCACCATTCAAAAACAAAACACATTGAAATCCGTCACCATTTTATTCGTGATTGTAACGAGAAAAAATTAATACGGATTGAATATGTGCACACCAATGAACAGAAAGCGGATTTCTATACCAAACCATTTGACAAAAAGAGGTTTTATTATCTTTTAAAATTGAATGGATTGAAAAATCTGCAATCTGGGAGGATTGTTGAATGTGATGCCGAATTGGACGGCGATCTGACGTGAACCTTTGTCAAGTTGTTAATTTTGTTTGTACAGTTTATTTTCTGCTTTTCGATAAAAACAAAAACACAAAAATATGTTTTTATTTTTAGGGGGAGAAAGTTTGCAGAAAAATACAAAAAACATGATAAAATCTATAAAAACCAAAAACATTTGAAAAAGTAAAAATGAGTTTGTGTATAAAAGGGAAATGATAGTACATCAGCTAGACAGGTGCAGTACGCTAAAGAATTGGAATGTATAAAATGTAATTAAGCAGTCTCACTAAAGATGTGCCGATAGGTTTTTACAAAATCAGTAGATTAGTTTGGGATATAAACATAAAATTTACTTGCATTTTACGTGGGGAACACCTCCAGGATATATAGGTAACCCCTGAAATCCTGTTTGAAGGGTCCCATATTTTGAGATACTAGGTCTTTATGCTTAGTGATATCTGGGGTATTATCCCGGGACTTCTGCTGAAAGGAATTTCTGACCTAGTCCCCGGAGAATACTTTACACTGCTTTGAAATATAAGCCTCCCCTCAGCATAAAAAATGATAACACATTGCAAAATTGTTAATCATGTGTTGTTGTAAAGAAGATCCCCAAAGGGGACCCACCAAAAGTCGAAGCCGTCATCTCTCTGCGTATCGAAAGATCGACCTGAGCTCTCACAGCCCTCGTACTATAATTTATTCCCTGACAGATATCATCTAGGTATATTCACCTGTAAGATTGAATACTGGGGTCTGGATATGGGAGTATATACTGAGGTGGGATACATGTAGATGTTTAAGTCCTAAAACACTAATTCTGTATCCCGAGCAGATTGAAAGTTTTGTGAGAATTTAAGAGGATCAGTATATCGACAATCTATGTGAATTGTTTAATGCTTAAAATGAAATAACAGCTTAACGGTACTTGTATTTCGTCGGCAGCTGATATGATCCCTTAACACGCTCACAAAAAGATTGTGTGTACATAGTTTCAGCTTATTCAGTTTAAAATCCAAAAAGATTTTAGTTTCTCATTTTATTTTCAACAACTGACATTGGGAATCGAAAGTTCAAAGTCTTGTGCAGATCATGTCTGAGATTGATGAGGATTGGGTAAGCTTGTGATGCAGTATAATGTTTGGTACAAGTGTTTGTTGATTAAAAAGAGATTGAAAGATCAAAATGATTCAAAAGTTCATTAATTTGAACTTATTTTTTTTAAGAAATCCGGTATCTTCATAGTTTGGTTAGCCAAGGTCATTGAGTTGGACTTGGTAGACTAGTCAGTTGACCAGGGTCATTAATTTGGACTTGGTTGATTGGATGTAATGGTGTTTAATCAGAAAAGTTTTAAAA
Source organism: Helianthus tuberosus (assembly GCA_030545235.1). NCBI lineage: Eukaryota > Viridiplantae > Streptophyta > Magnoliopsida > Asterales > Asteraceae > Helianthus > Helianthus tuberosus. Next base: position 43,945,750 of record CM060411.1, on the reverse strand, counting down.
ACCAAAATTTTTGAAAGTATTAGGTTTAGTTGTTGGATTATTAATATAATCAAATCTTTATAGGTTTGTGATAGAACCAGATCATCAATTCTGAACATTTAAAATGTCTATTCTTATAAATGTTTGAGATTTGCAGGTGATAGTTCCAGATTAAGATCCCGATAGCAGAGTCTTAGGGGGAGTCTGAAGACAAGTTTGAAGAAAAAGGAAGTTTGTTGCTGATAAACCAGGTGTTGATCCTAAAAACAAAGAAGCTTGATGAAAGGGGGAGCCTGTGAAAGAGAAAGAGAAGTTTAGAGTTGTTTGAAGACCCAAAGACAAGACAAAGACTGCGGCTGTATCCAAGGGGGAGTTTGTTGGTGCAGTATGTCTAAAGCCTGCGTCTTAGTCTTGTTAGATAAGTCTAGGGTCTAAATATGTCAAGTTATGTAAAGTGTAAGGGTCTAAATGTAAGTTTAATTTAGTAATGATAGGGTTTCGCTTCAGGGTCTTAATGTAAGCCTCAAGCGAAATCAAGTGATGAGATTTCGCTTGAGACATCTTGAAGCGAAATCAAGTTATAAGGTTTCGCTTGAGGCATGTTGAAGCGAAATCTTAATGCCTATAAATAGGCTAGTGTAGTTCTCAGTTGGTATGCATTCCGAGAAGTTGTAACGAAGTGCTGCCAGTTTTTCAAGTGAATATATAACAGAGAACAAGTGTTAAAAGTGAATCTATTCTGTTTTCTACTCTTTTCTGTCTGATTCTAAGCTGTTTAGATGTTTCCGCCATCTAAATAGTGTAAACACATTCAAATTGACTCATTCAGTCGTCAAATACGATCCTACAACGATTACTACCGGAAAGCCATTTATCAGCAAGTTGGTCAGACACAAGACTCACAGACGGCTCATGGTAGAAAGATTGAAGATTCCAAGAAAGGATGTTTGGTAGATTTCAACTGGAGCAACTACATATCTACTGAAAGCACAGCTTGTTTAGTGGATCAAAATGATGAACAACTTCCTGAAGGTTTCAGTTGGGATATGTTTGTTGATGAAAAGGGAGGTTTTAAAGCTTTCATTGCAAAGATTGTTAGAGAACCAGACTTGTTTGCCACATGGATGAGATCTATTGGTGAAACAGTAAAAGATCAATCTACTACATCTGAAGAAAGTTCAGAAAGTACTGATGCAGAATCACTAAGTACAGACGAGAGTGTGCAAAATGAGGTTACTTCAGAAAAAGAAGTTATTTTTGATCAAACACCATCTGATTCTGGTATTTCAGATGCTGATTCTGAAAAATCTGTAGAGTTTGATTAAACACCGATTGAGAGTAGCAGTGATGATGAGGAAGAGAAACATATTAATATTGCTAAAAATCATCTTTCTCCAGAAAGTTTTCATTTTTATTTTGCAGATCGCATGGAGAAGCTGAAGGAGAAACAAGCTGCAAAAGAACAACAACAGAATGAGGAAGTTAAAATTATTGTTGAAGAAAAGGTGACTGAAACTGAGAAGGTAACTGGTGAAGAAAAAGTAATTGAAGTGATAAAGACAATCGAGATTGAGAAGATTGTTGAAGTTGAAAAGCCTTGCAAGAAATGTTTGGAAACTTGCAAGAATTGCGAAGAAAAAGATGTTACATTGTTTGATCGAGAAAGATTGATAGAAAAGTTACTATCTGATATCAACTATGTGAAAGAATCTTATAGTGTGTTGAACAGAACAGTAACAGGTCTTCAAACGACGAACTCTGAAAGAGAAAAGGCTTTAACTATGACGAATTCTACGTTGATGACAAAGCAAAAGGCAATTAATCATTACATCGAAGAAAATGCTAATCTAAAGCAAGAGTTGGAGAAAGAAAAGATCGAGAATGAAAGGATCAGAAGGTTATTACTGAGTTATTCTTGTTCTGATTATGTTATTGATCGAGTTTATCCTACTGTTGCAGGTTTTGAAGCATTTCAGGATGAGAAGCAAAAGAATGAGACTGGTAAGAAATCGACTGTTAAATACAACAAGTGTCCGCCTCCTATCTGGGAAGGGTATTCTCCTAGAAAACCGAATGAGGAGCAAGTCGAAAAAGCAGTCAATATAAAGTTAAAATCCGAGACAACTGACGTTTTACCAGATAATATTGATATCACGTTTACCTCATCTGATACTGATCATGAGTCTGAGTTAATCAAAAAGGTGGTTGATCAGGTGTTGGATACTGAGGAGGTGTCTGAGTCAAAGTTTGAGTCTGGGTGTTCAAGTTCGTCAGTCGACAGTTCAAATTCATCGGATAAACGGTCTTACAGTAAAGAATTTTTGTTATCAAAAGCAAATTTAGATGATGAAACATTTGAAGTGGCATACACTTTAAATGATTCGGACAAATTATACTCTGACAAAGAGTTTCCGATTAGAAGTGTTCGATTTGATATGATCAAAAAGGTTTTCAAAATGACAGAAATTAATTTTTCTGAAATTAAAGATTTAAAATATACTGAAAAACCTAAAAAATACACTTCAAGAGTTCAACAAAGGTTAAACAAGAAAAAAGGGAAAAAGGATTACAATTCTGGTTCTAGTTTTCAAAAGAAAACAAACCAAAATTGTAGTTACAAAAAGAAAGGTCTTGGTTTTAATCCACCTGAAAACTCTAGAAATGAAAAATATGTTAGAGATTTTAAAACAAAATTGACATATGTTGCAGGAAAAAGCTATGAAGAGGAGTCAAATAGCTTATTCTGGAGAAAATCAAATCAGGAGTTCCTTGCTGAAAGAAAAAGAACAGGAACTGGAGTTTTTCATCCAATTGGAGTTTTTCAACAAAAAGACACAAGAACTTGTTTTCAATGCCAAGTTGTTGGACACATCGCTCACAATTGTCCAAACAAAGTCAACAGAAAACAGGGAGTATCTGAAAAACTTAAAGAAAAAGTGGTTGAAAAGAATGATTCACCAACTACAAACTTCAAAAATTTTGAAAATTCAAAGAATGAAGTTGGTGAAAATTCTAAAAGATTGTACAAAAAGAGTGCAAAAGAAAATCAAAAATGGATTGTTAAAAAATCAGATGTACAATTTGGCGATGAATCTGATTCCACAAAATCAGATGAGCCACAAGTTGAGGAAAAAGATTCAGTGAATGATGTTGACATTCCATCACTGAACTTTGAAGAAGTTAAACAAATGGTTGGTAAAGTGGAAATTTCAAATCAATTCTATTCTGATGAAAAGGAATTTGATGTTGAGAAAGCATTTAATGGAAATGTTAGAAAAATATTCAAGAAAATGCTTGATGGGAAAGTAAAGGGGGTTAAAGATTTTTATGCAACTAAAAAGGCAACTTACAACCCTACTGCCCAGGAATTGGAAGCCACCAAGTCTGAGAAGACTTGGGTGGAAGTTTGTTTTCCTTAAAGTCTCAGGACTTGCCGGAGATCCCAAGTTGGTAATCGTGGATCAGGAATCGGCATCTTTCTTGAAAATTGTTTTTGTTATTGAATTTTTGGAAAAGTTGTTTGATTACAGGATAAGTGTGACTTGCCGGAGCTTCCAGGATGGTTAGTGCGAAGCAGGAATCGGCATTCTGATAAAGTGATACATGTAGACGTAACATTCCTACAGTTGGTAATGGTTAGACATATCTACAAGTGGTAATGTTTGTGGTAATTCCGATCCTACATGTAGTAATTTTTTTTTCAATTGGTATAGAAAGTGCATACATGCAAGTGGTAAATCAGGGACATTAATTTGTACTTGAGCTGCTACAAGTGGTTAAAAGTAGACAATGTGATGAACCATACCCCGAATTTACAAATGATTAATTCATCAAAACTTATTTTCCGAAAAAATCATTTTGGTTAAAACAAACTTAAGTGTTTTGAAATCATAATGAGAAAATAGTTTTGTGATAGGGGGAGTTCTGGTTGTTTATGCCAAGTGAATGGCGATTTGATGCGATTCGATATCAGTTGTCACTTTATTGTACAGGTAGAGTTTTTAAAATTTGTTTTCAAATTTCCTAAAATGTGTTTGCATTTTAGAGGAAGTAATTTTTAGAAAAATCCAAAAACATTTGAAAATTTGAAAATGTCTAAAACATTGAAAAATTCAAAATGAGTTTTGTTGTCAAAAAGAGGAAATGATAGTAGATCAGTTGGACTGTCACAGCACGCTAAAGAAATGAAAAGTTATAATGTGATAAACGGTCTCACTAAAGATGTGACGGTAGGCTCAGCTAGACTAGTAGATTTGCAATAACGATACAAACCTAAATGAAAAAAGCCTAGTTCTAGTGGGAAACATGGTCAAAAGCATAGTACTTAGTTTTGTCCTTCTTGATTGTGTGCCTACTCAGTAATCGCTGAATGCCAAAAAGCATAAAAACTGGTTAAGTTTGTGAACTTTCACAACTTTGCTAAAAAGTCGCTGTGATTGTGCATTTCATTTTGCAAAGATTTAAACTTGTTTTATTTCTTTATTTTGTTTAAGCATCGGACATCCTCTGCGTATACGTGAGTATCGACCTGGATGTTGTTGCCTAAACGTTCTGCTTTTTTTTCTGTGGTGTTTCGTTTAAGCTTTGGATCACCTCTGCGTATACGGGAGTATCGACCTGGTGGTTAAAGCCTAAACAACTTCAACTTGTTTTATTTTTCTTATTTTGTTTAAACATTGGACTTTCTCTGCGTATACGGAAGTATCGACCTGATTGTTAATGTTTAAACATTCTGCTTTGTTTTCGCACAAATCACAGTTGATAAAGTTAAAGGCATTACTTGAGTCAGTGTATTGCATGATGAGGGGATATGCTGAGATCGTGGGGTCCATAAGAACTTAGTGCTATCTTAATATATCTTAAAGTATCGCTAAGCAGATTGAAAGTTTTTAGATTGAGTTTAAGTGGACAACAATATCGTCAATCAACGTGAATCGTTTAGAGCTGAAAATGCAATGAAGCTTAACGGCGTTGGTGATTGGTCTTAAAAACTGATATGATCTTCTTGCACAATCTCACAAAAATATTGTTTGTAAATATTTCTTTATTGCATTTCTTTTCCTTCAAAAATCCAAAAAGATTTTAGTGTGTTTTAGCATAAATTTTGAGAAAAAATACAAAAAGATTTTCGACAACTGATATTGGAAAGCTGATTGTCAAAATTTCAAGTGCTAAACATGATGACTTGGTTGTGAAGGGGAGTGAATCTTAAAATGTCAAAAGGTTTGTTAAAATCCTACAATTGGTATTTTAAAACCTACATTAGGTTCATCATTGGTTTGTGATATGAGAGAGAGTTATCTGATTATATCAGATTGTTGGTGCATTTAAATTGTTAAATTTAGAAAATTTATTTCTGGGTTAAGATTGTTACAGGTGAGCCAGGTTAATTCATTCAAAGCTTATGAAAGTCAAACTCTGATTCTGAATTTATAGTTCACGCTAGCTGCTGATGCTGATGAACTTAAGGAATCAAGAGATCTGATCAAGAGAATTAGACTCAACAGCATCTGAAAGTCAGGTTACAATACCTGAGGACTTTGAGAAGTTAGATGAGAGCCAGGCAATGATCTTGTAGACAAGATTTGAGTCAGACATCGATCCTAAAGCAGATGTTGCTGAAGAACAAATGAATGCCAGCACATTGTGAGGGGGAGTCTGATAGAGCCAGTGATTCTGGAGAAGAAGATAGAGAGAGAAAAGCCCAGAGACTGATCAAGACTGAAGATGTGAAGACACAGCATTGTTGTGACTCGATAGTCGACTCGTCACCATCTGAGGGGGAGTCTGTTGGTGCACTACATCTGTCGACTTCGTCTTGTATCGAGTCTTGCTAGTTAGAATAGATCAGGGCACGTAGATCGAGAAAATGTGAGAGAGTAATTAGATTTCGCTTGAAGGTATAATGTGTTTGAGTTTTCACTTGAAGCAGCTCAAGCGAAATCAACATGTTCAGATTTCGCTTGAGACATGCTGTTGTTCATCCCAAGCGAAATCTCCAAGTCAAGCGAAATAGGGAGTTCGAAGTTGTGATTTCCATACCGAGGTGCTGCCGGTGTCAGAACTGATTGTAATTGCATTCATATCAATACAAATCAGTGTTAAAGTGAAGATTCAGTTGTTTACACGTCAAATACTTGTTTTCCGCACCTGTATTTGATGGAATTCCTCTGAACCGACTCGTTTAGGTCGCGATCAGGGCACGTAGATCGAGAAAATGGGAGAGAGTAATTAGATTTCGCTTGAAGGTATAATGTGTTTGAGTTTTCGCTTGAAGCAGCTCAAGCGAAATCAACATGTTCAGATTTCGCTTGAGACATGCTGTTGTTCATCCCAAGCGAAATCTCCAAGTCTATATATAGGGGTTCAAGGTCAAGCGAAATAGAGAGTTCGAAGTTGTGATTTCCATACCGAGGTGCTGCCGGTGTGAGAACTGATTGTAATTGCATTCATATCAATACAAATCAGTGTTAAAGTGAAGATTCAGTTGTTTACACGTCAAATACTTGTTTTCCGCACCTGTATTTGATGGAATTCCTCTGAACCGACTCGTTTAGGTCGCGAACACGGTCCTATAGAACCAAACTGAAGAACCAGTGGGTCCTAACCCACTGGGACCCGCAGATCACTATCCTGAATTTCAGGACATGGATGTGGACGAAGATCCAGATCCTGAGTTGGCACCTTCTGGGACACCGACACATCCCATTGAGATTTCAAGCGGATCTTCTTTTCATGGTTCGCCATACAGGGGCCCTGATATCTGGGCCGAAAGATGGAGCACGTATAAGTGGGAGTATACTCCCCCTCACCACAACTCACCTCCACACCAGCAGGTCCCTTCTGAGGACCCACATTTTCAGGCAGTCACGCCGCCGCCACCGCCAGCGCCAGAGCAGCCACCGCCTCCAGAACCATCGAGGCGGAGAAGAAGTGCATGGATGTCCGTGCGTGGGGGGTTTTCATTTCAGCACCCCCCAACACTCCAGTACTACCCTCCTATCCAGGAAGACCCACAATTGGGCGGGCCTTCAAACGCCTTTTCTGAAGTCGACTCTACACCAGTTGCACCAGCACCACTGCCCATGGGTTATGAAAACCTGATCCCCACTTACCCAGATGCAGCTGGGTATAACCCATTTAAGCAGCAAGCTTACTCGGGTTATAACTACAACAATGCACCTACCGTTGACCCATACTTGGAGGCAGCACACTTTAATGCCCTTTACCATTCTCCCTTTCCACCATCGTACCCAACTGGGTACCCTGCATATGGGTATCAATACCCACCGCCTCCTCAACCTCAGCAGCAGCAGCCACCACAACCTCAAATCAAGCAACCACAGCAGCAAGAAATTCTCCAAAGGTTGCACGAGGTGGAACAAAGGATAGATGAAGAGCGTAGAAGTCGTCGCGGTCTTCTAAAGGGATTGGCAAACCTCATTAAGGGGAAAAAGAAGAGGGATCATTAGAGACCTTATTTATTGTTTTGTAATTTAAATTTCAATTAAGTCCCTGCGTGGACATTTTATTTAAGTATTTAGTCCCTGCGTGGACTTGCTTTCTTATTTAGTCCCTGCGAGGACAAGTTTATTTGTTTACGTCCCATTTAGGGCAACTATTGTACTTCTTAGGACAATCTATGAAATGTTTCATTTTAAATCTTTATTTGTCATTATATATATGCATGTACAATATAAAACAAATCAAAATATCATTTCAATTTATAATTGATCCGCCATTAAATCTCAAAATAAAATCTTAAAGGTATAACCTAGCCTATATGTCATTTTAGACATGGCCATGATGGTAAATCCTTTTTAAGATAATAAATCTTGTTAACACCTAAGAACATGTTAGCACTCTTGACGAATGTGGTTCGAGAAAATCACACTAGTCATCCTTATGTTGGATTCTTCCAATTCTTTACCTAGCCTAATGATTTAGAAATCATGGCTTATATCATCAAATGAGATGATCATATTATAAACATCCATTAGTGATGAAATGCCTACGAGCCATATTTATTGTCCACTAAGACAAATGACAATTGTAGTCTATGACTCCTTGTCAAGAAGGGTAATGAACTATGTTCAAACCTTAATGCCTCGATCCTATAAGATCATGGCTTACAGAATAAAACTGTCCTTGTGACTAGGCCATTTTGTGCCACCTTAATATCCATAATAGCTTATAACTGGGATAAATTATAATGAAAAATTTAAATAAACTAAATTATCAAATTAACCAAATGTGGTCTATTTATACCACGGTTAATGAATCATCGAAAATGATGATTCCATAACAGATCAAAAAACAAATCGTTGTCAATTGTTTTATAGCAATCAAACTCTGCAATGGCTGAATAAGAAGAGATTAATAGTCATCCAAATATGAGGAATGACAACACTAGAATGAATATAACGGGTGCAGATCTACAAGTAATGATAGACAATGCTGTCACTAGAGCCGTTGACAGAATGATCAAAGAACCAAGTGGTACTCGCACTAAGACTCAATCTGTACCTCATACTAAACCTCCTTCCAAAACGCATACATCCAAGAAAGACGATTCTCGGCATTCGTCGAATCAGAAAAGCCTGCCTTCTAAGCAAATTGTGCTTAATCATGAACCGTGTTTAAAGACTTGTTCGTACAAATACTTCGTCTCTTGCAAACCAAGGGACTTTACAGGTGAAAAAGGTGCCGTAGACTGTATGACATGGCTTGATGAGATGGATACCGTTGTGGATATCAGCGGTTGTGCGGAGCAGGATGTTGTGAAGTTTGTTTCACAGTCATTTAAGGGGGAGGCATTGGCTTGGTGGAGGTTGTTAGTCCAAGCCACAGGGAAAATCCCACTCTATAACTTGTCATGGGAACAATTTGTAGCGCTAATCAGAGAAAATTTTTGTCCTCAGCATAAGGTAGAGAAAACTGAAACAGACTTTCTGACTCTGGTCATGATGAATTTGGATTGCCAATCTTATGTCACGAGTTTCAATACTATGTCAAGACTCGTTCCCTACTTGGTTACACCAGAACCTAAACGCATAGCGTGTTTCATAGGAGGCCTGGCCTCGAAAATAAAAGGAAATGTTAAAGCTTCCCGGCCTACCACTTATAGGTCCATGGTGGATTTGTCCTTGTCCCTCACTCTAGATGCAGTAAGGAATAAATCTGTTAAGGCTTCTGAAGAGGGAAAAAGGAAAAGGGAAGATGAAGGGTCTAAGTTTAGAAACAACTCAAATTAGTCTGATAAAAGGCCCAAGTGCAAGAACTGCAGGAAATGCCATTCTGGAAGGTGTACGATTGACCCACAGGCTAAACCCTGTGAAATTTGCAAGACAAAGGGGCACAAGACTTTAGAGTGCAGGGAATTGAAGAATGCGACTTGTTACAATTGTAACGAGAAAGGGCATATCAAAACCAACTGCCCTAAATTTGTGAAGAAGCCTGAACAGGCCAAGAAAATGAATGCTCGAGTTTTCCAGATGAATGCCAGGGAGGCAGTACAGAACGATAACATTATAACAGGTACTTTCCTCATAAACGATATTTATGCTAGAGTATTATTTGATTCTGGCGCAGATAAGTCCTTTGTAGACAATAAATTTTGTAAACTGTTAAATATGCCTGTTAAAACTCTAGACATAAAATATGAGGTAGAATTGGCTGATGGCACATTATAGACTGCTTCAACAATTTTAGATGGATGTTTCATATCCATTAGGAACCACTCTTTTCCGTTATCCTTGTTACCCATGAAATTGGCAGGATTTGATGTGATTATAGGCATGGATTGGTTATCCTTGAACCAAGCCCAAATTACCTGTGCCAAAAAGCAAGTTATCATTAAGACCCCATCAGGAAAGTCAATTATTATTCAAGGAGATACACATCATGGACTGTCTGATTAAACAACTATGCTTAAGGCGTCCAAGGGTTTGAAGACCGGTTGTGTTATTTACATGGCACAAGTGACTGTAGACACGCCAAAGCCTAAAATTGAAGATATCCCTGTTATTTCGGAGTTCACAGACATTTTTCCCAAAGAGTTACCTGGTTTGCCTCCTGATAGACAAGTGGAATTCAGAATTGATATTATTCCAGGAGCAGCACAAGTCGCAAGAGCTCCTTATCGTTTGGCACCGACATAAATGAAGTAATTAAGGACCCAGTTGGATGAATTATTAGAGAAGGGTTTTATTCAACCAAGCTCGTCTCCTTGGGGAGCGTCGATTCTATTTGTGAAGAACAAAGATAGCTCATTGCGTCTATGCATCGATTATCGTGAGCTGAACAAAGTTATAATCAAGAACATATATCCATTGCCCAGGATCGATGATCTGTTCGATCAGCTTCAAGGGGCAAGTTTCTTCTCAAAGATCGATCTGAGGTCGGGATACCATCAGTTGAAGGTCAGAACCGAAGATATACACAAGACCACCTTCAGAACAAGATACGGCCACTACGAGTTCTTAGTGATGCCTTTCGGGCTCAATAGTGCACCTGCAACATTCATGGATCTCATGAATCGTGTCTGCAAATCGTATCTGGATAGGTTTGTCATATTTTTCATTGATGACATACTCATTTACTCCAGGAACCAAGTTAATCATGAAGAACATCTCTGATGCATTCTTAAACTTCTGCAACAAGAGAAGCTCTATGCAAAGTTCTCTAAATGTTAGTTCTGGCTCCGAGAAGTCCAATTTCTTAGACACATGGTAAGTGAGCGTGGTATCCAGGTGGATCCCGCTAAGATTGAAGCGATTATGAATTGGCAAGCACATAAGACGCCCACTGAAATTCGCAACTTCTTAGGTTTGGCAGGTTACTACAGGCGTTTCATCGAAAATTTCTCAAGAATTGCTGCACCTTTAACTTTGTTAACTCGCAAGAATGTAAAGTTTGATTGGGGTTCCAAACAACAAGAATCTTTCGAGATTCTTAAGCATAAATTAAGCAATGCTCCTGTGTTGACATTGCCTGAAGGGATAAAAGAGTTTGTTGTTTATTGCGATGCATCACACACCGGTATGGGCTGTGTGCTTATGCAAAGAGGTAAAGTCATTGCCTATGCTTCTCGTCAACTGAAGGTGCACGAGAAAATTACACCACCCATGATTTGGAATTGGGTGCCGTTGTATTTGCACTCAAGCTTTGGAGGAATTACCTATATGGAACCAAGTGTGTAATATATTCAGATCATAAAAGGCTTCAACATTTGTTTAACCAGAAAGATCTCAATATGAGGCAACGTCGTTGGATGGAAACATTGAACGACTATGATTGTGAAATTCGCTATCATCCGGGTAAAGCTAATGTGGTCGCTGACGCACTAAGCAGGAAAGAAAGGATTAAACCCATCAGGATAAATGCTAAAAGCATTGAAGTAAGGAACAACTTGAATGAAAAACTGTTAGCTGCTCAGAAGGAGGCTATGTTGGAAACTGCTGACCAATTATCCTATGGAAAATATGGAATCCTTAGATTGAATGGTCGAATCTGGGTTCCAATTCATGGAGGACTAAGAGATGTAATCCTCCAAGAAGCTCATAGTTCAAAATATTCAGTTCATCCGGGCAGTGATAAGATGTACCAGGATTTGAAGGGAAACTACTGGTGGATAGGTTTGAAGAAATCTATAGCCACATATGTGGCTAAATGTCTGACATGCGCACAGGTTAAAGCCGAGCATAAAAAACCGTCAGGTTTACTACAACAGCCTGAACTTCCCACTTGGAAGTGGGGAATGGTAACTATGGATTTTATTACTAAGTTACCAAGGATGAAACATGGGAATGATACAATATGGGTTATAGTCGACAGACTGACGAAGTCAGCTCATTTTATGCCCATCAAGGAGACGCACAGCTTCGATAAACTAGCCCAGCTATATGTGGATGAGATAGTATCTCTCCACAAAGTGCCAGTATCTATTATCTCTGATAGGGATACTAGATACACATCTCACTTTTGGAAAATCTTTCAGCAATCTCTTGGCACTCGTTTGAATTTCAGTACTGCTTATCATCCTCAGACGGATGGGCAAAGTGAGCGTACGATTCAAACGCTTGAGGACATGCTTAGGGCTTGTGTTATTAGTTTGGGTGGAAGTTAGGATGACCATCTTCCTTTGATTGAATTTTCATACAATAATAGTTATCATTAGAGCATCCAAGCTGCACCTTTCGAGGCCTTATATGGAAGGAAGTGCAGAATGCCAGTTTGTTGGGCGGAAGTTGGAGAAACCCAACTATCAGGACCTGATATAGTCCTTGAGACGACGGATAAGATTGTTCAGATCCGTGACCGTCTGAAAGCTGCTAGGGATAGGTAGAAGAGCTACGCTGATAAGAGGCGCAAACCTCTAAAATTTGAAGTAGGTGATAAGGTACTACTTAAAGTATCACCCTGGAAAGGCGTTATGAGATTGGTAAAAAGGGTAGGCTGAGCCCAAGATATATTGGACCATTCGAGACCATCGAATGTGTCGGGAGCGTGGCCTATAAGCTTAATCTACCTGAAGAGCTTAGTGGAACTCATAATGTATTCCACATCTGCAATTTAAAGAAATGTCTAGCCGATGAGTCGCTAGTTATGTCTCATAAGGACGTGCAGATTGAGGAAAGCTTGAAGTTTGTTGAAAAACTTTTGTCGATCGAGGATCGACAGGTTAAAAGGCTTCGAAGAAAGAATGAGCAAATTGTAAAAGTGAAATGGGATGCCCGTAGAGGCCCAGAATATACGTGGGAAGTTGAATCCACGATGAAACAGAAATACCCTCATTTATTTCAGTAAATCTCGAGGTCGAGATTTCTTTTAAGGGGGTGAGGATGTAACACCTTGCAAAAATCATGTCCAATACAATAACGACAAGTGTCACAAACCCTGATCATGTTAAAAGATAACTTTGAGGGACTAAAGTTGTCAAACAGTGTAATGATGTATGTGGAAGGACCAAAAGTGTCAACATGCCAAACTTGTGCCTCTGATTGACCTCGAACGATGTTCGTATTCTTAGATTAATAAAATTATCGGACACAAGAAGCTGTTTGTAATTAAAATCAAAAGTTTATAAAGCGTAGGGGTTAAACGTGTCAACATGTTAATTCTTACCTCTGAGTGACCTTTTAACGATCCCGAGACTTTGTAATGCTTCATTATACTCTCACGTATATCGGATAATGATTTCGTGGAGTTTCGATGAAAATAAGTGATTGAAGTTGTAATTTCCAAGAAATAGGGATTAAATGCATCAACAAGAGAATATTGTACATTTCGGATGATCTCGTAACTAACCAGGAGCTTAACGGTGTTTATTTTATGATCCAAGACTCTTAAAAGTTAACTATGGGGGTTAATAGGGCAATAAACAAGAGTTATTTAAACTTAATTATGACCATGGACTGAAAATGCAAAGTTTACAAACTTTTTACCGGAATCAAAGATCCTCGCGGGGCGCGTAGACTCCCTCTGATGTCTATGCGGGCCGCGACAGAGTCACCAGCGACCAAAAACTGGACAACTGCATGTTGCAGCCTGTCCACCGCCATTGCATGGCTTCTGAGCGATACCAGGGGCAGGTTAATGGTTTTTACTGCCATGGGGACACCTGTGATCATCTGGTTAACTCCCTAAACAGCTGGAATGATCTTAGCAACCCCCAATTCCTATAAATAGTTCCTTGTTTGATCATTTGAGACTTGCACTATCATTTTTCACTATAAAACTTATTCTCTGGAGCATCCTGGATCAAAGGAAGCTTTCTCAAGTTAATTTTTCGTGCTAAGGACCTTTGTAAGTGTTCTTAGCTTCGGTAGTTAAGATTTTATTAGTTTTAGGACTGAAAGTCAAAGATATCGTAATTATACTTTGACTTTGTGATTAATCACCAACGGTCCAGCCATTATTAAAATTGAAAGTGGCTATGTGATGGTAATTAAGTAGGTGATAATCCCTCAAAAGGGCACCTTCTAATTATCACGTTTACTTAGTTAATTGTCGGGTCAAAGTAGTTAAAATAAAAGTCAAACGGGTCAGTTTTTAAATATAATTCATAACTGATAATGTAGAAGCTATAAAATCAGTTTGTCACTTTAATAACTTGGTAAATATTATAAGAACATGTTTAGACATGTTCAACCCGACAATTCTGAGTTTAGGCTCGGTTCGCAACCGAAAGTCACAAAAGTTGACTTTTGCTTTGACTTTCAGTTCTACCCGATTTAGCTTAGTTTCTTTGTGCCTTAGGGTTCCTTTGTGACGATATTATATGTTAGTCTAACCCTTTGAGGTCATACTACATGGTCCCTTAGAAATCATAGTTCATTTGCATGTTTTCGTTATTTGCTTAAAAATTGACAATTATGCCCTTATGTTATAAAAACGGGATTTTTGAAAATGTGAGAGGACAAAAAGCTTTATTACTGATATATAAGTATGAAAAATAAATTTGACATTAGTTTCTGGTCTCAAACTAAAGTTATGCAAGATATCGTAAAATGAAACTTTTTGTTAATTGAATTACATGTTTATCATAAATCATGTTTAAACCCAAATTTTGGCACCAAACCCTTTGCCTACTATTTTGATATTATTTTTAGGGATTTTTGGAATTTTTGGTCAGATTATAAACTGACCATATCATTGAGTTCTCGTATAATTCGGTAAATGATGATAATACCCTTTTTGTTAATAAAATAAGATTAACATATGAATATCATGCCAAACTTTTTCCTACTGATGTTATATGTTAAATAAAATATTTTAAACCGTAAAGGCTGATCAAAATCTCAGATTTCCAGAAACATCTCAAATATCGTCAATTATCGACTTTTACGCAAATTAGGCGCATAGTATGGTTTAAAACATATTTTACACCTAAGACTTGTTACCTACTTATTTTATAAATGAATTTTAATATTTTAAACAGTAAGTATAAGTCTTGAACTCAGACTTCCAATTTGGTCCTTAAAACATATGTGAAATGACCAAAATGCCCCTACGGTGCATAGTTTGGCCATAAATGATAAACCTCACATATGTATGATATCTTACTGATGTAACATGATAAAATAAATATTTTTACTGAATGTTTTAGAACAGAACCTCAGTTTATGTTTAAACCTCTTTTATAAACTTTAAAATGACCAAAATACCCTTACGGGACTTAAATTGGTCTTAAATTCATTTGGGGCATAATTGTTGATATCCTGCTGATATCACAACATATTTTAAGCGTAATAACTTCTGGAACTTGTACTTGACTCTTCCGGTTACCCGTTATGCTTATACGTGTTCGGTACGGTTTATGTAACTAGTTTGAATAAATTGACCGAACCGGGTCAGACCTTATCATTTTTACTTCAAACTCCAGAATGTATTTAGTTTACCCATTTTATTCAAGTCCTCGTACTTGTCGGGTCTAAATTACATTCCAATCCGGTCACCGGTTAATCTAGCGTTTCGTGCCGTAAACATTTCTTTAAAACTAACCGGTCTAAGTTACAACTTAAATAAGACCCGTTAGGAATATAATAGGTTAATAAAACCTTCGTTCCAGATTAAGACCCCTGGTAGAAGTATTTGCACTTGTTTGAGTAGAATTTACGGCTGAGAATACTAAATTGCATTTTAAGCTCAGGTAAATTATTACCGCTTGCTCGGGTGTAGAAACCTTTTAATCGGAAATGGTTAAATTGCATAATCCCGTTTTAATCAGTGTTGCTTGATAACAAATAACATTGGGGGTTAACAACCGTGTCCTGGATATCCTTGGCTCATTTAAAAAGCGTAATTGGCCACAACTTAAGCACGGGGTGTAGGCATACACCTGTCAGTTGCGTATGTAAAATATATACTCATTTGTTGGGGTAATCGGCCGTGAGTTTATATTTGTGGTGTGTTGTTTAATCTTGTTCGGTTTATTTAATACCGGCCCTAAATGTTGGACAAACATGTAAATCTGATACAAGATTGTTATTAATATAATTGTCCCAAGTTATAAAATCATTTGTGCCGTGTGCATTTAAATCAATCTTCATAAATATTTTCAAAAGAGTCGGCTAATTGTATTTACTAGTGTAAGCTGACGTATTTTTCAAAAAGACTAAGTGATAGGTACCGTACGTTATCGGCTGGGAGCTCTGGGCGTTAGTAAAGAATCTTGCAAGTTCTGAATGCTCAAAGTCTGTTGAACAATATTTTATATTTCTGTTTTAGATCCACCTGTGGATCCACTTACAACCCTTTGTATAATATTTATTTATACTTTGAATCTCAGTTTGTAATATTATTTGCTACCAAGACTTCCGCTGTGCATTAAACTTTGTATGTTTGACTATGACGATATCAACTACGTCACGATACTCCCCGCCGGGCCCACCGATAATATGTAGAAATATCGGGGTGTGACAGCAACGCCAGAAGGTTATCGCTTATGCTTCTCACCAACAGAAGGTCCATGAGAAGAATTATACCACGCATGATTTGGAATTAGGCGCAGTGGTGTTTGCATTGAAGATCTGACGACATTATCTGTATGGTACTCGATGTACTATTTATACGGATCACAAGAGTCTTTAGCACATATTTGATCAGAAAGAGCTTAATATGAGACAACGACGATGGGTTGAGTTGCTAAATGATTATGACTGTGAAATCAAGTATCATCCCTGAAAGGCGAATGTGGTGGCAGACGCCTTAAGCCGAAAGGAGAGGATTAAGCCCATAAGGGTTCGGGCTTTAGAGATGATTATTCAGACGGACCTCACTTTACGCATTCGAGCCGCGCAAAAAGAAACTCCTAAGGAAGAGAACATTAAGGATGAATATCTCTAAGGGATGGAGAAAAAGTTGGAGCCTAATGAGGAAGGAACCTTGTATTTCATGGGACACATTTGGGTTCCGCTTTATGGTGATATTAGAGAGGTCATTTTCGATGAAGCTCATAAATTGAGGTACTCGATCCATCCAGGATCGGACAAGATGTACCAAGATCAAGATCTGAAGGATTACTATTGGTGGCCAAGACTTAAGAGTGATGTTGCCATCTACGTTGGAAAGTGCTTAACTTGTGCCAAGGTAAAGGCCGAGTATCAGAAACCCTCAGGTATTCTACAACAGCCAGAAATACCCATGTGGAAGTGGCAGCAGATTTCTATGGATTTCATAACAAAGTTACCCAGGACTCCCAGAGGACATTATATGATTTGGGTAATCGTAGATCGGATAACAAAGTTTGCGCACTTCTTACCCATTCGAGAAAAGGATAACACTGGTAAGCTAGCTGAGCTTTACCTCAGGGAGATAGTAGCACGTCATGGAGTGCAATCCTTCAAGAAGCTTTTGGTTCTCAGTTGAATCTGAGTACAACTTTTCACCCGCAAACTGACGGACAGAGCGAAAGGACTATTCAGACGTTGGAAGATATGCTTCGTGCTTGTGTAATGGATTAGGTGGTAGTTGGGATACTCATCTATTGCTGGTTGAGTTTTCATATAACAACAGCTACCACACGAGTATTCAAGCCGCACCGTTCAAAGCTCTCTATGGCCGTAAGTGTCGTTCGCCGTTGTGCTGGGCATATGCAGGTGACAGACAGATGGTTGGTCCCGAACTAGTCCAAGAAACAACTGATAAGATCATGCAGATCCGAGAGCGCATCAAGGCGGCTTGTGATCGACAGAAGAGTTACGCAGATCAAAGACGAAAACCCTTGGAATTTGAAGTGGGTGATATGGTTTTGTTAAAAGTCTCACCTTGGAAAGGTGTAGCAAGTTTTGGAAAGCGTGGTAAGTTAAACCCACGTTATATCGGGCCATTCAGAATATTGGAAAGGGTTGGTACCGTAGCGTACAAGTTGGAATTTCCAGAGGAACTACACGATGTTCATGATACATTTCATGTATCAAATCTGAAGAAAAGTCCAACTCAGGAAACTGTTATCATTCCTGCGGATGAAGTACACATTGATGACACACTCCACTTCACTGAAGAACCCGTTGAGGTTACAGATTGGAAAGTTAACAAGACTCGGAGGAGTAGTGTTAAGCTTGTCAAGGTTCGATGGAATGCACGTCACGGCCCAGAGTTTACTTGGGAGCGTGAAGACCGTATGAAATCTAAATATCCACATTTGTTCCCTAACTCCCCTGCAACCGTTAGCGCAGATTAAAATTTCGGGAAGAAATTTTCTTAACGGGGGGAGAATATGACAATTGTTAAAATTTCATGTATCCATACAATAATTAAACAATGATTAGTGCTTTAATGACTGTGCTGATTTAAATTAATGACATGAATGCTGACTGATTATTGTCACATACATACATGTGCATCATATATTGCATAATGTCATTATCATTATTGCATGCAACACTTTATTGATTCAAATGATGCACGAAACAAAGTTAGCACAGTTATCAGACAAATCAGAAAATGCTGACGGAGTTCAGTACTTAGACAGACATGGTATTGAGATACAGAATGGGCCAGAAACCAATAGTTACACTAGTATTGTGTGTAGGAAAGTAAGGATCATAAAACTTCCTTTCTAGTGATAGTTTAAGTGCCAGAAAGTGCATAAAACCCACATCAACTGCAGGATTCTGCAGAATTCAGCAAAAATCAGCTTTTAGACAACTTAATATTATGCAAAAATTATGTTTAAATGGTCCAGAATGCTTTCCTAAGTGTCGGGAATCAAAACTGTCACAAAAGGTAACATAAAGCACACTAAACTACATAGTTTAGCACCTTAACGAACCGGTAACCAACCGAGCAACCGGACACTACCCGAAACACCAAATTTTCACTAGAAGCATTGTTTTACCATTTCCGAGCTAGTTATGGTCCCCGAACATCATAACACACTATACAAAAGCATAACAACTATATACACTAACTAAACCATTAGATTCTAACTAATATCCTTAACATTCCATTACATGCTAACCTATACCCCCCTCTATTTACGGTTAAACAAGTGTGGCTCACCCTTGATTTTCCTTGTTTTTTTTATTAGATCATGTCCCATACTTTTGAGAACATATTATCCAAGAGGTATAGTATTGATGGAAGTTTATAAAATTAACCAAGAGACCATCATTCTCATTTTATCACAACACTTCTCAACACAACTCTCTCTCTCTCCCTCTTCCTTACCTTCGACCGCGAGCCACCACCCCCAACACCACCATCTTCAAGTTAAATCCACCCATTCACAAGTGATCACAAGGTGCTAGGAGCTTAACTAAGGTGCTAGGAGCCATTGTTGGTTGAAGGACCTCTCTCAAAAGCTTTTAACCACCAAGATAAGCATCACCTTCATCTTGTGTTCTTCCCTAGCCTTGTGCTAGTAGTAAGATCCTTCTAATCCCATTTTACATCTGGTTATGATGGTTAAAAGTGTATGTAAAAGTCTAATCATGAAGAACAGTAAGGATCAAGAACATAATCTTTAATATAAGACTAAAAATCATAATGATCTATGTTGTTTAAGTGTTTTATATGCTTCTTGATTGTTGATTGTTTGTGTTTATGATGTTAAACATCATATGAAACTTGCTCGATTGTGATTAAAGACATGATCTAGCAAGATGAGTGGATGATCTTGTGAAAGACCAAGATGATAATACTTAATGTAAGCATGAACTTGAAGTATGAAGTGTTTTTTGAATGATGATGATCAAAGTATAATACAAGTCTTGTAAATGTGTGAGTTCAAAAATGATTTTCTGTAACACCCCGAAAACGGGTTTGGTAATCAAACTCCGTTAATACTAAAAGACGGGTAACGTACCGCTAATAGTAAAAATAACCCGGTAAATATTTGGATTTAAATAAGAAATCCTAATATTAAATACAAACGAATCAAAGTTTTAAGGAATTAAGTTTATAAGAGCCTGAGTTAACGGGACTTAAAATAAAATGGGTTTTAACTCCCGGAACCCACTAAATAACTAGGAATGTCAACCTAGTTAGTCTAGTGTTTTAAAAATAATGAGGAACTTGATGTAGTAACCTTTATAAACCTGGGTAAAGTTGAGGGACTAAAATGGTTAAAGTGAGAAAATGAGTTTTATTAATTAAAATTAAAAACACCAAAACACACACCTGTGTGTGTGTTCTGGTCGTACAAAACACAGGAGTCAAGAAGAGCTCTCAAGCTCAAACCCTAACAAGCATAAAATCAGCAAATTGAAGGGGTAAATCCAACCCAAATCGAAATCCAAGCACGAATTCGTGATCACCTCGATGAAGGGATCATAAGGTATGCCAAATTTCATTATTTAGTTCCATCTTGAATTCTTGGTGAACATATGAAATCGAAAATTTGGCTTGCATGATTGAAGTTTGGATGAAATTAGGATGAAATCATGTCTAGGAACAAACCCTTGTCAATATTTCGTTGAATTTGGGTTCATAGATTTGAAGTTCATAACCATCCATTTATGTGTTAAATGGGTTTTTGTAGAAATATGATGAACACTTGAATTAAGGTGTTAAATGGATGAAAATTGAAGTAGTGACGCTAGTTCTAGGTGTAGTTCATGTACACTAGACATAGAGGCATGATTTTGATACTAAAACTTGGTTAAAATGATGACCATAATTAGATAAAATATGTTTACAAAATCACGCCTACAAGATGTTTTTTAAAATGCCCGAATGAATATTGAAGTGAAGATTTTATGAGAGACATGCGTAATTGGCTAGTTTGACTAATTGCGTGAAATATGGGTTAAAACGGATTCTAATCATAACGATGATTTAACTTAATTATGCCTACGGTATGATTAAAGGTAGTTGACTTCTAAAAGTCAAACTAACCAATGATGAATTTGAATAGTAGTTTCGGCATGAAATCCGTAAAAATGAAATAGTCATAAGTAATGATGACTAATCTAATCGTCTTACGAATTATGATAATAGTTTGACGCTTGACAAGCTAGATGGAAGCTTGGGAAGGAAGCGGGTCAAACGAGTCAAGTATGAAGGAAAGCGTATTTAGGACGCAAGGTAAGTCAAAACTTACACCTTTTATTTAATACCTATTTGTTTTATAGGTTATGAATCATAGAAAGTCATGTTTGAATTATGATGTTCCGACACGTCATGTGCGGTTCGGAACAAAAGACAAGGGTAATAAACCATGTATAATGGTTAAAAGGAGCTAAAACGATTAATTGGTCATGCAATGACTAAATGGTAATGAGTTTTAAATGGTTACCTTATAAGGTAAACCATTGCAAATAATAAGGGTAAAACGGTATTTTGGTCACTTGTTGATAATAACCGTTACTCGTGAAAGACACCTTATAGCGTAAGTTATAATGGGTCAAAAGAATCAATAAATGATTTATAAGTAAAACTACTATGCGGTACAAACCGAAGTGAGTCTTGTAGATGAGATGGTACTAAATAACATCTCGCAAGGATAATCGGTCATTTAGACCAAACGGGTCAAAGGGTGGAGATACCACCTTTTGATAATAGCGACTAATGATTCTTGTCGAGTTATATGATTTCAGGAATAAATGTCGAGATGATATTTGCATCGCTATTACTTAGAGATTATTATAGCAAGGCATTAAAACAGGTCAATACATTGACCCGAGCCAGGTATGTGTAATAGAGTAATTATCCATTTAGAAGTCGCAATGACTAAATGGTAATGAGTTTTAAATGGTTACCTTATAAGGTAAACCATTGCAAATAATAAGGGTAAAACGGTATTTTGGTCACTTGTTGATAATAACCGTTACTCGTGAAAGACACCTTATAGCGTAAGTTATAATGGGTCAAAAGAATCAATAAATGATTTATAAGTAAAAATACTATACGGTACAAACCGAAGCGAGTCTTGTAGATGAGATGGTACTAAATAACATCTCGCAAGGATAATCGGTCATTTAGACCAAACGGGTCAAAGGGTGGAGATACCACCTTTTGATAATAGCGACTAATGATTCTTGTCGAGTTATATGATTTCAGGAATAAATGTCGAGATGATATTTGCATCGCTATTACTTAGAGATTATTATAGCAAGGCATTAAAACAGGTCAATACATTGACCCGAGCCAGGTATGTGTAATAGAGTAATTATTCAATGAGCATTAAATGAAGTCTTAGATAGACAGTGGGTTACTTAAATGGGTAAACCGAATGTTTTAAAAGAGGGTCGTGGCGTTTCGAAAAGCATAATGACTTTTCGAACAAAATCATAACTCAAAAGAAGAATTATGGGTCAAACATGCTCTCAAAAGACCTCGTCGTAATTGAAAGACTAAAAAGGACCAAAACGCCCTTGTTGGCTAATTAGAATAAACAACCTTTAAAGGGTATTTGGAAACAAGTTTTATGATTAGATAAATACTTAGAATAAGTATAGAAGCTGAAAGAGGTATTATGTTAGTCAAATGACTCTACATGGGTCTTTGCCGTAAAATGATAGTCCGAGGGATAAAACTCGGAACATATAGATATCCACATTAAATCCAACATACATAGAGTTGTAGTTGAAGATTACTTGATAAGAAATGTAGGAATAAGATGCTAGAAATAAATGAAAGCGATTTCAAGCTTTAAAGTGCTTAAATACCCTTAACGGGTCAAAATAAGCATATAAGCAAAAATGGGTTTAAGTTGTGTAATAAACCTGTGATTAGAACCTAAAATGGTAGATAACATTAATTTGAAGAAGTGTATGTGATATAAGGATCAAACAAATACGTTTGTTTGATAAAATGCATAAACGGGTTAAAATTCGGTAAAAAGGTAACGAGTCGAAGGCTTAGAACTCTCAAAATTTATTATGTTGGAAGTTGGTTTTTAACTTCATATGATGGAGAATAAAATTACAATCACGTAGGAAGAAACGGTAGGTCAAACGGACAAACGGATTGAAAGATACGAAAGTTTTCGTGTCAAAAACGGCAAAATGGAAGAAGCTGATGCAGAGGCCACCGTAACTTACGGTGGGTACCGTAAGTTACGGTGGGGACTGAAAATGTTATGGCGGTTAGCTCCTGCCTTACGGTGGAGTATTTTAAAACAAGGGCTACCGTAAATTACGGTGTCCACCGTAATTTACGGTGGACCCTGTACAAAAAAATGTATTTTGATCAGTTTTGTTCCCGGACTCGTTTAGATACGTTTTAAATCCCGTATGACTAAAGCATTTCATGTTTTTATGAAATGTAGGTACTTTTTGGATGCCGGAAGACGATCAAGCTCAACGAAGAACCGAACACGATAAAGATACATGCGTCCGCACTTTGCCTCGTCATAAATTTTAAATGATGAATCTGATCACGTTATGTCAAATAACTTATGATTTGTAAAAGTTTTTAATAAACCCGTATTTCCGATGTATATGTAATCTTAATTACATGATTGTTTTCGTAAAATATACGTTAAACCGTGGATTATAAGAACGGGTGTTACAAGTTGGTATCAGAGTCCTGGTTTAAGAGATTCAAGTATGGTGGGAAAACTATGCTTGGACTTAAACCTTATGCTCTTGATGAAGATTGGTGTTCGGTTCGATGCTTGATCGCAAATCCGGTAAGTGTAAGTATGTTAATTGTTTAGCATATTAAAGTGTTGTAAACAACACAAAGGGTTATCGTGTGATACACGTTACCCCCAATTAAATGATTGAAGTAGTTGACGAAATTTCGTGTGTTGATGCGTATAGTAGAAAAAACCTTCTATTATAATACGGGCAATTGTTGAAGTTGACATTACTAATTCTTGTTAATGTTTTAATTTAAGGACACTCGCGTCTGAAGATGACGAGAGATGAATGAATTGCAGATATGATAATGGAACGGTCCGAGGTATGACAAGAAGAGCGTACTCATCAAGGACCTAAATTGCGTAACAATCGCAAATAAGTAATGGCAGGGAAAGCCCGTTAGGGCAAGCATTTATCAGGTGCGCATTTTAAATGATTATGTGAATAGTAATATGCAACAAATACGTAGAGATTTAAAGTTGCATATGTGGATTAAAAACTTGGAAAAACCTGAATAGGAAAAACCTATCCGGGATAGTGTTTCCAAGAAAAACAAATACATGCATTACTTACATGGGGTGTGATGTGAAAACTATAAAAAGGTCGTGTATGTCATGTGTTAACCGCTTACTCTGGCCAAGTAAGTAGTGGCATATGATACCATGAGTTTCTTATAGCGGACACATTTACATCTGATGTAGTAAGGACGGGGTGAATGGGACAAATTAAAAGTACCCAAATGAATCAAATGAGAAAAATACTTAATGTAAACGCACAACCGGGTGACGGAAGCGTATTACATTATGATAATGAGCCCGAGTGAAGGGACAAAGATTAATGTAAAGTAATTAAGATACGCAACGGGAGGGAGTGTACTTACACTCGAACCCGGAAAATACAAATATGTAAAATGATTAGGATATGCTTTGGGAGGGAGTGTACTTGCACTCGAACCCGGAAAATGCAAATATGCCTCTTAACTGGCCGTTTTTGTAAAACGCCAAATTTGAGGACAAAGTCGGAATATAAAAATGAAGCGAGGTCTTAATGCATACCGTGAGGGTTGCAATAATAACGACTTCGGTAAAACACCCGGTTGATGGGTAAGAATTAAACACATGCGTAGACCGAGAAACGGGAACTCGGATGGAAGGTTAAAAGACTCGGATTTTGAGTCATAACTAAAAGACAACAAGATAATGTAAATAGAAATTTTGAATAAATTATGTTCAACTGTTTTAAAGTTGAACGGGTCGAATATAATATCATGCCGGACGACATGAGTAAAGGCAAGCAGGATAATGATAGTGTTAAAAGCAAAAGAATAATGAGCCCGGTAATGGGACATAATCAAATATGAATGTATGTAAACCGAATAATGGAAGCGCGAAGTATAAAGAACTCGAGTAACGGGTCGTAAAGAAGTGTAGGTAAGAACCGGGTAACGGTAAGCGTAAGATAAACCGACGTGTAAACGACGTTAGAAATCATAAAGTCGGAAAGATAATTCGAAAGAAAACAAATGTAGCCTTAGACTACGGTCAAGGTCAAATAAAATCCAAAAATGCAAAAGTAAATAATTCTAAACATAAAAAGGGGTGCTTCGACGCCATGTACATATATAAACATATATTCATTTGAATAGAAACTCGAATAAAGTATGATCTACGGGATCATCATAACCTACGGGTTAATAATGTAAAACAAGAAAACTGGTTATAACTCCCCGTGTAAAATGATAACAGGAGGTAAGGTTAGTATTTAAGTGATGGGTTTCGCTAAGTTAATTGAATGTGTTAAAGCGAAGAGATTATGAAAGGTCTACGAGACTAAAACGACCCACGGGTCATGATTAGAAAGAAATTATAAGGACTTCGCCCTAAAGAGGTGGAAGTCTAATCAAAATTGCCCATAAGGCTAAGTGATAAAACCTACGGGTTAAATTAGATAAAGCGAGGGAATCAGTTAAGAATCCCCGCATAAAACTAAGACTGTAAAAGAATAAATTATGGACTGTCAATATCCTGGTATGGATAATTGACAAAAGTTAAAGAAAAGATCCTAAAACTAAAACTTCGGTTTTAGTAAGAAATAACGTTTTTACAAATATAAATTCTGATAGGAATTTGAATAGTAAGCATGAAAGATTCAAGTCTTGACACTGATAGGCGCAGGACGATATATTCGAAAAGTGATATTTTTGAAAATGAAAGGTTAATATAAATTAAACATGATGTGACACGATCACGGTCAAGAAATACAATGTGAAGTAGAATCACATTATAACCAAGTGAGCGGTAAAAAGTAACTAGACTAATAAGTCTAGTTAGTGAGACCGGTTAAGGTCAGCAATTCAAATCAAGAAATTTGGTTTGCTTGTAAGCGGTGGATTCGGTATAACTGAACCGAATAAGTAAATTTGAAAATAAAAGAATTTGTTGCTAAAAGTAAAAGATTTCACTAAAAACCTTTAAACGGGTCAAAGTAACGGATTCATAAAGAATTCGATAATATATGAAAGCGATGGATATCGCTAAGTTAACCAAACTAGTGGAAATAACGAGATTACGTTATTTCAAGTTGCACTATGTCGTATGAGATATGTAGACAATTAGTAACCAAAAAGATGTGACCATACTTTTCTGGTAATACTAACGATGGTTAAAAGTATAAGTAATGTTTAAAAGATTTCTCGGATCGAATACATTGAGTTTAAACTCAATAAATTAAGTAAGAAAAGGTTTCGAGGACGAAACCTCTTTAAGGGGGGTAGACTTGTAACACCCCGAAAACAGGTTTGGTAATCAAACTCCGTTAATACTAAAAAACGGGTAACATACCGCTAGTAGTAAAAATAACCCGGTAAATATTTGGATTTAAATTAGAAATCCTAGTATTAAATACAAACGAATCAAAGTTTTAAGGAATTAAGTTTATAAGAGCCTGAGTTAACGGTACTTAAAATAAAACAGGTTTTAACTCCCGGAACCCACTAAATAACTAGGAATGTCAACCTAGTTAGTCTAGTGTTTTAAAAATAATGAGGAACTTGATGTAGTAACCTTTATAAACCTGGGTAAAGTTGAGGGACTAAAATGGTTAAAGTGAGAAAATGAGTTTTATTAATTAAAATTAAAAACACCAAAACACACACCTTTGTGTGTGTTCTGGTCATACAAAACACAGGAGTCAAGAAGAGCTCTCAAGCTCAAACCCTAACAAGCATAAAATCAGCAAATTGAAGGGGTAAATCCAACCCAAATCGAAATCCAAGCACGAATTCGTGATCACCTCGATGAAGGGATCATAAGGTATGCCAAATTTCATTATTTAGTTCCATCTTGAATTCTTGGTGAACATATGAAATCGAAAATTTGGCTTGCATGATTGAAGTTTGGATGAAATTAGGATGAAATCATGTCTAGGAACAAACCCTAGTCAATATTTTGTTGAATTAGGGTTCATAGATTTGAAGTTCATAACCATCCATTTATGTGTAAATGAGTTTTTGTAGAAATATGATGAACACTTGAATTAAGGTGTTAAATGGATGAACATTGAAGTAGTGATGCTAGTTCTAGGTGTAGTTCATGTACACTAGACATAGAGGCATGATTTTGATACTAAAACTTGGTTAAAATGATGACCATAATTAGATAAGATATGTTTACAAAATCGCGCCTACAAGATGTTTGTTAAAATGCCCGAATGAATATTGAAGTGAAGATTTTATGAGAGACATGCGTAATTGGCTAGTTTGACTAATTGCGTGAAATATGGGTTAAAACTGATTCTAATCATAACGATGATTTAACTTAATTATGCCTACGGTATGATTAAAGGTAGTTGACTTCAAAAAGTCAAACTAACCAATGATGAATTTGAATAGTAGTTTCGGCATGAAATCCGTAAAAATGAAATAGTCATAAGTAATGATGACTAATCTAATCGTCTTACGAATTATGATAATAGTTTGACGCTTGACAAGCTAGATGGAAGCTTGGGAATGAAGCGGGTCAAACGAGTCAAGTATGAAGGAAAGCGTATTTAGGATGCGAGGTAAGTCAAAACTTACACCTTTTATTTAATACCTATTTGTTTTATAGGTTATGAATCATAGAAAGTCATGTTTGAATTATGATGTTCCGACACGTCATGTGCGGTTCGGAACAAAAGACAAGGGTAATAAACCATGTATAATGGTTAAAAGGAGCTAAAACGATTAATTGGTCATTCAATGACTAAATGGTAATGAGTTTTAAATGGTTACCTTATAAGGTTAACCATTGCAAATAATAAGGGTAAAACGGTATTTTGGTCACTTGTTGATAATAACCGTTACTCGTGAAAGACACCTTATAGCGTAAGTTATAATGGGTCAAAAGAATTAATAAATGATTTATAAGTAAAAATACTATACGGTACAAACGAAGCGAGTCTTGTAGATGAGATGGTACTAAATAACATCTCGCAAGGATAATCGGTCATTTAGACCAAACGGGTCAAAGGGTGGAGATACCACCTTTTGATAATAGCGACTAATGATTCTTGTCGAGTTATATGATTTCAGGAATAAATGTCGAGATGATATTTGCATCGCTATTACTTAGCGATTATTATAGCAAGGCATTAAAACAGGTCAATACATTGACCCGAGCCAGGTATGTGTAATAGAGTAATTATCCATTTAGAACGTAAGGTTCAATGAGCATTAAATGAAGTCTTAGATAGACAATGGGTTACTTAAATGGGTAAACCGAATGTTTTAAAAGAGGGTCGTGGCGTTTCGAAAAGCATAATGACTTTTCGAACAAAATCATAACTCAAAAGAAGAATTATGGGTCAAACATGCTCTCAAAAGACCTCGTCGTAATTGAAAGACTAAAAAGGACCAAAACACCTTTGTTGGCTAATTCGAATAAACAACCGTTAAAGGGTATTTGGAAACAAGTTTTATGATTAGATAAATACTTAGAATAAGTATAGAAGCTGAAAGAGGTATTATGTTAGTCAAATGACTCTACATGGGTCTTTGCCGTAAAATGATAGTCCGAGGGATAAAACTCGGAACATATAGATATCCACATTAAATCCAACATACATAGAGTTATAGTTGAAGATTACTTGATAAGAAATGTAGGAATAAGATGCTAGAAATAAATGAAAGCGATTTCAAGCTTTAAAGTGCTTAAATACCCTTAACGGGTCAAAATAAGCATATAAGCGAAAATAGGTTTAAGTTGTGTAATAAACCTGTGATTAGAACCTAAAATGGTAGATAACATTAATTTGAAGAAGTGTATGTGATATAAGGGTCAAACAAATACGTTTGTTTGATAAAATGCATAAACGGGTTAAAATTCGGTAAAAAGGTAACGAGTCGAAGGCTTAGAAGTCTCAAAATTTATTATGTTGGAAGCTGGTTTTTAACTTCATATAATGGAGAATAAAATTTCAATCATGTAGGAAGAAACGGTAGGTCAAACGGACAAACGGATTGAAAGATACGAAAGTTTTCGTGTCAAAAACGGCAAAATGGAAGATGCTGATGTAGAGGCCACCGTAACTTACGGTGGGTACCGTAAGTTACGGTGGGGACTGAAAATGTTACGGCGGTTAGCTCCTGCCTTACGGTGGAGTATTTTAAAACAAGGGCTACTGTAAATTACGGTGTCCACCGTAATTTACGGTGGACCCTGTACAAAAAAAATGTATTTTGATCAGTTTTGTTCCCGGACTCGTTTAGATACGTTTTAAATCCCGTATGACTAAAGCATTTCATACAACAACAACAACCATACCCAGTAAGTCCCACAAATAGCAGAGCTACTTATAGGGTCTGGGGAGGGTGGGATGTAGACAGGCCTTGCCTCTATCCCTAGGGATAGAGAGGCTGCTTCCAAATAGACCCTCGGCTCAACAACGAACAGCAAACCAACACAACAAGTCAAAGAATATAGAAAGAATACAGAAATAATAAGTCGCCCATTAGCAAGTAAGTGATCAGAGTGGCACAATATAATGTAAATCATGTATCATAGCATACAACATCATTTGGGCATAAACACAATGTAAATCATGTATCATAGCATACAACATCATTTGGGCATAAATACAGTAAGGCAAACACTGGAAAGGTCCCTTAAAGAATAAGAAAAACCTACGTCCCTGAAAATCCACCTAGGACCTTACTACAAAATCCTCTAGAAGTCCTTAACCTTAATCCTACGCCTCCACGAAGTCCTATCGTGGACCATGTCCTCAGAAAGATGAAACTCTAGTAAATCATGCCTAATCTGCTCATCCCATGTCAGTTTGGGTCTGCCTCTTCCTCTCCTCCCCTACACATTAAGAGTTTCCACTATTCTAACTGGAGCCGTCGCTTCCCTCCGCTTCACATGCCCAAACCATCTCAATCTCCCCTCCTTAATCTTCTCCGATATGCTAGCCACTCCTAGTCTTTCCCTAAAAACCTCATTTCTTATCCGATCTAACCTCGTGTGTCCACACATCCACCTCAGCATCCTCATCTCTACTACCTCCATCTTGCGCGCTTGTGTCTTCTTGATAGCCCAACAGTCTGTTCCATATAGCATAGCTGGCCTTACTGCTACCCTGTAAAATTTCCCCTTTAGTTTAATTGGGAACCTCCTATCGCACAATACCCCACTGGCTGCCCTCCATCTACACCAGCCAGCCTGTATGCGATGGGTT
Organism: Helianthus tuberosus; assembly: GCA_030545235.1. Taxonomy (NCBI): domain Eukaryota; kingdom Viridiplantae; phylum Streptophyta; class Magnoliopsida; order Asterales; family Asteraceae; genus Helianthus; species Helianthus tuberosus. The sequence goes on along the minus strand of CM060411.1, from coordinate 43,915,526 downwards.
ACATCACTATCTATGTCACCATCCCTTTGAAGAAACGACCCTAGATACTTAAATCTAGTTACCTGCGGGACCAATTGATCCTCAATGGTGATTTGGGTTTCCTCATCAACGGCTACACCGCTGAAATCACAGTGTAGATACTCAGTCTTAGATCGACTAATCCTTAGGCCCTTGCCCTCTAAAGCTACTCGCCACTCTTCTATCCTCTCGTTCAGGCACTGTTTAGTCTCTGCAATCAACACAATATCATCCGCAAAAAGCATGCACCATGGAACTGACTCATGAATCATCTTGGACAACTCATCCAAGACAACCGCAAAAAGAAAAGGGCTCAACGCAGACCCCTGGTGGAGTCCTACCTCCACAGGAAAGAAGTTTGTATCTCCTACAGGCGCGCGGACAGTAGTCTCTGTTCTATCATACGTATCCTTAAGTATGTCTATATACTTCCCCGGTAGCCCTCGACCCTCCAAACTATCCCAAATCAGTTGCCGTGGGACAGTGTCATATGCCTTTTCCAGGTCGATAAACACCATATGTAAATCTTGCTTCTTCGCTCTATATTTCTCCATCAGCCTCCTTAGAATATGTATCGCTTCTGTAGTTGACCTCCCTTTCATGAATCCAAATTGGTTTACTGAAACATGAGTTTCTCTTGTAATTCTAGTTTCAATTACCCTCTCCCAGAGCTTCATAGTGCGGCTTAGCAGTTTGATTCCTCTGTAGTTCCCACAACATTGAGGTACTTTTTGGATGCCGGAAGATGATCAAGCTCAACGAAGAACCGAACACGATAAAGATACATGCTTCCGCACTTTGCCTCGTCATAAATTTTAAATGATGAATCTGATCACGTTATGTCAAATAACTTATGATTTGTAAAAGTTTTTAATAAACCGTATTTCCGATGTATATGTAATCTTAATTACATGATTGTTTTCGTAAAATATACGTTAAATCGTGGATTATAAGAACGGGTGTTACATTTTCTTAAGAAACTAAGTTAAATTACAAGATTTACATAACCATGGTTTTTAAGGAAACTAATCACATTTTTAGTGGTTAATCAAGTGTAGAAACATATTATTAACAAGAAAAATTGAAGAAGAAATATTTTTAGAAAATCAAGTTACAAGTTGAAAAGATCTAAAATCTTCAAGAATAATGTTTTTAATCAAATAACCACACTTTAAAGGGTAACTAAGCTTACAAAACACTCTACTAAGTTACTACAAATTTTTATAAATCTTCAAGTTCATGAAGTAGTGTATATGGATTGATTTTGGCACTTGGTAAGTAGTGTTTGCTTTGTTGATGATTTTTAAAAGAAAATAATATGCTTTGAAAGCATGGAAGCCTCCATTTTTAAGGGGAAACTATGACAAAATTTTTCTAGAAATTAAACACTTAGAAAAATATTTTTAAACAAGTGTTAACAAGTATATTTTAACCATGATTTTTCATACCAAATTTGCCATAATTTTTGTTACAAAAATTACAATATCGGAGGTTGGTTTTTAATAAATAAAAGTGACTAAATATGTATTTAGGAAAATATATATTTAGATGTCACAATGTGTGTGATTACTTGTATATTATGTGTATTAGTTATATTATTTTAGGACTTGAAATAATATAACTCACCAAAATACCACAAATTACAATACAAAATATTACCAAAATTCCAAGAAATAAATATATAATTTATACCCAAAAATTTGAGAAACCGAACAAGGAATATAACCTACATAAATATTCCGGAATTAAATTCATAAATATATTTTGGTAAACAGTATTTTGGAAACCAAGAGAACGAAAATATGATTTTTATAATTATTACAAAAATATATCATATTTTGACAAGAAGAGAATATATTATTTTTGAGTAAAGAAAAATATATATGTTTTCTTGAATTACTAGAAAATATATTATTTTTGAAGAAAATATATATTTTCTTAAATAAATTTAGAACATATTATTTTGGGAAGAAAAATGGATTTATAAATATTTTCTAAGATAATCTTGAAAATATATTATTTTTGAGGTTTATATGAAAATATAAATATTTTTCCAAGGAAGAAATATAAATAATTTTCTATACAAGTTTTCTTAAAATATTTATGTATTTTAAGAATATATGCACATTGGTGATTTTTATTGAAAATAATATTCCGGAAAAATAAATACAAAAATTAAGTATAAGAATACTTAATAAACACAATAAAAATACGTATTCTCGTACGTATAAATACACCGGACTACGCCACCGATACTTGGTAAAAATATACAAGTTTAAGAATACGAGTATGAATACACCCATCCTTGGGGAAGATATACATGTATAAGTACATAATGTGTCAAGTTAAAATATATTATTTTAACTAATATTCTGAAATTTAATAAATATAAGTTAAAATATTTATTATTTTAACAAATAATTATAAACATTGGGATAATATTAAGACACAAAGAAACATAACTCAAAGATACTAATTAAGACTAAAGTCAAGGCACGACCCATCCGTCTAATACACCTTAGCACGGATGTAGGTAGTCGTGTGATCGAGTAGCAGCTTTGAGTTACACCGGATTTCGAGACGCAAGATTGTGAGTTCGTGTCCCCCTTTTCCTTACCTATTTTCTGTTTTATAACTTCGGGGGTGAAATACATGTTACACATATTTCAATGATTTCAAATGGTATGGTTAGCTAAGGAATGAACTGTTAGATCATGAGAGTGGCGGGTACAACGCTTAAGACCATTAATCCTCGTAGTAGGACCGAGGGACATGAGTGATAGATCTATTTGGGTGTTGCGAGCCCCACCCTTGGGACCGAGATTTGGCCCATGAGGTGACTATGTCTTCCAGCCGGAATCCCGGTAAAAAATCTGCTAGGTTTGAGCCTTCTTGCATCAATGCACACATATTAATGGCCTTGTAAACCATTAATTGACATGTTTCCTCGTTGCTTTCATACCGGGGTTTACAAATACATACATACAATGTTTACAAGTTATTACGAGCTCACATACAAAACACATGAACTCGCTCAACTTTTGTTGATGTTTTCAAACTGCATGTATTTCTGGAAATTGAAATGGATCTGGCGAGCGTTGAAGGTTTCAAGTATTGTCTGAAATAAATGATGGCGTCCCACCTTTTGTAGGGTTTGGAATGGATGTCTCATCCTAGATAAGACATACATTTAAAAGTCTTGTTTTATCATTGTATCGTGTCAAGTCCTTATGAAACTTAAAACTTGGGTTGTGTTGTATTCTAAACTTGAAGTCTGTATTTGGATTTAAAACAATGTTGGTTGTTATGTTTTGAAAACTTATTTATGGATGAACATCATGGTTTATATCACATAGTTGTTTGTTATGGTTGAATGCAATGATATTAAGCAAGTCACACGTAATCACGCTTCCGCAAAAGTCAGAGTGTGACAATAAAAATGTAGGAAAAAAAAAGGAGTGTAAGGGTATTTGGGAAAATCCTATTTGTTAACTTTTTCTCTCCACATGCAAGGCACATGCATATTCCACACTTATTTTTTAAACGTTCATAACTTTTTTATACTGTTAGTGTAGTTGTCTGTCGACTACATCTTTGTTCGAGTCTTAGAGAGAGAGAAAGACAAGCCGCTATGAGTTTCACTACGAGATTGACTACGGCAATATCCAAGGGGGAGATTGTTGATGCATTTAATGTCTATCGCCTTCGTCAATCCGAGTCGTAGTGAAAAGCCGGAAGAAATCAAGCGCATAATGTTATATTTAGTTAGAAATGGCAAGGTGGCAAACTTGTAATTAATGAGAACTTTCATTAAGTTGCCTTGACCATATAAATAGGAGGTTATGTCATGATTTTAGTAAGACTGAAGATTTTTTAGAAGACTTGGAGAAGACTTTCTAGAGAGAGAAAGTGTAGAGAGAGAAAGTAGTGTAAACGTGAATTTTTGTACCGGATTTGTCACATCATTCAATAAAATCACGTTAGTAGTACGATAGTGTGTGTTCGGTCACGTACGTTCACGGATTCCGCACGTGAAACGTCCGTTACGCAATCGAACGGTGTCAAAACCGGTCCTACAATTGGTATCAGAGCTAGGAGCTCGATTGCTTGATCAAACACATCGTTTTCGTACAGATTTCAGCGATTTCAGAGGCGATTTAGATCCATATTTCATCAAATTCTTCATCTTTTTATTTTTATCACGTTTTTCATCGAAATTCGTCAAATTGAACGTGTTTTACCGGTCCGAATCTGCTGATTTTTTAGTATGTTGTGCGAAAATCTTTGATTTACAATCCTACCAAATTTCAGATCCAAATTCCTAGCCGTTTAGGAGTAATCGAAGATTTTCAGTTCGATTTCGCTGTCAAAATTGCAGGTTCGCTTTTACGAACAATCTGGTCCGCTTATTCGAACATTTTGTGAGGTCCGCTCATAGGATAGCAGGAGGTCCGCTTATTGTGACATGTATGGTCCGCTTATTGTGACATGTCTGGTCCGCTTTTGTGAACAACAATAGGTTCGCTCATTGAGACAAAAGTTGAGGTCCGCTCTTATGGTCATTTCACTGGTTCGCTTATGTGGTAGAGTTGGTTCGCTCATATGGTTCATTAATAGTGGGCTCGCTTTTGTGTCATCATCTTCACGTGGTGGTTCAGATCGTTTATAAGTTGTCGGATAGTTAATTGGTTGGCTTTGAATGCACCGACCCACTAACACAAAAGGCCCTATCGTATATCTTCTAACCTTTGAGGCACAATAAAAGGAGAACAATTAATTGATAAGGGTTGTTGTCGGCCACATTTGATGTAAAGTAAAAGTGTTTTGCTTTGTCCATGTGCACCGCCCATACATTTAATCAGTTGTGTTTACAAGTGTTGTTTTCGACCCAATCATCGGTGAAGTGAAGTCTCAGAGGTGTAAGTTTGCAAGTCTTGTTTTCACTCGGTTTTGGAAAGTTGTTGCTTACACTATCTAAACAAGATCTCAGTTCACACGAGTTCTATTTGTTTGATTTGCAAGGTGAAGTCTCAGAGGTGTGAAACGTGGTTTGCCAAATATCGGATACTTGCAAGAGCAAATCCCCACTCGATCAGTTGTTGCTTAATCTTTGATATTCAATCGAATAGTCGTTTGTTTGTCCGAATTTCATTATTGATTGAGAATTCGTAATTATGAATCTTTTGATACCAAAACATGGATTCTGAAATTTATCTTACACTGAACAAGTTTGAAAATTTTACAGGTATCAAGGGAGAATCAACTGATGAATTGATCAAAAGATATATCGAGTTGTATTGGGAGATGGTGAGATTGAAGATAACCATGTCCAATGAGGAATGGGTTAACAAGTTAGCAAATGTTTTACCGGGTGATGAGTGGAGAACATATTTGTCAGATTTAAAGAAGATATACTTAGACGTGAATTTGTGTTTTTTCATCGAAAAGATTAAAGAGCGAGAGCTTGAACTCCGAAAGAATGAAGCAGCTGATGAAGCAAAATTCAAATCGGAGGAAATTGTTCAGGAAGAAGAGCAGGTTAAAGACATTTCAGCTATCAAGGTTGAGAAGAAAGCTGAGAATGTAAAGATGATTGTAAAGTGCTTAAACTGTGAAAATCTAAAATCAGAAAATGCCAAACTCTTGAGGGATTTAGAGAGTTTGACATTAGAAAATGAAAATCTTAAAAAATCAGAAAATGTTTTGAAAAATCAAAAACAAAATCTAGAAAATGAAAAGGTAATAATTGAAAAAGAATTTCAAATTCAAATAAAGATTTTAGAAGATGAGAGATATATCTTTGGTAAAAATAATCTTGAGAAACAGATTGAAATAAATTCTCATCTTGCTAAAATCATTCAGCTTGAAAAAGAAGCTGAAAGTTATCGGCATAAAATTGCTGATTTAGAAAATAAATTGAAAGGTTTTGTGATTTCTTCAGCGTATGTGAATATTTCATGCCCAAAACCGATCAATGAAATTCCAATAAGTGACAATGTCACAAACTTTGACAATGTCAAAGTTGAAGATTGTGATGAGAAATCTGATGATGAAAATAAAAAAATTGAAAAACAAAAATTGTTTTTAGAATTAAAAGAAAAATTCAAAAATACTGTTTTGCAATCTACTGAAATAGGTGAATGCTCAAAGCAAAAACCTGTTAAGGAGAGTGTAGAACAAAAACAAATTGTTAAAAAGTCGGAAAATGTTCAAAACAAAAATAAAAGCTCATCAGATCGATCATCCAATCGCATTCAAAAAGTACAAAAATTGAAAAACGAAAACTCAAAAATTGTTGGTAATAAGTGGTGCAGGTCAGACCACAGTGCTCAAAAGACAAATCCAACAATCAAGAAGAGGAAAGAGTATCACCAAGCCAAACAGTGCTTTGATCTGAGCGTTTGGTATGAAAATGGTGATGGGTACGATAACAGAGTGTGTTACAGATGCGGCTATCGAGGACACATTGTTGTTAACTGCCAGAGACAGAGATTTGAGACAAGGAGATGTTATGAATGCCAAATCAAAGGTCACATTGCCAGAGATTGCCCAATGAGATCAATGGAAAGATCGAGGGCTGAATCTCAGAAAAATGTGACAAAATCGTTCAAGATTGAAGAAAAGCCCAAAGAACAAAAGGTTCAAGAACCTAAAGTTCAAGAAAAGAAAGTTAAACTTTCACAGGGGCAAAAAGACAAACTGAGAAAGAAGAGGAAGAAGGCCAGAGAGTATCTGGAGAAGATCTTGTCCTCGGGTTCATCTGTTGGTAAAAATAAGAGTTTTGATGAATCACTTTCCTCGACTGCAAAGTCAAGCAAGATGAATTCATCAGATACAAATCTGAGGACAGAAGAGAGAAAGAAGAAGAAAGTTACTAGCGATGAATTTGTTTCTTCGGAAACAAAGGAGCTACGTGTTGGCAATGAATCTGACTTGTCAAAGTCAGAAGAGCCACCAGTTGAGCAAAAAAGAGAAAATTCAGTTCCGCCAATGGATGATATCAACTTTCCACCATTGCAGACTGAAAATTTTAAACAAAAAGTTGGTAAAGTGAAAAGTTCGAATAAATTCTATTCTGAAAAGAAAGAATTTGATGTCGAAAAGGCTTTTAATGACAAAGTAAAAAATATTTTTGGAAAGATGGTTGAGGGAAAGGTTAAAGGGGTAAAAGAATTTTATGAAGCAAAACGAAATGATCAAACCCCGAGTAAAATTGAAAAGGTCACACTCAAGGCTGGTCAGGCTTGGGTGCCTGCATTCTTTGCTTAAAATCCTGACTTGCCGGAGATCCCAAGTTGGTAATCGTGGATCATGAATCGGCATCATTCTTTATCATGTTTGTATAAAATGTTTGAGAAGTTTTTGCAGGACTTGCCGGAACTTCCAGGTTTGTAAGCGAGGAGTAGGAATCGGCACCTTGAGAATTCAATCAACAAATGATGATTGGTTGAAAATGCTTGATTAGATTGATCTTACAAGTGGTAAATCTGGGACATTAAGTTGTATCTGATTTTCTACAAGTGGTTGAAAAACAATGTGATGATTTGATCCCCAATTTTACAAGTGATAAAATCAACAAAACTTATTTTCCGGAAAAACCATTTGATTAAAACAAACTTAAGTGTTTTGAAATCATAATGGGAAAATAGTTTGTTGTGAGGGGGAGTTCTGATTGTTTATGCCAAGTGGATGGCGAATTGAGGCAATTCGATATTAGTTGTCATGTTTGTGTACAGTTTGTTTTCAAATTTCCTAAAATGTGTTTGCATTTTAGGGGGAGTAAGAATTTTAGAAAATCCAAAAACATTTGAAAATTTGAAAAAGCCAAAAACATGATAAAATGATAAATGAGTTTTGTTGAGACAAGAGGAAATGATAGTTAATCAGTGGACTATCACAGCATGCTAAAGATATGAAATGTCAAACGTGATAAACGGTCTCACTAAAGATGTGACGATAAGCTCAGCTAGACTAGTAGATTTGCAAGAACGATACAAACTTAAATGAAAAAGCCTAGTTCTAGTGGGAAACATGGTCGAAAGCATAGTACTTAGTTTTGTCCTTCTTGATTGTGTGCCTACTCAGTAATCGCTGATTGTCGAAAGACATAAAACTGGTTAAGTTTGTGAACTTTCACAACTTTGCTGAAAAGTCACTGTGATTGTGCATTTCTTTTTGCAAAGATTTAAACTTGTCTTATTTCTTTATTTTGTTTAAGCATCGGACATCCTCTGCGTATACGTGAGTATCGACCTGGATGTTGTTGCCTAAACGTTCTGCTTTATTTTCTTTGGTGTTTCGTTTAAGCTTTGGACCTCCTCTGCGTATACGGAAGTATCGACCTGGTGGTTAAAGCCTAAACAACTTCAACTTGTTTTATTTTCTTATTTTGTTTAAACATTGGACTTTCTCTGCGTATACGGAAGTATCGACCTGATTGTTAATGTTTAAACATTCTGCTTTGTTTTCGCACAAATCACAGTCGATAAAAGTTTAAAGGAATTACTTGAGTCAGTGTATTGCATGATGAGGGGATATGCTGAGATCGTGGGGTCCATAAGAATTTAGTGCTATCTTAATATACCTTAACGTATCGGTAAGCATGTCGAAAGTTTTTAGATTGAGCTTAAGAGGACAATTATATCGTCAATCAACGTGAATCGTTTAGAACTTAAAACGATTAAAAGCTTAACGATGCTTGTGATGTGTCTCAAAAACTGATATGATCCTCTTTCGCAAACTCGCAAAAATAGTGTTTGTACATATGTGATTTCTGCATTTAATTTCTGTTATTGCATTTATGTTTTTTGAAAAATTCAAAAAGATTTTCGACAACTGATATTGAAAAGTTGATATTCAAAATCTCAAAGGCTAAACAAGATGAACAATTGGTTTGGTTAAGATGATGAGAAATTGGAAGATAATCCTCAAATGTTTAGATGATTCATTAATTTGAATCACATTATCGTGTGTTATATGTTTGAGAATTTTGAGTGAACTCTTTTAGAGTCAAAATTATTTTGTCTTACTAGAGGTTCAGATGTGTAGGTTTCTGATTCTGTTGCTACAAAAAGCAAGGCGTCGATCCCAAAAGCACGGAAGCTTGACGAAAGGGGGAGCCTGAAGATTCTGAAGAAAAAGAGCAACGGAAGCTGAAGACAGATCCACCGGGATTCTGTTCGAGCAAGAGTATTTGAAGACTCTCACTAAAGATTCCGTCAACATCCAAGGGGGAGTTTGTTAGTGTAGTTGTCTGTCGACTACATCTTTGTTCGAGTCTTAGAGAGAGAGAAAGACAAGCCGCTATGAGTTTCACTACGAGATTGACTACGGCAATATCCAAGGGGGAGATTGTTGATGCATTTAATGTCTATCGCCTTCGTCAATCCGAGTCGTAGTGAAAAGCCGGAAGAAATCAAGCGCATAATGTTATATTTAGTTAGAAATGGCAAGGTGGCAAACTTGTAATTAATGAGAACTTTCATTAAGTTGCCTTGACCATATAAATAGGAGGTTATGTCATGATTTTAGTAAGACTGAAGATTTTTTAGAAGATTTTTTAGAAGACTTGGAGAAGACTTTCTAGAGAGAGAAAGTGTAGAGAGAGAAAGTAGTGTAAACGTGAATTTTTGTACCGGATTTGTCACATCATTCAATAAAATCACGTTAGTAGTACGATAGTGTGTGTTCGGTCACGTACGTTCACGGATTCCACACGTGAAACGTCTGTTACGCAATCGAACGGTGTCAAAACCGGTCCTACATATACGACATTATTTTTTTATAAAAATTTCACCATAAAATCGAGCGTTTTTTTATCTTTAATTTGAGTACCATATGACTATATAAAATATGACTACTAAAAAAACCCACAAAAATGTGTTGTATTTCTATGTTGTATAACCCTAGTAGGGTGCCCGGGCGATGCGGCGGAGGCGACACTTTGGATTGCGGCACTCGTTTCTGGTAGTTTTCTTATTCGTATAATATTTATGATAACATTATTGTGGTGAATATATGTCATTAGTGTTACACATATGTAAAGTCTTGGTTTTTTTTATAAAAATTAATAATCAAAAGACAAAAAATATTGTTTTTTTTATAAAAATTAATAATAGACAAAAAATAAAAGATAAGTTGTTATAATTGTAAAGTGTGTTTATTTTATTGGTTAAATTATAAAATATAATTTTATTTTTTTAAAGTTCATAAATTCTTTTAAATATCCGCATAGTACTTATCCAATAAAATTTAAGTTTAAAATTTTCGTTTTTATAAAAATAAAAAATAGTATTTAACTCGTAAGTACGTTTTAGAGCTTTAACTTAAATTGTTAAATTTCGGTTTTTTACATATATAAAAAATAGGATGCTAAGAGTTTATATCTTTATTAACTTTATATCATACTAATTTCATATTTTTAGTTCCTAACTAATCTTATCTATATGAGTTTAATTTTAACTTATAATCCTTTAAAATATGCAACACAATCTACTATGTATCTAGTTAAGTTGGTAAAGAATTCTTTTGAAATTGACTAATATTATCTATAACAATATAGTTGAACTTATATTACTTGTTACAAAAAATGTTTATAAAAGAATTATTTTTTTTATAAAAACAAAATGTTTTGTTTATAAATAAAGTAAAAAGTTGTTTTACACATGTAAAGTTGCAATAAACATTTTGTTTTTATAAGTTAATAAACTTTATTAACTTATATAAGTTTAGTTGACTTGTAAATTTAAGATACTAACTTTATTTTCAACTTTATTAATATGGATATATAAGTTTGTGCTTGAATCGACAATATCTTCTAATTCCTCTTCTTTGTCATTGTCCTCAGAATCGTCTAAATTAATAACCTCACTCCATTTTCATTCAGAGAGTCTTTTGGATCTCTTTCTTTGAGTCTCAAACTTTCGATTCTTAAAACTGACAAAAATTGAATACAAAAGTTAAAAAAAGATTAAATAAACCTTAAAATTACCTCTTCACTAAATTCACGTTGAAGATTAGACTTGTATGGACTAAACATTGCACCATAAGAAATAATATCAACGCTTTTATCACCATTATCCTGCAATAAAACAAACATATAATAACATTACGAACATGTTAATATGAATGATATACGCAAAAATAATACTTAAAAACAAGCAAAATTAATACCTTAGAAGCTTGTTCGACAACTGGGCTGTTTAAATTGGAATGTTCATCATGCAACTGAATCTGAAAAATCAAATAAGTTAACATTCACATAAAAGTAAATAAAAGAAAACAATTATTCACTGCTGCGATAGAACAGATCTGACCTTAGAATTTTCAATCTCGCATGCTTGGTTTTTTGCAACAATTGAATTCAGAACTAGATCTATTTTTTAACTTTGTTTAGCAATAGATATAGGGGTGTCCTGCTATGTATTTAAAGTAGTAACTATAGAAGTGCATTAGGGTTTAATTTTATATTTGCCACACCTTTATTTAGAAAGTTTGTTGTAGTTAGTTTTAAGTTTTTATAAGATATATCTAAGTACTATTATTAGGCAGTTTTAATAAAATAAAATGTGACACATAATATCTGTCACACCCCCAAAATCCACCATGCGAAGTATCACCGCTTGGAGGCGTGACATGACCAGGATCGAGCCACCAATCATATTGAACAACACAATTAAGTAAATAAAACCAACCACAATACGATTGGTGACCAAAAGAAAGTAAACCGACTTTAAGTTAACCAAGTTCAGATTTAAACGGCGGAAGCATAAAACGTGAAACTAAAACATAAGTTCCATAGTTCATAAGTTTTAAGTTCAAAACGTAAGTTTAATAGGTTCATATGGATTAAATATTAAGCACGGGACATAACAATCCATATCCCACAACAACCCTCTCCTCGTGCAAGCTCCAAAAGCATCTAGCGACCTGTAAGGCATGTAACAATGAGTCAACAACAAAGTTGAGTGAGTTCACGGTTGGTTGATTAGTTTTAAGTTGTTTCTGAAAACGTGATTTGACTTTTGTTGGCTTATTTGCCGTGGGGGTCACCCCATAGTTGAAAGTATGTTTAACCAGTTCCTTTTATTACCCAAACCATATCCGTAATCAGTGGGGGCTTCCCCATGTGAACCACTAGACCGTATGATATCGACAACTGACGAACAATAGTTGTGCCCTACATCAGTGTCTATCAACACTGACAGTTTGCCATAGTCCATTAGTACACGCCCGTCCGAACGGCACGGTGTGAGGTTTGTTAAACCTAATAGCGCTATTAACTAATGACCCGCTCGCCATTGGCCTCGGCAATTAAGTCGATATAAATTGAGGGACTTCATGATAGAGTTTTGTCTAGTAAGTTTTAAGGTTGTTGTCCTACCCAAGGAGGACGAACGTACGTATTCTACCCAATGAGAATACGCAGAATTATTATTGGCATCCTACCTATGGAGGATGGCCGTACATATCCTATCCAAGGAGGATATGTAGATCCCGTTTTAATTTCTTTAACCCATTCCCAACCACCGGGAATCCCATACCTTAGAAAGTGTGTGAACTCACCTCGGTTTGCTCGGTTAGATTAGTTACTCTAAAAATCAGGAAATCAAGCACGTCCTAATAAGGTACAGACAACAATCAATTTCTCATGCACAACACGTATGGTTCATCTACCCATTACTTTTATCACATATCACACAATTTACACGTCAACGTACTTTGTTAAGTTATATATTATTTTACCCTAAAATAATATAACGGTAAAATAAACAAATATTCACACAAGAGTTTTAGTATAAAATATATATTTTAAATATATGTTTATCGAATTTTTATTTACGAAAGTCAACCTCCGATACTTGGTGTTTTGTTACAAAAATTATGGCGAAGTTTATATTCGAAAAGAAAGTTATAAAATACACTCATAGCGCTTGTTTTTAGAAAAATATTTTCTAAGTGTCGGGATTTTAGGAAATTTCGCCAGAGTTTCCATTGTAAATGGAGGTGTCCATGCTTACTAGCATATCATTTTCTTTTCAAAAATTCATTCAAACAATTCTCAATTATCAACATACAATCTCTATTTACCAAACTTGTCAAAAACAAGCATAAGCTATAAACTCATGAACTTGAAAATTTGTAAAAACATGTAGTAACTTGCTAGCACACTTAGTAAGTCTTGTTACCTTTAAAAATGTAATTCGTTCTTTAAAAACTTTATTTTTAAAGGATTTGAATATTCACAACTTCTAGTCATATTTTCTAAAAATATTTCTTTGTGAGGTTTTCTTATTACACAAGTGTTTCTACACTTGTTTATCCACTAAAAATGTGTCAAGTTTATGTAAGATCCCAGTTTTAGTGAAACTCATATTTTTTTTTAACTTGGTTCTTTCGAGAAACCACCCATGGATCTTTAGATCTACAAGATTGTAACCTACTTTCATCTTTATTTTTATAAGAAAACATTTATTTATTTCAAGTTCATTGTTTTTGTGTGGATGATTCCATCATCCTACACATTTCTAACTTTCTCATCTTGCTAGATCATGTTTTTAATCATGATTTAGCAAGACCATATGATGATCCATCAACTACATAAGCAACAACAACCAACAATCATCACAACACATGAATATCATAATTTCTTCATCTTTTAACCATACTTTTATCACTAAACTAGTTTATGTTCAAGACTTCTTCACAAAATTCATTAGAGTTCTTATCATTTTGATCACTACACATCATTAACCACTCAAACAAGATGTAAGAAGCAAAGATCTAAGTTCTTACCACTAGTTCAAGACTAGGGAAGTTCAAGTGAAGAAAAGTGGTGGATAAAAGAAAATGAAAGAGGTCCTTGAGCTTCCGAACACACCGAGCCTCGTTGTATGATCTCTAACACCCTTGGAAGTATGTAGATTTCATGAAAGTGATTGAATGATGGTGGTGGTGGTGATGGTGGCTCACGGCCGAACCAAGAGGAAAGAAGAGATGAGGGTTGTTGTTTGATGTTGTGTTGAGAATGAAATGTGATGATCCCTTGTGCCATTTTATAAACCAATCTCACCTTTAACCTTTGTGTATTATGTTCCTTCCTTACCAACATAATCAAATAAAATACTAAACAAATCCATGGGTGGGGACACCCATGGTAACCGTCTTCAAGACGGGGGGGGGGGGGTATAGGGTTGGGTTGTAAGTATTAGTTACAAGTTCTAGTTAGAATTCAAGTGTTAAATTAGTGTCTTAAGTGTGTTATTAATTATATAGTGTGTTAGGGTGTTCGGGGACCCTAACTAGCTCAGAAAAATAAAAACAATGCTTCTAGCATTATTTTGGTGTTCCGGGTAATGTCCGGTTGTTCGGTTAGGTACCGTTCCGTTAAAGTGCTTAATTATTCCGTAAAGTGTTCTATGTTTATATTTTTGTAACATTTTTAATTCTCAACACTCAGGAAAGCATACCGGACTATTTAGTAACTTTTCTGCACACTACTAGTATGTTAATAAGCAAATGTAAGTATAACACAGAAATCAGAAAGCAGTTAAGTGATTCCACACAGTCATCAAGCACTTTAATTATCATTAATAAATTGTACGGTTACATGAAGTTTTGATGGTTGTCACATTCGCCCCCTGTTAAGAAAATTTCGTCCCGAAATTTAGTACGTGGTTACTGAGGAAGCTAGTTAAGTTGCGTTGGTTTCCTGGTTTTCCTGGGGTGTCACATCATCCCCCCGTTGGTTTGGAATTTCATCCCGAAATTCTGCAGTAGCTTCAGCCTCAGTAGTGGTTGCATTTTTCTTAAACAGCTGGGGATACTTGAGTTTCATTTGGTCTTCTCGTTCCCAGGTATACTCCGAGCCACGACGGGAATCCCAACGAACTCGAACAAGAGGTATCCTGGTACGCTTGAGGATCCTAACATCTTGATCAATAATTTCTACTGGTTCCTCGACGAATCGCAGCTGGTCGTCGATAGTGAGCTCCTTTAAGGGAACTATGAGAGTCTCATCTGACAGACACTTCTTCAGATTCGACACATGGAAAACATTGTGAACTCCGCTGAGCTCTGCTGGTAGATTTAGCCTGTAAGCGACTTTGCCAATTTTCTCAATGATTTCGAACGGTCCAACCTAACGCGGATTGACCTTGCCTCGTTTGCCAAAACGAACTACACCTTTCCAAGGTGAGACTTTGAGTAGCACTCGATCCCCAACCTGGAACTCGAGTGGCTTTCTTCGCTTATCAGCATAGCTTTTCTGACGGTCACGAGCTGCCGCCATTCGCTGTCGTATCTGAGCAATCCTTTCGGTTGTATCCACTACAAGTTCTGGGCCTGTGATTTGACTGTCGCCAACCTCTGCCCAACAGAGAGGTGATCGGCACTTCCGTCCGTACAATGCCTCGAACGGAGCGGCCTGGATGCTGGTGTGGTAACTGTTGTTATACGAAAACTCCACTAACGGGAGGTGTTTTTCCCAGCCATTACCAAAATCGATTACACATGCCCTGAGCATGTCTTCAAGGGTTTGGATGGTGCGTTCAGATTTCCCATCCGTCTGTGGATGATAGGCCATGCTCATGTCTAATCGAGAACCAAAGGACTTATGCATAGCTTGCCACAATTCGGATGTAAAACGTGAGTCTCGATCAGAGATGATGGAGGTTGGCACTCCGTGCCTTGATACTACTTCCTTTAGGTAGATGTCTGCTAGGGTAGAAAACTTATCCGTTTCCTTGATAGCCAGAAAATGTGCAGACTTGGTCAGTCGATCCACGATCACCCAAATGGTATCATTTCCGCGTTGAGATCTAGGCATGCCAGTAACGAAATCCATGGTAATTTGTTCCCACTTCTATTTCGGGATCTCTGGTTGTTGAAGTAGGCCTGATGGTTTCTGATATTCGGTCTTGACTCTCGCACAAGTCAAGCATTTGCTAACGTAGGTTGCTATGTGGGCTTTCATGCTAGGCCACCAGTATGTAGCCTTTAGATCATGGTACATCTTATCCGAACCAGGATGTACTGAATAACGAGACTTATGTGCTTCATCCATCACAAGCTCGCGTAAGCCTCCATAAAGTGGAACCCAGATGCGTCCGTTAACATAATAGGCGCCGTCTTCCTTTTGTTCTAGCCGTTTCCTTGATCCTCGTAGGGACTCATCCCTGACGTTTTCTGCTTTTAATGCTTCGACCTGAGCATCACGAATTTGAGCGGGAAGGCTAGAGTGAATGGTAAGCTGTAACGCACGTACACGCTTAGGTATAGTATCCTTTCGACTGAGGGCGTCAGCCACAACATTGGCTTTGCCCGGATGATACCTGATCGCACACTCGTAATCATTCAAGAGCTCGACCCATCGGCGTTGTCGCATGTTTAACTCCTTTTGCTTGAAGATATGCTCGAGACTCCTGTGATCGGTGTAAATGGTGCACTTGATACCGTACAGGTAATGTCTCCATATCTTAAGTGTGAAAACAACTGCTCCCAATTCCAAGTCGTGCATAGTATAGTTCCTTTCGTGAACCATAAGTTGGCGCGATGCATAAGCAATGACCTTGTCACGTTGCATTAACACGCAACCCAGTCCTTGGATGGAAGCGTCGCAATAAACCACAAAATCATTTGTGCCCTCCACCAATGAGAGGATAGGCGCGCTACAAAGTCTATCTTTTAAGTGCTGAAACGCAGATTCTTGTGCATCACCCCAACGATATGTGACACCCTTCTGAGTCAGTGAAGTGAGAGGTTTCGCAATCTTCGAGAAATCTTTGATAAACCTTCTGTAATATCCTTCCAAACCCAAGAATTGGCGGATTTCCGTTGGTGTACGGGGTGCAGGCCAGTTCTTGTTCGAATCAACCTTGGATGGATCTACATGAATCCCATCCTTGTTTACTTCATGGCCTAGAAAGTGGACTTCGCGAAGCCAGAAGTCACATTTCGAAAATTTGGCATACAGTTGCTCTGCTCGAAGAAGTTCCAGCATAAGTCGTAGATGCTGCTCGTGTTCCTCCTGACTCTTAGAATATATCAGGATGTCGTCGATGAAGACTATGACAAATTTATCCAGGTAAGGTTTGCACACTCGGTTCATGAGATCCATGAAGACCGCTGGTGCATTCGTTAATCCGAAAGGCATAACCAGAAACTCGTAATGGCCGTAACGAGTTTTGAATGCTGTTTTGGAGACGTCCTCATCTCGGACTCTCAGTTGGTGGTAACCTGATCTTAGGTCAATCTTGGAGTAGAAACTCGACCCTTGCAACTGGTCGAACAAGTCGTCAATGCGTGGAAGAGGATAACGATTCTTCACGGTCACCTTGTTAAGGTCGCGATAGTCAATACACATTCTGAAAGTGTCGTCTTTCTTCTTCACAAACAAGACTGGAGCTCCCCAGGGCGAAGAGCTAGGATGTATAAAACCCTTTTCCAAGAGTTCTTGTAATTGCGTAGACAGTTCTTCAAGTTCCGATGGAGTTAGACGATAAGGTGCTCGAGCTATGGGCGCTGCTCCAGGAGCTAGCTCAATTTCAAATTCAACTTGACGATGCGTTGAGCTAGGGCACAACTATTGTTCGTCAGTTGTCTAGCATTATTTTGGTGTTCCGGGTAATGTCCGGTTGTTCGGTTAGGTACCGTTCCGTTAAAGTGCTTAATTATACCATAAAGTGTCATATGGATATATTTTTGTAACATTTTTAATTCTCAACACTCAGGAAAGCATACCGGACTATTTAGTAACTTTTCTGCACACTACTAGTATGTTAATAAGCACATGTAAGTATAACACAGAAATCAGAAAGTAGTTAAGTGATTCCACATAGTCATCAAGCACTTTAATTATCATTAATAAATTGTACGGTTACATGAAGTTTTGAGGGTTGTCACATTCTCCCCCTGTTAAGAAAATTTCGTCCCGAAATTTAGCACGTGGTTACTGAGGAAGCTAGTTAAGTTACGTTGGTTTCCTGGTTTTCCTGGGGTGTCACATCATCCCCCCGTTGGTTTGGAATTTCGTCCTGAAATTCTGCAGTAGCTTCAGCCTCAGTAGTGGTTGCATTTTTCTTAAACAGCTGGGGATACTTGAGTTTCATTTGGTCTTCTCGTTCCTAGGTATACTCCGGGCCACGACGGGAATCCCAACGAACTCGAACAAGAGGTATCCTGGTACGCTTGAGGATCTTAACATCTCGATCAGTAATTTCTACTGGTTCCTCGATGAATCGCAGCTGGTCGTCGATAGTGAGCTCCTTTAAGGGAACTATGAGGGTCTCATCTGACAGACACTTCTTCATATTCGACACGTGGAGAACATTGAAAACTCTGCTGAGCTTTGCCGGTAGATTCAGCCTGTAAGCGACTTTGCCAATTTTCTCAATGATTTCTAACGGTCCGATGTAACGCGCATTGACCTTGCCTCGTTTGCCAAAACGAACTACACCTTTCCAAGGTGAGACTTTGAGTAGCACTCGATCCCCAACCTGGAACTCGAGTGGCTTTCTTCGCTTATCAGCATAGCTTTTCTGACGGTCACGAGCTGCCGCCATTCACTGTCGTATCTGAGCAATCCTTTCGGTTGTATCCACTACAAGTTCTGGGCCTGTGGTTTGATTGTCGCCAACCTCTGCCCAACAGAGAGGTGATCGGAACTTTCGTCCGTACAATGCCTCGAATGGAGCGGCCCGGATGCTGGTGTGGTAACTGTTATTATACGAAAACTCCACTAACGGGAGGTGTTTTTCCCAGCCATTACCAAAATCGATTACACATGCCCTGAGCATGTCTTCAAGGGTTTGGATGGTGCGTTCAGATTGCCCATCCGTCTGTGGATGATAGGCCGTGCTCATGTCTAATCGAGAACCAAAGGACTTGTGCATAGCTTGCCACAATTCGGAGGTAAAACGTGAGTCTCGATCAGAGATGATGGAGGTTGGCACTCCGTGCCTTGATGGTACTTCCTTTAGGTAGATGTCTGCTAGGGTAGAAAACTTATCCGTTTCCTTGATAGCCAGAAAATGTGCAGACTTGGTCAGTCGATCCACGATCACCCAAATGGTATAATTTCCGCGTTGAGATCTAGGCAGGCCAGTAACGAAATCCATGGAAATTTGTTCCCACTTCCATTTCGGGATCTCTGGTTGTTGAAGTAGGCCTGATGGTTTCTGATATTCGGTCTTGACTCTCGCACAAATCAAGCATTTGCTAACGTAGGTTGCTATGTGGGCTTTCATGCTAGGCCACCAGTATGTAGCCTTTAGATCGTGGTACATCTTATCCGAACCAGGATGTACTGAATAACGAGACTTATGTGCTTCATCCATCACAAGCTCGCGTAAGCCTCCATAAAGTGGAACCCAGATGCGTCCGTTAACATAGTAGGCACGGTCTTCCTTTTGTTCTAGCCATTTCCTTGATCCTCGTAGGGACTCAGCCCTGACGTTTTCTACTTTCAATGCTTCAACCTGAGCATCACAAATTTGAGCGGGAAGGCTAGAGTGAATGGTAAGCTGTAACGCACGTACACGCTTAGGTATAGTATCCTTTCGACTGAGGGCGTCGGCCACAACATTGTCTTTGCCCGGATGATACTTGATCGCACACTCGTAATCGTTCAAGAGCTTGACCCATCGGCGTTGTCGCATGTTTAACTCCTTTTGCTTGAAGATATGCTCGAGACTCCTGTGATCGGTGTAAATGGTGCACTTGGTACCGTACAGGTAATGTCTCCATATCTTAAGTGCGAAAACAACTGCTCCCAATTCCAAGTCATGCGTAGTATAGTTCCTTTCGTGAACCTTAAGTTGGCGCGATGCGTAAGCAATGACCTTGTCACGTTGCATTAACACGCAACCCAGTCCTTGGATGGAAGCGTCGCAATTAACCACAAAAGCATCTGTGCCCTCCGGCAATGAGAGGATAGGTGCGCTACAAAGTCTATCTTTTAAGTGCTGAAAAGCAGATTCTTGTGCATCACCCCAACGATAGGTGACACCCTTCTGAGTCAGTGAAGTGAGAGGTTGCGCAACCTTCGAGAAATCTTTGATAAACCTTCTGTAATATCCTGCCAAACCCAAGAATTGGCGGATTTCTGTTGGTGTACGGGGTGCAGGCCAGTTCTTGATCGAATCAACCTTGGATGGATCTACATGAATCCCATCCTTGTTTACTACATCGCCTAGAAAGTGGACTTCGCGAAGCCAGAAGTCACATTTCGAAAATTTGGCATACAGTTGCTCTGCTCGAAGAAGTTCCAGCATAAGTCGTAGATGCTACTCGTGTTCCTCCTGACTCTTAGAATATATCAGGATGTCGTCGATGAAGACTATGACAAATTTATCCAGGTAAGGTTTGCACACTCGGTTCATGAGATCCATGAAGACAGCTGGTGCATTCGTTAATCCGAAAGGCATAACCAGAAACTCGTAATGGCCGTAACGAGTTCTGAATGCTGTTTTGGAGACGTCCTCATCTCGGACTCTCAGTTGGTGGTAACCTGACCTTAGGTCAATCTTGGAGTAGAAACTCGACCCTTGCAACTGGTCGAATAAGTCGTCAATTCATGGAAGAGGATAACGATTCTTCACGGTCACCTTGTTGTATTCGCGATAGTCAATACACATTCTAAAAGTGCCGTCTTTCTTCTTCACAAACAAGACTGGAGCTCCCTAGGGCGAAGAGCTAGGACGTATAAAACCCTTTTCAAAGAGTTCTTGTAATTGCGTAGACAGTTCTTCAAGTTCCGATGGAGCTAGACGATAAGGTGCTCGAGCTATGGGCGCTGCTCCAGGAGCTAGCTCGATATAAATCTATTATTAGTTCAAAATGGGTATTTAGGAACAAGTCTGATGAACAGGGCACAATTACAAGAAACAAAGTATGATTGGTGGTTAAAGGATATAGTCAAGAATAAGGGTTTGACTATGATGAAACATTTGCTCCAGTAGCAAGACTAGAGGTAGTAAGAGTCTTTCTTGCTTATGTAGCAGCCAAAGAGTTTAAAGTCTATCAAATGGATGTCAAATCTGCTTTTCTGAATGGTAAGATTAAACAAGAAGTTTATATGCATCAACTAGAAGGCTTTGTTGATCCATAATTTCCAAAACATGTTTATAAACTAAATAAAGACTTGTATGGTCTGAAGCAAGCTCCAAGAGCATGGTATGAAACTCTGTCAAACTTCTTGATTAAATCAGGATTTACCAAAGGTAGAATTGATACAACTCTGTTCTTAAGAACACACAAAGGGTACACTCTGTTGGTACAAATATGTTGATGACATTATATTGGGATCAACCAACCCAATTTTCTGTAAAACGTTTGAAAAATTAATGACCACCCATTTTAAGATAAGTATGATGGGTTAATTAAAATTTTTCTTAGGACTTCAAGTTAAACAAGAGTCTAATGGCATATTTCCGTGTCAATCAAAATATGTCAGAACAATTTTAAAGAAATATTCACTTTAAAATTGCCCATATTCAAGAACTCAAATGACCACAGGAAATTGTTGGCCCATGTAATCAAACCTAGAAGAACAGATGATACTGAAAGCCAAAACTTGTTGGTGCACTGATGTCTGTTAACTTCGTCTTTAATGAGTCTTGTATTGGTTGTAATAGACCAGGACACAGAAATCGAGAAACAGGGTTTTAGAGTAATTCCGCACGAAATTACAATGATGTAATTTCGCATGGAATTAGGTAGTTCATACGGAATTACTAATTCCGCACGGAATTAGTAATATCGCATGAATGTTTCGTGCGGAATTAGACTTCTATAAATACCTGTTGTCTCTGATTCATTTGAACGGAATTAGTGTGTGAGAGCTGAGGTGCTGCTGGATTTTTGTCAGAATGGTATGTAAAAAGCTCAGGAAATCATCAATAGATAAAGATTAAAAGGAAACAAGTTGTTTGACATTGTTTGCATTGATTCCGCCTTTGTAAATGATGATGAACTACTCAACTTGACTGTTTAGGGTCACCGAACGATCCAACAAGTGGTATCAGAACTCAGGACGAGGAGTTCATACCAATTCAGCTTGATATCACCGGATTTTCTCACTTCTACTCATTCTTTTCTGATTTGAACAAGTTTTAACGGTTGAAATGGCCTGAAATTCACATATATCAAGCGAAACAGAGTTCTAACTAATCCTTGAAAGATTTGAATCTTAATTCGATCAAAATTGGACAAAATTAATAATTCCGTGTGAAATTTTGTTCGAATATGCTGACGTAATTGTAATACCGTTTGAAACATTTCATTAATTCCGCACGGAATTACACACTGAGACTTAATTTCGCTTGAAACAAATATAATTCCGCACGGAATTACACACGGAGACTTAATTTCGCTTGAAACAAATCTAATTCCGCACGGAATTAGATTCTCTTGGTCATTTCGTTTGAAGCTAATATCGTTTGAAAGTAATCTCGTTTGAAGTTTACAATTCCGTGTGAACTAATTCCGTTTGAAAGCAACTTTTAAAAAATTCAGAAATATTTCTAAGTGTTTGTTGAACTTTTCAGGTACGTGAAGATGGATGATCTATTCATGAATCCATTTAGTGATATGTATGCTTTTGCTGGAAATTCTGGAGACGATACTTCTCCTAGCAACACCAATGAGAACACGTCGAGTACAAAGAAAAGCTTATCGGATGCTTTGGGAGTTGAAAGTGCTTTTGGAACATATAACAAACCCCCGAAATTGATGGCTATCGAAGAGTACAGTCGGTGGGCCAAGAAGTTTGAAGAATGGTTGAAAGCCTTTGCGTATCCTAGCTGGAAGAGTCTAAAGAATGGATACATTGATGGAGGCAAAACTGGTGAAAGCTTAACATCAGCTGAAGAAATAGAATCGTTTGTTGCTGAGCAAAAATGCATCGCACTGCTGTTTCAGTCTGTTCGAGAAGATATAATATCTTTGATCGAGTAAAAAAATTCTACAGATCTCTGGCAAAAGTTGAAAGTTAAATGTTTGGGAAGTGCAGAAATAGTGAAAAACAAAAAGAAACTACTAAGAAAAGAGTTTGATTTATTTGGATGTTTAAAGAATGAATCAGTTTGTAAAATGATTGGGAGGTTTGGAGATCTGAAGCTGGAATTGGCAAGACATGAAATTTTCTATTCTCAAGAAGAGCTAATCGACAAATTGTTTGATTCATTGCCAGATGAGATGGATTGGCAATATTATGCTTTGATGTTGAAGAATACGATCAAGTCTGAGGAGCTTACAGTGGATTTGTTGATTGAAAGACTAGAGAGTCACGAACTGGAGATAAAGAAAACACACAAAGTCAATCACTCGTCATATCAACAGAACTTGGATTTGTATTATCCAAAAAGCATGATGCCAAAGAATACACCTCCCAAGACAGCTTTTTCTGCTGAGAATTCCAACACTTCTAGCAAAGAGAGTCAAAGCAGTGGATTTCACAGTGGTTCTTCGTCACATTCAAGCCAATCAGATGCAAAGAACCTATTTCAATGCAATATAGCTGTAGACTTAAAGAATGCTCAAAACTTCAGCGAGGAGTCGGCAAAGCAACAGATGGTTTTCCTAGCTTATGTGCTAGAATCGTATGAAAGTATAGTGGCAGGGAAGATTGGCAACACCAACCTGACAAAAGAAGATTACGATCAGATAGATCCTGAGGAGATGGAATTGATCGACATAAGGTGGTGCATGGCCAGTGCAGTTCGTCGGGCACAACGTTTCATGGAGATAACTGGAAGAAAGTCTATTGGTGGACCATCTACCAAGTTGGGCTTTGACAAGTCTAAAGTGACATGCTTCAAGTGTAAACAGAAAGGTCACTTTAAGCGTGAATGCCGAAATGCTTATGCTGATGAGTCTGAAAACCCATTCAGAGAAGATTACTACAAGAAAGTGATTTATCATCAGAATAAATTAGAACCGCCAAGAATGAAGCAGCTTGAGGATAACAAAGAGAAATCCAGAGCTCTTGCTGTGATTCATGACGATGAAGGTTTCAACTGGAGCGAGTTGTTACCTGAGGAGGATGAGGTTGGATATGCTTTCATGGCAAAATCTGCTGAACATGTTCCTTGGAAAGACAACAAAACTGAAGAACAGAAGTATGGTTACAGAAAGATGATAGCTCAGCAAAGAATGATCAGAATATCTGGTATCTATCTTGAAGCAAAAAGAGCGAGGAGATGGGATCCAGACAGAGAATGTTATCTTGACCCCGAGGGAAACATTGCTATTGACCATAACACTCTTGATCTTGAAACCATAATTAAAGAAATGGCTGATGAAGATGAGTATTGGCAAAGAAAATGGTGGGGAAGTGGAGAAGAAAAAGAGAAAGAGAAAGTGAAAGAAGAAGAGCCAAAGAAGGTTGATAATGGAATCATTGACACGGCTCAAGAGTTGAATGCTGAAAACATGGGAAAGATGGCTGACAAGGTGCTGGCTGCTAAGGCACTTGAGGTAGACTCTAAGTCTGTACCTGAGTCTAAAAGCCAGGTCAGTACAAATGCGTCAACGACTGAGTCAGGTAAGAAGGCCAATGGTGATGTTGACTGCAAAAATTGCATCAAAGAATGCAAAGTTTGTAGTACAATCACCTATCTCAATGGTAAGAAAGTAGATGATCTGACTGATAGAGTCAGAAGTGTTGAGGATCAGATCTTGGACCGTGATAAAATGTTGAAAGCTTCAACTGACAGATTAAAATAATTAACTAACAAAATCGAAACTGATAAAATTGACGTAGAAAGAGTTAGGAAAGAAAATGAAAAACTAATTCTTGAAAATTGTCAAATTTATGAAAGTTTTGAGAAGCTAAAACGCACGGTGAAAGATTCTGATGATAGAAACGGTAAAACATACAAAGAAAATTGTCACTTACAAGGTGTTTTGAGGGTTAAAGAAGAATTAATCAACCAACAACTGGATGAGATTACTAAGTTGAAGCTTCAATTTCAAGAAGTCAAAATTGAAAATGAACGTATCCAGTTGAAGCTGAACAGTTACAGCTCCGCAAGCTTTGTTTTACAACACATTGTTCCTAAACCTACTGGGAAAAACAAAGCAGGCGAAGATGTTTACTCGGATGGAACTGGGGTCGGGTTTCATCAAGTTCCGCCACCAGTTCTAGAAAATTATTCGAAAAAGCAATCTGGATTGGTTAATGATGAAGATGAAAATGAGGTTAAACTTCCAGAGTCAAATGATGTGACATTTTCTTCATCATCATCTGATGATAGTGTTCAAACTGATATTGTTAAAAGCATGGCTGAAAGTGTTTTGAAGTCTGAAAGTGATTCAGCTGATGATGATGAATGTTTCTGGATAAATACATTCCGAAACAAAAGTCCAAAAACAACTTAAATGAAGAACCTGATCTTGTCATGTACAAGATGTCGGGATCGGATAAGTTGTATTCGGATTCTGAGTTTCCATTGGAGAATGTAAATGTTGCCAAATTGATAAATGTGTTCAAGTTGATTGAAATTGATCTGTCTGAAGTGAAAAGTTTAAACCAAACAAAAAGACAAATGAATTTTGAAAAAGATAAAGCCTACTATAAGAAGCCTGTTGTTCCACCACGTTTTTATAACAACAATCGAAACAAATGGCCGGGTGGATATCAGGGTGGTAAGAATTATCAAAGAAAGAATTTTCAGAACAAGAAGTTTGCTGAGAAGAAAGTGTTTGTGAACAGTTCGAGTTCATTATCTGAAGAAGAGTCTGAGATTTTTTCAAAAACAAATGAAGAGTTTTTTGAGAAAAAGGCCTCACAACCTTAGTCTGAAGGCACAAGTCGGGTAGTTGATACTTGTACATGCTTTAGATGCAACAAAGTTGGTCATATTGCAAGAAATTGCACCAACTTCAAGCCTAAGACTGAAGTTGTTGATAGTTAAAAGAAGAAGGTTTATGCAAAAGGAAAAGCTCCAATGGTTGTTGAGAAAATTTTGAAAAATGAGAAAACAAAAGTCAAAATTGAACCTGTTAAGAAATTGGTAACTAAAAATGACAAATTCTATAAACGGGTTGCTCCATCTCAACAAACATGGAAGCCAAAAGTTGTTGAAAAACCAAAGGTTTAAGAGTTGGAAAAACAATCGTCTTCTACCACACCGGTAAAGATGGATGTTCCTTTGGATTATTATGAACAATTGGAGAAACAATCTTCTACTCCACCAGAGAAAAAGAATGTTCAAAAGAAAGATCAACCAACCGGTTAACTTAAGATAGATGAGGTTTTCTTATACAAAAAGGTTGAGGTTGGATTAGAAGAAAGCTTAAAGATGAATGATAAAAAATTTCCACCACTTTACATTGGAAAATCTCACATTAAAGTCAAGTTACCCGAGTCAAAAGAGGCTTCGGTGGCATCAAAATCTCACTAAATATTTGTGATATATGCAGGAGCTTCCGAGATCCGTTTCACGATGGATTATGGATAGTGGAGCTTCTCGGCACATGACGGGGAAGACAGCGTTGCTGTATGATGTTAGAAATTTCAATGGAGGTTATGTTGGGTTCGTAGGTAACCAAGGTGGTAGAATTGTTGGTGAAGGAACGTTATCCAATGGGATTGTCATGTTTGAAAGAGTGAATTACATCGCTGAGTTTGAGAACAATCTTCTAAGCATTTCGTAAATCTGTGATCGTATGTATACAACGCACTTTACAGACAAAGAATGTTTGATCTTGAAACCAGGATTTGTTATTCCTGAAGAATGGATTATCATGAGGGCACCAAGAGTTAATGATCTGTACGTATTGGATATGAGTGTAGCTACTACAACCACGGGTTAGGCTCATTGTTTTGTGTCTAGAGCAACGGAGAAAGAATCGCAGTTGTGGCATCGCAAGATGGGCCACATTCATCTTAGAAAAATGAATCACTTGGTACACAATGATTTGGTTATGGGTGTTCATGTCAAAGGTTTTCATCTTGAGGGGGCGTGCATAAGCTGCATTAAAGGCAAGCAAAAGAAGAAATCACATCTTCAAAAGAAAGTCAATTCAGTATCGAGACCTTTAGAGAGACTTCATATGGATCTTTTTGGTCCAGTGAACGTTAAAAGCATCACTGGTGATTACTACTGTCTGGTAGTAACAGATGACTACTCAAGGTTTTCATGGGTTTCATTTATGAAGACAAAATATGAGATGTTTGAAAGTTTGATGGCGTTGTTCAGGAAAATTGAAAACTTGTACCAAAGGCGTATCAAAAGAATCAGAAGTGATAATGGTACTGAGTTCAAGAACAACAAGATGGAAGCGTATTGTGATGAAAGAGGTATATTGCATGAATTTAGTGCTCCTTACACTCCGCAGCAGAATGGAGTAGCAGAAAAAAGAACAGGACGCTAATTGAAACGGCTAGGACAATGCTTGCTGATTCAAAGCTACCAGTTAATTTTTGGGCTGAAGCAGTATCCGCCGCTTGCTATACACTCAACCGGGTTCTCACTGTAAAGAAATTCAATAAGACGTGTTTCGAGCTGATTAATAACCGCAAGCCGAACCTGAAGTATTTAGAACCGTTTGGGTCTCCCTGCACAGTTCTAGAACCTTTTGGTAAATTTGGTCCAAAGAGTATCGAGGGAATATTCGTGGGTTACTCAATTCCACAAAAACGAGTCTTTGTTCCAAGCTTGAAGCGGATTATTGAAGCACACAATGTTGAGTGTCAAGGTTACACAATGCCACCGCAGAATCCTGGAGATTCATGGCGTTTTCATTATGATACTTTGTGGGATTCGTTTAACGTGGAAGAAGAAAAGGGAGAAGAAGAAGATTTCTTTGACGAGTTGGATATTCTGAGAGAGTATGAAGAATCGCAGGAAATGTTTCCAGCTGAGTATTCAAGACAACCACGACAAACTTCAAATGAAGATGAAGCAGGTCCAAGCAATGATGGAGAACATGATGATATTCAACAAAATGAAGTTGCTCATGATAATCAGACGGCACAGAATGATAATCAAGAATCTGAGAACATGCCAATATTTGATCATAGTGATTTAGATTCTGAGGGGGAGCAAATTCAGATCTCAAGTCAAACAAACCCAGTCAGTGAACAATGTGCAAATCAGAATATCACAAATTTGGAAGGTGAGGTAGATGTTCCAGGCGAGGTGATGCCAAGAACACTTTCATATCATCCAGAAGAATTGATAATAGGAGAGTTGCAGTCAGGCGTCCGCACTAGAAGACAACTTGATCAAGGGCTTACATGTTTTTATTCAAAAGTTGCTCCTTTACAAACTGACTTTTCACTAAGTTGTTTTATCTCGTAGGTTGAACCAAGGACTTATAAAGGGGCGCTTACTGAAGATTCTTGGGTCAATGCGATGCAGGAGGAACTGAGCCAATTCGAGAAGTTAGGTGTGTGGAAGTTAGTAGACTTGCCTGATGGTCAGAGGAAGATAAACACCAAGTGGGTGTTCAAGTGCAAGAGGGATGATAGAGGACTCGTAGTCCAGGGTTTCAGTCAGCAGGAGGGTATAGATTTCACTGAAGTATATGCTCCAGTTGCTCGACTAGAAGCAATCAGAATCTTCCTAGCATTTGCATCTTGGAAAAATTTCAAAGTATATCAGTTAGATGTTAAATCGGCGTTTCTCTACGGGAAGGTAAAAGAGGAGGTATATGTCGGACAGCCACCGGGCTTCACCGATCCAAACCACAAAGACAAGGTCTACTTGCTAGACAAAGCGCTGTATGGTTTACACCAGGTCCTGAGAGCTTGGTATGAGACATTGTCTCAACACCTGCTAGCCAACAGCTTCATCCGTGGAAAAGTGGATGCCACTCTGTTCACCAAAGAGGTCGATGGACATCTTCTAATAGTAAAAATATATGTGGATGACATCATATTTGGGTCAACAAATGAAAATTTGTGCAAAGATTTCGAAAGAGTTATGAAGCAGAAATTTGAAATGTCATCGATGGGTGAGATGAAATTCTTTTTGGGATTGCAGGTTGATCAACTACCCAAAGGAATTTTCATACATCAAACGAAGTATATTCATGATATCTTGGAGAAATTCGGGATGTCAGGTTCTACTCCAGCTTCCACCCCATTAGCGACGAATCATGGGATAAACCCTGATCTCACCGGAGAGAAGGTAGATGAAACAATGTATCGTTCCATGATCGGATCGTTGAAGTATTTGACAGCTTCAAGACACGATATTATGTACCCAACCTGCCTCGCAGCAAGATTTCAATCTAACCCGAGAGCTTCGCATATGGTGATTGTGAAAAGGATATTACGCTACCTGAAAGGAACTCCGTCATTGGGGTTGTGGTATCCAAGAGAAGGCGATTTCACGCTCGAAGGGTATTCCGATTCAGATTTCGGATGCTGTAAAGTTAATGCTAAATCAACAACAGCAGGGTGTCAATTTTTCGGACCACGATTGGTCACCTGGCAATGCAAAAAGCAGACCTCTGTGGCTTTATCCACATGTGAAGCATAGTATGTATCTGCTAGCAGTTGCTGTTCTCAGATCTTGCGGATCCAGCAACAGATGTGCGACTATGGTTTGCAATTTCTAAACACCCCTATCTTTGTTGATAATGAGGCAGCGATTAACATTACTAAAAATCCTATTCATCACGCTAAAACTAAACACATTGAGATTCGTCATCACTTCATCCGAGATTGTTTCGAGAAGAAGTTGATACGAATTGAGAAAATCAACACTGACGAGCAAAAAGCTGATTTACATACCAAAGCATTTGATAAAACACGTTTTCATGCTAAAACTGAACGGTATAAAGCTTTTATCGGTGTTGGAAGAGATTATTAGCGTTGATGAAGGAGACATTGTAGATGATGTTGAGAAGCAATTTGCAATGGTTTATCGATTTTTTACTTGTTTTGGTATTTAGGGGGAGGTATAGGGTAATATTTTCAGAAAATACAAAAACAATAATAAAAAATTGATAAAAATACAAAAACATGAGATATTTTCAAAATCCAAAAACAGTATAAAAACAGAAAAGAGCTTGTGTAAAAAGGGAAAATGATAGTACATCGGCTTGACAGTTACAGTATGCTAAAGAAATGGAAAGTTTAAATGAGTTAAACAGTCTCGCTGATGATGTGCCGATAGGTTTTTACACATTTAGTAGGTTTGTTCGGGATATAAACCTAAATCTTTACTTACTTATTTCGTGGGGAACACTACTTGGATATATAGGTAACCCCTGAAATCTTGTTTGAAAGATCCCTCTTTCTGAGATACTAGGTCTTTATACTCAGTGATATATGGGGTATTATCCGGGACTTCTGATTTTCCGGAAGCAATGGCCTAGTCCCCGGAGAATACTTTACCGCATGCTTGAAATATAGAGCCGCCCTCAGCATAAATGATTAATACAATAAAATTGCTAATCAATGCTGTTGTAACAAATGATCCTCTAAAGGGGACACACCCAAGTCGAATCGTGATCTCTCTGCTGAACGGAAGTTCTGACCTGAGCTCTCACGGTCTCGTACTGTTATATAATTTATTCCCCTTACAGATATCATATGTGGTATACTCACCTGTAAGACTGAATATTGGGATCTGGATACGGGAGTATATTCAAGAGGTGGGACACGCGTATAAGTTTAAGTTTCAAAAACACTAAATCAGTATCCTGGACAGATTGAAATGTGTGTGAAAATTTAAGTGGATCAGTATATCGATAATCTAAGCGAATTGTTTAAATCTGTATATGTAATTAAAGCTTAACGGTACTTGTGACTTGTCGAATAGCTGATATGATTCCCTAACACGCTCGCCAAAAATATGTTTATAAATAGTTTACTTTTATTGTATTTCATTTCTGTTATTCATTTTCTAGTTTAGAAACTTTATTAAAAATTCAAAAAGATTTTACACTTCTGCTTTATTTTCCGACAAACCAAAGTGGAAAGCTGATCTTCAGATTCGAATTGAAGCAGATGCAGGAAGGTTCTGGGCTGGATGATGAGTTTAGAGCTAAAACATGATAAGTTTGTGAAAGTTGGAAAGTTGAAGCAAGTTCATTAACTTGAAACTTGTAAATTTTTCAGAAAATGTTTGAAATTATTGAACAAAATGTCAGTGTGAATAATCTCAGATCAACCAAGGTCATTAAGTTGGACTTGGTAGATAAATTGAGTAATCAGGGTCATTAATTTGGACCTGAATACTTAAGTGGATTGCTTGACACTGAAGGTTAAAAAGTAAGTTTAAGTTTGAAATTGTTATTGTCATATATCTTACATTTAGGTAGAGATTGTGCAGGTAACAGGAGTTCCCCATGGCAAAGAAAATGTCAAAGATTAAACCAGAATTCGAGCCCTAGCTTATTGTGAGGGGGAGTCTGCGAAAGGGGGAGTCTAGATTCTGGATCAACAGTCAAAGGGGAGATTGTAGGTTAGAGTTTGAAGATAAAGATTGAAGGGAGCTTTACAATGTCAAAACAATTTGGAACAAGAGATCGATTAATCAAGACTAAAGACTGAAGACAGGATGCTAAAGACTTTGTCAACATCCAAGGGGGAGTATGTTGGTGCACTGATGTCTGTAACTTCGTCTTTAATGAGTCTTGTATTGGTTGTAATAGATCAGAACACAGAAATCGAGAAACAGGGTTTTAGAGTAATTCCGCACGAAATTACAATGATGTAATTTCGCATGGAATTAGGTAGTTCATAAGGAATTACTAATTCCGCATGGAATTAGTAATATCGAATGAATGTTTCGTGCCGAATTAGACTTTTATAAATACCTGTTGTCTCTGATTCATTTGAACGGAATTAGTGTGTGAGAGCTGAGGTGCTGCTGGATTTTTGTCAGAATTGTATGTAAAAAGCTCAGGAAATCATCAATAGATAAAGATTAAAAGGAAACAAGTTGTTTGACATTGTTTGCATAGATTCCGCCTTTGTAAATGATGATGAACTACTCAACTTGACTGTTTAGGGTCACCGAACGATCCAACAAAACTGGTTCTCAACAGTTGATCATCAATAAGCAATGCATGTCCTAAGTTCCCTCCAATGACAATCCTTCTATCAGCTGATGACTATAAGTACTGATCCCTTCAACAACTGCTGATCATAAAGACTGAAAACCTAACAATTGCTGATTGTCAAAGATCTGATGAAGACTAAACACTGTTGATTCAAAGGCCTGATCAACCAATGAAGAAAGCACTGATATGCAACATCAGTGCTTAGGTAACAACAGTGGAAAGGAAAATCAATGTTTACTTATCAGTTGTTTATTATAACATTGTTTTGTATAGATCAGTGTTTAGAGGTTGTTAGGCTGTTAGATGTCACATCTAGGTGATGTCAGCATTAGATGCTCAGTGGTAAGGATTGTACTATAAATAGAACAATACCTGTACTGTTCTATTAGCTCTTTTCACCATCATCTTATACGAACTAACTATGAGCTCAGGCTAAGGGGGAGTTTAGTGTTGCATGCATGCATAGTTGAATCTTGAAATTCATACAATCATTCGATTAATGAAAACATGTTTACTCAAAGCTATTCTTCTGTGATTGTGTTATAAAGTTTACTTTCTATTTCCACTGCAAATCCATCTCTGTTTTACCGTCTTACATTTGTCATTTAATTAAACAACACAATCAGACAAACTCAGATCCTAATAATTGGTATCAGAGCTTAGGAGAGTCAAATTCAATCTAACAATCAACTTGACATCAAAGTTCAGCTCAAATCCATTGATACTTAAGTTGTTCGTATTTAGTTGAAAAACAGAGTAAAGGGTAATCACATATAAAAGTTGATTATTCCAAAACATCTGTAAAACAACCAAGATGACTTCACACTCACAAGACCCTCACAACACCGGGACACTATTCAAGCCACCAATGCTTGTCAGATCCGAGAACAATATCTGGCAACGTAGGATGGGCCATGTGTTAGCTAAGCAAAACACCGGCTGCTGGAAGTCAGTCATCTTTGGACCACATGTTCCAATGGTGCCTAGCACAGAAGATCCCAAAGGCCAAGTGCCTAAAAGCCTTGAAAATTACACAGAACAAGATTTTCAAAAAATTGAATTAGTTTTCAAAGGCTTTTAGCATAGTGGCCTCAACTCTCCCAAATGACATTTATGCTGGACTGTTACACTATAATAGAGCCAAAGAGTTGTGGGATGCACTGAAGGAGAAATTCGGTGGAACAGAAGAGGTTATCGAAAATAACATGGAGGTTTTGAATCAACGGTATGAAACCTTTAGTCATATTAAAGGAGAGTCTCTAACCCAACAGTTTGAAAGATTTAGCTCTCTCATTAGTGAACTTAAACTGGTTAATGTTGAATTTGCAAAGTCCACTTTAAATAGTAGGTTTCTAAGGTCATTACCAGACAAATGGGATACCATAGCTTTCGTAACTAGAAATTCTGTGGGTTTTAAGGAGCTAAGTTTGACTCAACTTCATGGTCGACTCCTCACCTGTGAGAGAGAGTTGAACCAGAAAAAGAAGTTACAAGAATCTGGGAAGGTTGCTGATGATTACACCTTTGTTAACACAACACTTCTGGGTCAAGAAGAATCTGGTGGTAGTAAGGATCAAAGTTATGATCATTACATTGACATAACTGCTGGTGGAGCTTTTAACAACTCTGATTCTTACTCACCCAACTACGCTTTTACAGTAAGTGGGGAAAACCAGAATTCTGACAACTTATCCTTTGAGCTCAATGACCTCCAACACTTTGATCCCGCTGATCTGGAGGAAATGGACATTTTGCACCAACTGGCACTGCTGAGTGTAAGAACCAGCAAGTTTTATAAGAGAACAAGAAGAAAATTTCCAGGGTTACATGGGAATCTAATAGGGGGTTAGATAAATCTAAAATTAAGTGCTACAAGTGTAACAGGCTAGGACACTTTGCTAGAGAATGTAGAAGTCAAACTAATGGACCAATCATTACACATCCTAGCCTTAGACCTCAAAACACACAAAACACTGTTCACTATTCCCAATATACCTATGCTGCCCATGTAAACACTGCTCATTATGCACACCCTATAACAACTGTTCCAGTGCAATATGTTCAAACCCCTGTTCAACAAATCCAGTATGTCCAAGCCCCAATCTCTCGGGTTCAAGTGCAACAACCTGCACCACAACACGCTGCACAAACATCTGCTCTAGCAGATGCCAGTCAGTAAAGCTTCTTTACCCAAGGCTTTGTTGATTGGAGTAGCATGCCTGATGAGTTATCTGATGAAAATTTTGCTCTATTTGCTGAGAATGATGCTCCTTGTGATGAATTTTGTTTTGCAGCATTAGAGTCAATTCCAGAAGGGCTGGAAACTGAAGAAGTGGAATCCAATGCTGAAACAGTGGATGAAGTTGCTGAAGCGGTGGTTACTGCTGTTGTTGGTGAACAACTGTTCGAAAAAGAACCTGAACCACTATTAGAACATCTTGCTAATCCATTGTGTGTTGATGAAGTGGTAAAGGAAACTAGTGCTTATGAGAATGTTTGTGATTGTGCCATGATGCATGCAGCTAAGGTATCACCTTAGGTCTTGAAAAACCTATGTTCAGACAAGTGCATCATAGCATTTGCGAATGTTAAAGAGGTGAATGAAAACCTTAGAGATAAAATTTTGAAAGATGAAGTACAATTTGAAAAATTTGTTAAAGAATTGAAAATAAATTGTATTAAAAAGATAATGAGATCTGCAGTCTTAAACATGAACACAGCATAACCAAGGTTTAACTCCAAGCCATGATAGAGAAATATCAAGCTTGTAAAAAGGAGTTGGAATCCACCCAAATCACTTGTGAAAAATGGGTGGAATCCTGCAAAGGTTATGAGCTGATGTTAGAGAAACAGATCAAAAGCAATGTAAAATTTGGCATAGGTTTTAGGAAAAAAATGACCAAGTTGAAAACACTGCTGTAAATGATTCTGGTTCTGTTGAGATAATACCAACAAACAAGGATGGTCAAGAAATTAAAATCACTAATAAAAATGGTAACACAATCATTTTGGAAAGGCCAGAGGGGTCATCAACCTTTGAAGAGATTGAAAAATATCAATTCAAACTCACCTAGTCAGATGAGTGTGACATCCTTGAGAATTTCAAACCAATGGATTTTTCCACAGTTGAGGGTGTGAAAGCACCTAAGGCCAAGATCATTCTTCTTAAAGACATCCCAACAGTAGTTCAAAACTCTGTTGCAAAGGAAGTTGAAAAGAGGAAGAAAAGAGAAAAAGTTAAAAATCTGTTTTGTGACTTTTGTGAAATGAAAAATCATTCCACAAAGGATTGTTTTCACTTAATGCTTATGACATTAACAAAACAAGCATAATTGAGCCTGCACCAAGCAGTACCATTTGTGGAAAAACCAACCATCTCACTCATGAGTGTGTGTACATCAAAACGTTTGAGGTTAAAAGAAAAGAGTACACCTCAAAAACACTTGTGAGTTCTTCAGATTTATCCATCAATAAACAACAACCATTTGTGTCTGTCCAAACAGCTGTTACAAAACAGTTGAACAAAAACTCTGCCCCCAGAGATGTTCAAGAAACAGATGCACCTCCTGCCAACCAATT
Organism: Helianthus tuberosus; assembly: GCA_030545235.1. Lineage (NCBI taxonomy): Eukaryota > Viridiplantae > Streptophyta > Magnoliopsida > Asterales > Asteraceae > Helianthus > Helianthus tuberosus. Next base: position 43,879,907 of record CM060411.1, on the reverse strand, counting down.
CCAAAGAGGAAAAGGCCAACCTCCATACCAAAGGGTCCCACATGTTTATGAAGCTTACAAATGGCTTTCTAAACCAAAAGTGAACAGGCATCATTTTGGATTTCAACACCTGACAGGAAACGGTCCACAACAGTGGTTAGAGAAAAATGATTCAAAAACTATTCAAACCCCTGAGCTAACCACTGTCCATGTTCCTGGACTTGATACTAACTATATTGTGACCCCATCCAAAGCCTTATTGGCTTTGGAGACCCTCCTGAACTAATTGTTTACTTGATGTGCAGGGAGCTTCTACATGCTTAGATAGTCTTTGGTATGTAGATAGTGGAGGCTCCAAGAACATGACTGGATGTAGAGCCCTACTCAAAGAATTCAAAAATCATGGAGGGGGTGATATATCCTTTGGTAACAATTCTAAGGAAAAGGTGTTGGGGTCTGGAACAGGTCAATCAGGAAAAATCAAGTTTGAAAATGTCAATCTTATTGAAAATCTAAAGTTCAACCTCCTTACTGTCTCACAAATGAGTGACAAAGGCAATGGGTCATTCTTTACTAAGGAGAGTTGCAAGATTGTTGGACCAGAAATGGTGAAAAAGATTAAAGAAATAATAGCCAAATGAAAAACACAACTTGTTGCTCAAAGGAGTGGCAATGTGTATGTAGTTGATTTGTCAAAAGAGAGCCCAATGACTGGTGCCTGTATGTTCTCAGCTGCCTCTAATAAAGAGACAGAATTATGGCACAGAAGACTTGGGTACACAAATCTCAAGACAATCACTACTTTGTCAAAACAAGGCCTTGTAAGAGGTCTTCCACAAAAATTGTTTACTTGTTCTGAGCATTGTGTTTCCTGTTTAAAAAGTAAGCAACATAAAAGCTCTTACAAGTCCATTGAAGAGTCCAAAACAACCAAGTGTTTACAAATGCTGCACATGGATTTGTTTGGCCCAGTAAAAATCATGAGTTTGAAAAAGAAAAGATACTGTTTGGTTATTGTAGATGATTTTTCTAGGTTTACATGGACTTATTTTTTACATTCTAAAGATGAGACTGTAGGCATTTTGCAAGACTTTATCAAACAGGTTGAAAAGCAATTTGATCTACCAGTAAAAATCTTTAGAAGTGATAATGGAACAGAGTTCATAAATAAGGAGTTGGATGATTTCTGTGTGTCAAAAGGGATTGTAAGGCAGCACAGCATCCCAAGAACACCAGAACAAAATGCGGTGGTTGAAAGGAAAAACAGAACTTTGATTGAAGCTGCCATAACAATGCTTGCAGACTCAGGTTTACCCTTAACTCTTTGGGAAGTGGCTGTAAACACTGCTTGTTATGTGCAGAACAGAGTTTTGATCAACCCCAAGCATCAAAAGAGTGCTTATGAAACTCTGTTCAAAATCAAACCACTGATCTCATACTTTAAAGTATTTGGCTGCCCATGCTTCATTTTAAACTTAAAAGATTCAATTTCAAAATTTGCAGCCAAAGTAGATTGTGGTTATCATTTGGGATACTCAACCACTGCCAAGGCCTATAAAGTGTTTAACACAAGGACTAGGTGTGTGGAAGAGACTTTGAATGTAAAGTTCAATGAACTTTCTTCACTGAAAATCCCTGCAAAAGGCTGCTGAATTGTTTGATCTTGATAAATTTACACTTGAAAATGTGTCTGTCAAGACTAACCCTGCAGGTGTTCAACAACCTCCTTCACAAGATTATGGATATGATGTTGTGATTCCACAATACAAAATCACATCCACCACCAGAGCAGCAGATGTTCAAAATAGCTGTCAAAGCTCATCCACTGCTGCATCAACAGTTGTTGACCAAAGTGGCTCTTCAACCACTGACACCACATCATTCCCAACCACTGTTGATAAAAATCCACCAACAGTGGATAAAAATCAACTTTGTGCCCACCCATCCCTCCTATTCCACCTCCATTTCAAACAGATGTTGGATCATCAAAGTCACCAATAAATGTTAGCTCAGATGATTCACATCTGCAGCCCTTACCATTAAGTACCATTGTTTCATATAAGGGAGATCTGATCTTTCTTAAATCTCATCCACCAGACCAAGTAATTGGCAACATCAATGAAGGGGTTCTCACCAGAAGTCAATCCCAAAACATTTGTCTTTTTGCTGGCTTTCTATCACTCCATCAACCAGTCAAGTACCAAAAGGCACTGAAAGACAATAGTTGGGTAGAAGCTATGCAAGAAGAGCTCCAACAGTTTAAGAGACAACAAGTATGGGAACTTGTACCACTGCCAGAGGGTGTAAGTCCTATTGGCATAATGTGGGTCTTCAAAAACAAACTGATGAAAGGGGAATTGTTGTCAAGAACAAAGCTAGGCTTGTGGTTCAAGGCTTTAGACAAGAAGCGGGCATTGACTATGATGAATCTTTTGCCCCTGTAGCAAGATTGGAAGCTATCAGATTGTTCTTAGCCTTTGCTGTCAACCACAACATCAAGGTGTTTCAAATGGATATCAAATGTGCATTCCTCTATGGTAAGATTCAAGAAGAGTTATATGTTTGTCAACCTACTGGTTTTGAGGATCCATTTAATCCAAATCATATGTGCAAGCTAAACAAAGCTTTGTATGGCTTGAAACAAGCACCTAGAGCCTGGTATGAAAATTTTTCCACTTTTCTAATCTCTATTGGTTTCACAAGAGGTAAAATTGATAAAACCTTGTTTTTAAAATAGAGAGGAAAAGATTTGATGATTGTCCAAATTTATGTAGATGATGTCATTTTTGGAAGCACATGTAATAAAATGTGTGAAGAGTTCAGACAACTCATGACAGCTGAGTTTGAGATTAGTGCAATGGGTGAACTACAGTGCTTTCTTGGTATCCAAGTTAAGCAACTGCAAAATGGCACTTTCATTCATCAAAGAAAATATCTAAAAGATCTTTTAAACAAATTTGAGACGAATGATTGTAAACCATGTAGTACACCCATGGCAACCACAAAGTTGGTCATGTCTGATGAAAAGGATGATTTTGTTGATCAAACATTATATAAAAGCATGATTGGGTCTTTATTGTACCTAACTGCATTTAAGCCAGACATCATGTTTGCAACATGTGCTTGTGCAAGATCCCAATCAGCACCTAGGAAGTCTAACCTCATTGTTGTGAAAAGGATTTTCAGATACATAAAAAGTGCTCCCATACTTGATATCCGATACCCTGCTGATGGGAATGTTAAGCTTTCAGGTTTCTCAGATAGTGACTTTGCTGGATGCAAAACTACAAGGGAGTCTACATCAGGTGGGTGTCAATTCCTAGGCAATTGCTTAGTGTCTTGACAAAGCAAAAAGCAAGCAGCTCTTTCTACATCCACTACTGAAGCAGAATACATTGCTGCTGTAAGCTGTACAGCCAATTGTTGTGGCTTCAAAATCAACTGCTGGATTTTGGTATAACTGCCTTAAAGACACCTCTCATGTTGGATAGTCAAGAAGCTGAAAATATCATCAAAAATCCAGTATCTCATTCAACCACCAAGCACATTGACATCAGACATCACTTTGTGAGGGATTGCTATGAAAAAGGTTTGATTTCTCTACATCATATTCCAACTAAGGATCAGCTGACAGATGTGCTAACAAAAGCCTTAGACATATCCACTTTTGAAAGCTTGATCTCTAGAATTGGCATGCTTAACATGGACTAACAAGCAAAATCTATTTGAACATGAATAAAAAGCATTAAAATGTTTTCAGAAAATCAAAAATCCATCCTTAAGAATAGTTAAAATGAAAATTTTTCATAAATCTTTAAAAGTCTATCCATATCCACTGTTTTGTTCAAACATCTGATTGTTGATTTTCACCCACTTCTGAAAGACAACCTCTGTTTCCTCATTTTTCTTGTTGACCACTATTGACTAAACATCAATGCTTCAACCACTGATGTCTATCCACTAATAGTTAAAATCAGACACTGTTCTCATTTTTCAGTGCTGTCAACCACTTATATAGTCCATCAGTGGTTTCCAAACTGTGACAACTCGTAATTTGGAACCTTTCGCTACGTTTGATTTTATATTTGCGCTTGATGTGACCTGTGTGAACCTTGTGTGGTTATTTGATATATTGTTTTTAATGGAATGATTATAGGTGGAATGTTACGTGTCATGTTTAGTTGTATTATAAATATAAGTGTATAACGAATCTTAATCGCAAAACATATGCTCGATCGCACAATTCCTTTTTGGGCCACATACCTCGATCGCACATTCCTTCTTCTCGGCCCAAGTTATGATCCAAATCCAAGACCCAAAGGGCAGCCCATGATGGGCCGGCCCCCATTGTTTTCGTATGACACCAAGGGATGTCAATATATAAACCCCATAACTATCTAGCATCCAAAGTTTATCAACCCTAAGCTCTTCTCATTATTTTTGAACCCGACGGCAGCCCCCCCCTCTCGAAGATCTTCTTGTTCGAAACAATCCTGCCCTACCCTTCCATCGGTTAGTATTTCATCATTGTTTGATTTTAGGTTAATCATGTTGTGGTTGCTATGATCTCATAAGAAAACTAGGGTTAAATGCTAGTCGTAATATTGATAGAAGTCTTGATGGTTGATTTGGAAATAGGGTTTCAATTTATGAATATGATATAACCGTTCTGTTAGTAGATTTGCATGATGGTTTATGTTGATCTCGTTTGAATGTGCCGTGATTAGTTGATTGGTATAAAGAAGGGAACGATGCTATACAAGTATGCTTGATCTGAATCGCACAATGTTTGTATTGATAGTTGCATGATGAAATAGGATTTAAGTGTTAATAATGCTTTATGATCCGGTTTTGGTGATGATGAATTCTTCATGTTAGCTAGGGTTTATATGAAATCAAGAGGGTATACACTATTTGATCTGTTTGAATAAATTGCTAGATCTTGATTTATGTTACAAGTTACTACAATTATGATAGAGAATTTAATTGCTGTAAATTGGATAATTATGGAATGTGTAACTGACTTGCATGAATTAAGGAAAATGCATAACTAATCGCACAAGCTTGTTCGGTCGCACAAGATCGGATCACATAAGATCTGATCTGATCGCACAAGTCCCTTGGTCGCATAAGAGCTGAACGTACAAGCTCTTGGATCGCACAAGGGCAACCACACAAGCTAGGTACAACTGAGTGAAGCACATGGTACAATCTAGTCTTGCATAACCGCACAATATATTGTGGATCGCACAAGATGGTGCCAATCGCACAATATATTGGGCCGCACTATATATTAAACCTTGTTACGTTGTTGGGCAGTACAGCCCAAAACCCAATCTCACAAGTCATTCTTAATCACACAAGTTAAATGGACCGCACAAGATTAGTTAGCTGTTAAATGAGTGGGCCACACAAGTATGGACTGCATGCTTTATTGGGCTGGGTTGAGATGGATCGCACAATCTGTTGTGGATCACACAAGGCTGTGCTGATCGCACAACAGGTTGGGCCAGACATCGATTGGGCTTTATTTGTAGAATTATCTAAATCGCACAAGTTTGGGTTTTATATGTACTTGATTGTTACTGTTAATGTGATCTATGTGTATGCCATGACTGTTATGTGTTCGTGACTTGCTAGCTTATGTGTAAACCTACGAGCACTACTTGATCCTAGACCTGACTTGTATGGTAACCATGTTAGGACGTGGTTGACCACTAGCAGCTTGATTTACCTCTTTGTGTATCTGCCGAGCAAACCGAGGTGAGTTTACACACTTTCTAAGGCATGGGATTCCCGGTGGTTGGAAATGGGTTAATGAATTAAAACGGAACCTACATATCCTCCTTGGGAAGGATATGTACCGCCATCCTCCATGGGTAGGATGCCAATAAAAATCCTGCGTATTTTCCTTGGGTAGAATACGTACGTTTGTCCTCCTTGGGTAGGACAACAACCTTAAACTTACTAGACAAAACTCTATCATGAAGTCCCGCATTTTTATATCGACTTAATCGCTGGGCAAATGGCGAGAGGGTCATTAGTTAATAGCGCTATTAGGGTTGACAAGCCTCACACCGTGCCGGCAGGACGGGCGTGTACTAATGGATCTGGGCACTTAGTCAATGATGATACACATTGACGTAGGGCACAATTTATTTTCTTCAGTTGTCGATATGGTAACGGTCTAGTGGTTCACATGGGGAAGCCCCCCACTGATTATGGATATGGTTTGGGAAACAAAGATACTGGTTAACTCGTGGTTTATGAAACAACTTATGGTTTTCAAAACAAACTTTTAAAACTAAACAACCAACTATGAACTCGCTCAACTTTGTTGTTGACTCGTTGTTACATGCCTTGCAGGCCTTTAGGTGTATATCGTTGGAACTTGCTGTCTGGGAAGCTGGAGTGGTCATGGGTCGAGATACATGGAATCACAAAACAAGACTAATGGTTTTTACATGTGATTTATAAACTCGTAACGAATGAATTATGCTTTCGCTGTATACTGTGAATTAATTGTAACGTGTAACACTTAATGTTAATAAATGAAAGTTTTATTTGAATATACCTATGAGTTCAATGTGATTGGTGGCTGGATCCTGCTCATGTCACGCCTCCTACGGTGATACTCCGCATGTGGATTTTGGGGGTGTGACAGATTGGTATCAGAGCCATTGGTTATAGTGAACTTGGTTTTAAAAGGGGGAAAAATGTTTTTGTAAAACTAGACTATAACCGAACAGTTCTGAAAATGTGAATACGACCATGACACTCAGCTCCAGATTGCAAGGTTCGTCTCTCGTATACTCATTGTACTGCATAACTAGTGAACATCTACATATGATATTGCATGTGATTGCATGTTTAGCACAACAGTATGAATTCTTGTATTACTTGCACGTGTTATGTGACTGATAGGGTGGTATTTCCCTAAACCTTCATGACTTACGCTTCGTGATGCTCTTTGTTTGCTACTCGAGTTTGAGGAATCATTTGACATGAGTTAAGAGGAGCTGAGATGAGCATGCAAATCACAATATTATTGTGGGTGCACACATAATAATAATGTGGGGTGCATGCGAGTCCTAGTGAGGCTTAACAAGTGAAAAAGGGGTTCCGTTCCGTTATTTGATCGATGTGAAACATAACGAACCTATAGGCAGTGATTGTCCCCTACTCGAACGTGAACTTTTTATTCCTCTCTGGATCCTTTTGAATCTCGAAGCTATCAAGTGTTACCTGAACACCCAACTGAACGCCTATCGAACTGTGTAGAATGTAAGGTGCTTGTACGAACATCCCTGAGTTGGATGTTGCAAAGACAATGATTGGTCTATATCTTTCTCACCTTTCTTCGTGTTGGTGCATCCGTCTGTCGACTTCGTCTTGTATCGAGTCTTGAATTTGTATTAGATAGATCAGGGCACGCAAAACGAGAAATGTGAATGTGAAGGTATTTCGCACGAAATCACTGATTTCGCTTGAACCTGATTTCGCTTGTGCAATTCCATGCGAAATTACCTCACCTATATATATGTATTGTGCCTTGTCATTTGTAACTTTCCGGTTTCAGTACCGAACTGCTGCCGAAGTGTCTACTCGCTGTAATTCTTTGTCAAATCAATCAAAAGACAGTTTAAAGTCTATATCTAGCTGAATTGGACTTGATACGTTTGTTTCCGCCTCTCGTATTGAGCAAAAACTCTTCTGATTGACTCATTTGGGTCAGAAAACGATCCTACAAGTGGTATCAGAGCTCAGGAGGAAGAGTTCATACCAATTCAACTGTAAATTCTGATTTCTACACCTTCTTTTCAAAATTAAACAAGTTTTCACGGACAAAATGATTTGAATTTCACACATTATATGCGTAATAGTGTTTTAACAAAGCCTTGAACGTTTCAGATCTAAAATCAGCTTAAAACCTGATCAATTTTGGCAAAAATAGCTCGAGATGATGACATCAGCAGTATTTCGCACGAAATAAGGTTCTAATTTCACACGATATAGCCTTATTTCGCACCATTTTGTCATTCCGTTTGAAAAGGGTACTTCATTTCATACGAAATTACCTATTTCTTACGAAATCACGTTATTTCGCTTGAAGATTCAGCTATTTCGTACGAAATTACTTATTTCGCTTGAAACCAATGTATTTCACACCAAATAAGTATTTCGTTTGAACAGGGTTATTTCGCACCAAAAGTCATTTCTCTTGGAAGTATATTTCGTTTGAAAAATAAGTTTGTGAAATTTTGAAACCAAATCATGGAAGAAGAGTTTTACAACGCCTTTGCTACTCCGATAAGTATTGTTCAGAACACAATGTTAGAAAATGAAACGGGAACTATGCAAAAACCGCCAAAACTCATGAATATCGAGGAGTATAAAGGATGGGAAGAACGATTTGAGAACTGGGTACAAGCAAATTACTTGGATGCTTGGGAATGTGTTGAGAGAAAATATGTTAGACCGATGAATGATGATGAGGAAATTATTGCAATTAAAAATCTTAGTGTTGAAGAGAAAAAGAAATAAAAAGATGAAAAGATGATGACGAGTTTGTTGCATCAAGCTGTTAAGGAAGATATCTTGGTTTTATTGCAACATAATGGAACTGCTTATTCAATTTGGAAAGCTTTAAAATCAAAGTTTGTTGGAAGCAAAGAAATGATCAAAAACAAAAAATCGCTTCTAAAGAAAGAGTTTGATCTATTTCGTGGTTTGAGAACTGAAAGCACTAAGCAGATTATCGAAAGATATTGCAATTTGTTAGTTAACATGAAGAGGGTGAGCATCACAAAGGATAATGAAGAATTAATTGAGAAGTTGGCTGATGCATTGCCACATGACACTTGGGGCACGTATCTCATGATGTTGAGGAACAAGAAAGATTTTAGCAATCTAACACTGAGTAAGTTTATTGAAAAGCTTGAAGCTCAAGAGATGGAACAAAGGAAAATCTCAAGAATGAAAGATTTTGATGGTGAACAAGATATAGGTCTTTATTACAAAGGAGGTATTAGTGATAAGACCAACATGTCACCAAAGGTTGAAACTGCATTCAATGCTAAAAGTTCATCTGGAGGATCTTCTAAAGGATCAAACAGCAAAACGGAATTTTCTTCATATCCATCATTTGATCCAAATTTTTCAACAACCAAAAATGGCAAGAGGTTACAATGCAACATTGTTTTAAACCTTGAGAATGGTGAGAATTTCTCGGAAGAGGTGGCAAAAGGTCATATGTCTTTGTTGGGGACTGTGTTAGAGTCATATGGGAGTTTAGTGGCAGGAAGGATCGGGAATCCAATGTTGACAAAAGAGGATTACGATCAGATTGATGCTGAGGAGATGGAATTGATGGATAAAAAGTGGTGTTTGGCAAGTGTGTTGAGGAGAGCCGAAAAGTTTAAACAAATTACGGGAAGAGATGATTTCCGTGATGCAAATGTTTCTACTTTAGGTTTTGATAAATCTAAAGTTACTTGTTTTCGTTGCAGGGAAAAAGGACACTTCAAGAGGGAGTGCACAAATCGCGAAGCAAGTGGAGCTCAAAATCCGTTCAACAACAATGACTACTATCGGAAAGCAATTTATCATCAAGTTACTCAACAACCACAAACTGCTCATGTCAGGAAGGAGATTGAAGAATCATCAAAGAGAGCATGTATGGTGAATCAAGAAGATAAAAAAACATCAAAAGGATTCAGTTGGGACAAATATGTTTCAGCTGGTAGTAAAGCATGTCTGATAAACCAAGATGATGAAAAATTACCAGAAGGGTTTAGTTGGGCAAATTTCAGTTGGGTTGATCATGATCCTAATAAAACTTCATATCACAAAGCTTTTGTTGCTCGAGTTACTGAAGACAGTGATAATGATGATGATTATTATGCAAGGAGAATGGAAGAGCACTTAAGAATGATGGAAGAGAGTGACAGTGATGATGTAAAAGTTAAAAAGAAAAAGAAGAAAGTTAAGAAACAAGTCAGCAGTGATGATGAAGAAGTTCCTGTGATCAAAAGAAAAGTAAAAGAAGTTCCAGTTTTCAAAATTGATGCAGAAGCTGATGCACGAAAGATTCATGTGAAATGTGAAAACTGTGAAGCAGTGAAGAAGCAAAACAGTACTTTGATTCATAACATGAACAAATTGAAAGAATCATATGATGTTCTAAACAAAGCGATGAATCAGTACAATCAAACAAGTAGTGAACAAGCAACAGCCATGAAAACACTTCAAGGAGCTTTCATGACAAAGCAAAAAGTCGTCAACAATTACATTGAGAAATGTGCTGTGCTGGAACAAAAACTGGAAACACAAAGAATTGAAACAGAAAGAGTTAATAGGTTGTTAAAAAGTTACTCATGTACTTCTTATGTTATTGACAGGATTTATCCAACCATTGAAGGCATGAAGGCATTTGATGAAGAGGTGGTATTTGAAGAGAAGAATTCTGAAAAGAGAAAGGATACTGAAGTTAAGACATCTGGTAAGAAACAAAGTGCCAGTTACAACAAGTGTCCACCCCCGCTTGAAAATAGATATTCTCCACGAAATCCAAATTCAGAAAGAGTCAAAAAGGCAACCAATTTACAGTGGGAGTCTGAGTCTTCAGAAAATTTGCCAGACAACATTGATGTTATTTTCACATCGTCTGACACTGATCATGAGTCCGAATTAATAAAGAAAGTGGTCGATCAGGTGTTGGATAACGATGAAACCGAGGAGTCAAAGTCGGAGTCAAAGTCTGAAACGTCAAGTCCAACAGTCAAAAAGGGCAAATGGGTTTACAATAAAGAGTTTTTGTTATCAAAATTTAATTTGAATGATGAAACAGTCAAAGTAGCATATACTTTGAATGATTCTGACAAATTATATTCTGATGAAGAATTTCCAATAAGAGGTGTTAAAACTGGAATGATCAAAAAGGTTTTTAAACTAACAGAAATTAATATTTCTGAAATAAAAGATGTAAATCTTTCTGAAAAACCTAAAAAGTACACCTCAAGAGATCAACAACGGTTAAACAAGAAAAAGGGTTACAGTTCTGGTTTAGGTTTTCAAAAGAAACCAAACCATAACGGTAATTTCAAAAGGAAAGGTCTTGGTTTTATTCCACCGAAAAATCATAAAAATGAGAAAACTTATAAACCAAAAACTGTTTCTGTTTCAGGAATATCAACTGAAGAAGAAAAGGAGCAATTGTTTAGAAAGCAGACAAACAAAGAATTCCTTGCGAAGAAGCAAGAGGAAATGAAGAAGGATGTTGCTCAGAAAAAGGAAATGAGAACCTGTTTTCAATGCAAAATAGTTGGTCATATTGCCAGGAATTGTCCAAAGGCAATCCAAACAAAACAGGGAGTTTCTCTTAAACAGAAAGAAAAGATGGTTGAGAATGAACCACCAACTAAACAATTCAAAGTTTTAAAAAATTCGAAGTTTGAGATTGGTGAATGTTCAAAAAGGTTTTACAAGAGAAAAGCGAATCTTGACAATCACAAGTGGGTTGTTAAGAAATCTGAGGATAGTTCTAGCAATGATTCTGATTCGTCAAAATCAGAGGAGCTATTTTCAGGCGATGAATCTGATTCCACAAAGTCAGAGGAGCCACGTGTTGAGTTAAAATTGGAAACATCAGTACCGCCAATGGATGATGTCAATTTTCCACCATTGCTGGCTGAAAATTTTAAACAAAAAGTTGGAAAAGAAGAGATTTCCAATCAATTTTTCTCAGAAAAGAAAGAATTTGATGTTGAAAAAGCCTTTAACCCCACAGTTCAAAATATTTTTGGAAAAATGGTTAACGGGAAGGTCAAAGGGGTAAAGGAATTTTATGAGAAGAAAATGAAGAAATCAGGTAAAGATGGGTCATCCCAGGTTTGTGACTGGGATGGAACCTATTATGATTGAAAACCAGGACTTGCCGGAGCTCCCAGGGTGGTAAGAGTGGAGCAGGAATCGGCATCTTTCTTGAGAAATTCACTCTGGTGATATTTCAACTTGCAAGTGGTAAATCAGGGACACTAAGTTGTACTTGATTTTCTACAAGTGATATTTGATGTTTGAATTTAAAATTGTGATATTTTTCAAAAGGTTGAAGATGAAAGAACAAGGTGATGAATTGATCCCCTAACCTACAAGTGGTTTTATGAAATCAACAAAACTAATTTTCTGGAAAAACCATTTGATTAAAACAAACTTAAGTGTTTTGAAATCATAATGGGAAAATAGTTTGTTGTAAGGGGGAGTTCTGATTGTTTACGCCAAGTGGATGGCGAATTGAAGCAATTCACAACAGTTGTCACTTTATTTGTATAGTTTGTTTTCAAGTTTCTTTTAAATGCTTTTGAATTTTAAGGGGAGTAAGAATTTCCAGAAAATCCAAAAACATTTGAAAATTTGAAAAAGGAAACAACATGATAAAACCATTTAAAGTAAAAAACATTGAAAAAATGAAAAAGTGTTTTGTTGTGAAAAAGAGGAAATGATAGTACATCAGTGGACTATCACATCACGCTAAAGAATTGGAAACTTAAAAGGTGATAAACGGTCTCACTGATGATGTGCCAGTAGGTTTTTGCACATTTAGTAGATTGTGTGGAGATATAAACCTAAATTTCAAACTTACTTATCTCGTGGGGAACATCTCTCGGATATATGGGTAACCCCCGAAATCTTGTTTGAAAGGTCCCTCTTTCTAAGATACTAGGTCTTTATGCTTAGTGATATCTGGGGTATTATCCCGGGACTTTTGATTTTGCGGAAGCAATGGCCTAGTCCCCGTATAATACTTTCTGCTTGCTTGAAATATAGCACCCCCCTCAGCATAAAAAATGATGATACATTGCAAAATGCTAATCATGTGCTGTTGAAGAAAAGATTCTCTAAAGGGAACACACCAAAAGTCAAAGCCATCATCTCTCTGATTTTGGGGAAGCAATAGCCTGAGCTCTCATGGCCCTCGCATTTAACCCTTTACAGATATCATCTAGGTATACTCACCTGTAAGACTGGATATTGGGATCTGGATACGGGAGTATATTCTGAGGTGGGACACACGAATAAGTTTAAGTCTCTAAAACATTAATCTCGTATCTCGAAATAGTTGAACTTTGTGTGAAAATTTAAGTGGATCAGTATACTGAAAATCTACATGAATCGTTTAGAACTGAAAATGTTTAAAGCTTAACGGTGTTGGTGATTTGTCTCATAAACTGATATGATTCTCTTACACAAACTCGGAAAAATATCATCTGTAAATAGTTTGTTACAGCATTTCATTTAAAACAAAAATTCAAAAAGATTTTAAGTGTGTTTTAGCATAAGTTTTTTTTTAAAATCCAAAAAGATTTTTGACAACTGATGTTGAAAAGCTGATTTTCAAAGTTCCAAGTGCTAAACATGATGAACAGATTTGGGAGAGTGTTTTTAATTCGAAAAATGTTGTTTCTACAAGTGGTCATCAGAGATTTTAAAAGATAAATCATTTTGAAAGAATTCTACCAGTAATTTCTAAATTTGTCAAGTTTGTAAATTTGTGAAATTTATTTTTGGGTAGAGATGTGTGCAGGATAGCCAAGTTTGTGATCCTGAGGAAAATGTGAACCAAGTCACGATCTTGAACCTAAGGAAGCCAGACTGCGATCCCAGCTTATCGAAAGGGAGAGTCTGAAGCTGCTAATGCTGATGATCTTAAGGAATCAAGATACCTGATCAAGAGGAGTATAGAGCTAGGTTGCGATTTTGAGAGAAAGAGAAAGAGAAAGAGAAGATTGAGGATACTTTACATTGTTAGATATTTCAGAAAAGTTCGAGAAGACTGATAAAGACCGAAGATTGAAGACTCGACACCGAAGACTTCGTCAACATCCGAGGGGGAGTCTGTTGGTGCATCCGTCTGTCGACTTCGTCTTGTATCGAGTCTTGTATTTGTATTAGATAGATCAGGGCACGCAAAACGAGAAATGTGAATGTGAAGGTATTTCGCACGAAATAGCAAATAGTTATTTCGTACGAAATCACATGGATATTTCACACGAAATCACTGATTTCGGTTGAACCTGTTTTCCCTTGTGCAATTCCGTGCGAAATTACCTCACCTATATATATGTGTTGTGCCTTGTCATTTGTAACTTTCCGGTTTCAGTACCGAACTGCTGCCAAAGTGTCTACTCGCTGTAATTCATTGTCAAATCAATCAAAAGACAGTTTAAAGTGTATATCTAGCTGAATTGGACTTGATACGTTTGTTTCCGCCTCTCGTATTGAGCAAAAACTCTTCTGATCGTCTCATTTGGGTCAGAAAACGATCCTACACTTCGTTTGCTGGAACTTAACGTATTGATGCCTTGGATCCCGAAGTGCGATCACTTCTGCAACACTCTCGTAACATACTGTGTATTACTCAAACAACTTGCAACATCGATGGATCGGAGGATGAGCGTAGTACTTTACCGACCTCAGTACTTGACGACCCTGAATACCGGTAACGAGCACCAGCGAATTGGCTTCAATCGAATCCTTACCCTTGTCAGCTACTCATGGGAGTCAACTCTTACGAATCAATCGGGACATAAGCAATGACAATCGACTAAACGTGGAGTGGGTAACTGCCAGAACAGTGGGTAGCGCCTTAGAACGTGGCACGGAATATGAGAAGATGGACCCTGTCGATGAAAGATCGTAGAGCTCCGTTTCAAACAACAGCATGGGAGGCAAAAGTCACGGCAACATCAAGGTACTTGAAATGGCAACCAACAATATAGAAATGAAGGTGCCTACGACATGGAGTGGCTGTTAATAAATCAAAACGACAACAACCAAGGAAACGACGGCCGTACTGGAAATCCTCACAACGAGTACAACCACATGGGAAATGATGCTCATGGAGGGGCATTTAGGATTGATGTGGGCGACGCCAGGATGGTGGCAACTTGGAAGCTTGTACGGGTAGCTAATCGCTTCGTCTCTGTCCTGTTTAACCCTGATGCTTCTCGAAAGGCTGATGGCAAGTCAATTGAGGCATCATATGTTTGTAAGGATGCAAATTCAACCGTGTGGGACAAGTTTTTGGCATCGATCTTCCTTCTACTACCCACGATGGTGTTAATGCAATAGTTAGTATGGGTTGGTTAACCAGGCATCGCGCAGTTATACCTTGTGAGGGGAAAGTTGTCGTCTATCATAAAGTATCCGTGTGCTGCAGAGGTTAGCATCAATTCAGCATTGAAGGCCAGAAGTGTCCACGGAAGGATTTCCCAGCCATGATAGCACTCGTTACTGATGACAAGACTAAGGAAAAGAGGATTGAGGATCCACCAATTGTTCGTGATATCTCCTTAAGTGCTACCAGAAGAACTATCAAGTTTACCTTCACATCGTCAGGTGGAGTAGTAGAACGGTATCATGTCAGAAACAGCCCTTGTTACTAGTATTCCTTATTGTCCTACACCAGGATGGTTGCAGGAACTGCCTAATCAACTTCAGGAACTATTGGACATGAGTTTTATCGGATCTAGTTTTCGCTTTGGGGAGCCCCAGTTATACCAGTGAAGATAAGCCTTTTCGTATGTGTACCGATTATCAAAAACGTATCAAGGTGACAGTTAGGAACCGCTTATCTCGACCATGTTTTGGCCACCTGTCGACCAGTTGCGAGGAACAAGCTTCCATTCGAGGATTGGCTAGTGAACGAACTATCATCAGACGGAAGTCCAAGAGGAGGGCTCTTAGAGCACCATGTCGAACGCAATGCAGCCATTTCAACTTTGTACACCAGGATCATTGAGTTGATCAACACACCAGCAGCTTCAGGGATCACATGAATCGACCGTATTTGTTGATGACGTTCTGAATCATGACCAGGAGAAAGGAACACCATGGATGGCATTTGTATCTTATTTAGAGCCCCAGAGGGAGGAGCCATTCCGTATGAAGTCTTGCCAAATGTAACATCTGGATTCGAGAGATTTTCAAAAATTGTGCCGCTGTAATCTCTTTAGCACAGCAGGGTGCTGTGATTGTAGGAGACAAAACAGGAGGACGTCTCTCCAGCTTTCGAATTCCAACTCTGTGGTGTTCTGAGCATCGTCCTTACCCGAGTGTGCGGGTGATTTAATGGTATACCATGATGGTCCAAATCAGAGTCCCAGTTACACACCGACGCAACACGAGAGAGTGATGACTTACGTGATGGAGTTACAAGGAGGAACGACACGATACACAACTGGCGGTGAAAACCGTGGTCTTGGGATTTTAGATGGAGGCATCACTTGGACGGTACCAAATGCGTTATCTAGACTGATCACAAGGGCCTCCCGTGTGCCTTGGCTTCAACAGAGCTAAATCAGCTAATGGCATCAATGGATGGAACTTTTGGATGATTACGGCGATGAAACTTGAGCGTGCATGAGCTTTGCAGTTCCCTATCGACTCTAACTTATCGGATCAGACTCGCTCTGTTCAAACTGGAGAACTGAAGGAGGAGGATTTTTTTTTTAAATTGAACCCATGCGGGGCATGGAGAAGCAACCTTGACAGGTCAGACAATATTCACTACCTCATGGAATGAGTATGGATCTCATTATACATTAACTGTGGGAAATTTATGTTGAGCAAAGCACACCGGCCTCGATAATCTAGTCGTCTGGGTTTGGATGAGAGACACTAGGATTTATAAACCTTGTACTGGTAATCGGGCATGAAGGCCCACCTAGCTAGATATGGGAATGATGTTTGACTTGTGGGAAAGTCAAGCTGAAGTGTTATCAACCAGAAACACCTATATGGAAAGCGAAAACAGACTGCCATGGATTTGGTCGCTAGCCTACTTACAACTCGAAATGGAAACAATATCACCCGGATGATCGTTGATTGTCTCACGTAACCAGCACACTTTCTAGCCATCAAGGAGATGAATAAGTTTTCTACCCTTGCAGTCGTCTACCTGAAAGAAGTGGTTGCTAGGCACGGGGTGCCAACCTCCATTATCTCTGATCGCGACCCACGATTTGCATCTGATATGTGGCAAGCAATGCGCAGACCCTTTGGCTCACGTCTAGACATGAGCACAGCATATCATCCATAGACGGATGGGCAGGCTGAGTGCACCAATCCAAACTCTGGAAGACATACTACGAGCATGTGTAATCGACTTTAGTAACGGCTGGGAATGGCATCTACCTTTAGTGGAGTTTTCGTATATCAACAGTTACCCCACCAGCATCCAGGCTGCTCCGTTCGAGGCATTGTACGGATGGAAGTGCCGATCACCTCTTTGTTGGGCAGAACTTGGAAACAACCAAATCACAGGCCTAGAGCTCGTCGTAGACACAACAGAGAAGATTGCTCAGATACGACAACAAATGGCGGCGGCTCGTGACCGTCAGAAAAGCTACGCTGATGAGCTCATGAAACCAATCGAGTTCCAGGTTGGGGATCGAGCACTACTTAAAAGCCTCACCTTGGAAAAGGTGTAGTTCGTTTTGGTAAACGAGGCAAACTTAAACCGCGAGATGTTGGACCTTTCGAAATCACGGAGAGAATTGGTAAGAAGGCCTACAGATTGAATCTACCCGAAGAACTCAGTGGAGTTCACAACATATTCTATGTGTCGAATCTGAAGAAGTGTCTGTCAGATGAAACCCTAATAGTTCCTTTCAAGGAGCTCACCATCGACGACCAGTTGCGATTCGTCGAAGAACCAGTGGAAATCTTGGACCGGGAGGTCAAGATTCTCAAACGTACCAGAATACCCCTTGTTCGAGTTCGTTGGAACTCCCGTCGTGGCCCAGAGTTTACCTGGCAATGAGAAAACCAAATGAAACACAAATATCCCCAGTTGTCGGAGAAAAGTGAAACCACTGCTGAGGCCGAAGCTACTGCGAAATTTCGGGATGAAATTCCAAACCAACGGGGGAAGGATGTGACACCCCAGGGAAAACCAGGAAAAAAAAAACCACGCAACCTAACTAGCTTCCTCAGTGACTACGTGCTAAATTTCGGGACGAAATTTCTTTCAACTTGGGGATGATGTGACAACTCATAATTTGGAACCTTTCGCTACGCTTGATTTTATATTTGCGCTTGATGTGACATGTGTCAACCTTGTGTGGTTATTTGATATGTTGTTTTTAATGAAATGATTATAGGTGGAATGTTACGTGTCGTGTTTGGTTGTATTATAAATATAAGTGTATAACGAATCTTAATCGCACAACATATGCTCGATCGCACAATTCCTTTTTGGGCCACATACCTCGATCGCACATTCCTTCTTCTCGACCCAACTTATGATCCGAATCCAAGACCCAAAGGGCAACCCATGATGGGCCAGCCCCTATTGTTTTCGTATGACACCAAGGGATGTCAATATATAAACCCCATAACTATCTAGCATCCAAAGTTTATCAACCCTAAGCTCTTCTCATTCTTTTGGAACCCGACGGCAGCCCCCCCCCTCTCGAAGATCTTCTTGTTCGAAACAATCCTGCCCTACCCTTCCATCGGTTAGTATTTCATCATTGTTTGATTGTAGGTTAATCATGTTGTGGTTGCTATGATCTCATAAGAAAACTAGGGTTAAATGCTAGTCGTAATATCGATAGAAGTCTTGATGGTTGATTTGGAAATAGGGTTTCAATTTATGAATATGATAGAACCGTTTTGTTAGTAGATTTGCATGATGGTTTATGTTGATCTCGTTTGAATGTGCCGTGATTAGTTGATTGGTATAAAGAAGGGAACGATGATATACAAGTATGCTTGATCTGAATCGCATAATGTTTGTATTGATAGTTGCATGATGAAATAGGATTTAAGTGTTAATAATGCTTTATGATCTGGTTTTGGTGATGATGAATTCTTCATGTTAGCTAGGGTTTATATGAAATCAAGAGGGTATACACTGTTTGATCTGTTTGAATAAATTGCTTGATCTTGATTTATGTTACAAGTTACTACAATTATGATAGAGAATTTAATTGCTGTAAATCGGATAATTATGGAATGTGTAACTGACTTGCATGAATTACGGAAAATGCATAACTAATCGCACAAGCTTGTTCGGTCGCACAAGATCGGATCACATAAGATCTGATCTGATCGCACAAGTCCCTTGGTCGCATAAGAGCTGAACGTACAAGCTCTTGGATCGCACAAGGGAAACCACACAAGCTAGGTACAACTGAGTGAAGCACATGGTACAATCTAGTCTTGCATAACTGCACAATATATTGTGGATCGCACAAGATGGTGCCAATTGCACAATATATTGGGCCGCACTATATATTAAACCTTGTTATGTTGTTGGGCCATACAGCCCAAAACCCAATCGCACAAGTCATTCTTAATCGCACAAGTTAAATGGACCGCACAAGATTAGTTAGCTGTTAAATGATTGGGCCGCACAAGTATGGACTGCATGCTTTATTGGACTGGGTTGAGATGGATCGCAAAATCTGTTGTGGATCGCACAAGGCTGTGCTGATCGCACAACAGGTTGGGCCGGACATCGATTGGGATTTATTTGTAGAAATATCTAAATCGCACAAGTTTGGGTTTTATATGTACTTGATTGTTACTGTTAATGTGATCTATGTGTATGCCTTGACCTTTATGTAACATCTGTGCTTATAATCATTGTGAACAGTTCAATTATCAATAAAACAATGTTATTTGATCCCAATGTTTGTTTGGTTGTGTTTTACATTTTTCATGTTTTGACTTTTATTCAATTTCAAACTCTACATCGCTTTCTGGAGAGTTATACGCAAACTGATGCGTAAACGTAATCAGTTTAATGCGACAAATACTCCAGAACATCAACATATACTTAACATACCTTAAATAACCTTTACATAACTTAGAAATAAGTTTTGAAGGCTTTGGTATGGCAAAAACAAGTTAATTCGCTTACAGGGACTAAACTTGACAAACTGCGAAAGTATGCCAATTTGAACTGTAACAAACATTCCAGAACATAACCATAAGTTAAACATACCATAAATATCCTTCACATAGCTTAGAAATAGGCTTTGAGGGGTTCGGTGTGCTAAAATAAACTTTTGGGTCATTCAGGGACTAAAAGTGTCAAAAAGTGCACAAGTTTGCATTTTCGCGCATAACTCACGTTCTGAATACATCCGGATATCCAAAAATTTATGTAAGCACTAAAATATTTTATTTTAGTGTTTGGCATAAGAAAAAATCCATTCGTCACGCCATTTGGATCGTTTTTCGCGCTATGCGCATTCCGTCGTAATTAACCGAACATCGCAACCGTACGGCTAAACGAACCGACATCCGAGATATTTTTGATCACATTTTAAGTTCCCTATACTTTAACTTCATTTTAGAGCTTTGAAATGGGGTTAACGGGCCTTAAACGTGTCAGAAATGAGCTTATTACACAACAGGGACCAAAACTGTAAATCTGCCAAACTGGTCCTTGCGCACCTCAACAATGGGAGTGTTGCGGTGCGCAAGCAGGGGCCAGATGCAGCAAATCGTTTTTAACAGGCTGTTTCAGCCCTTAAACACTCCCCAAAGGCCAAGTGCCACATGTTAATCTCTTGTTGTGGCCAAAATCAGTTACCACAACATTCCGACAAGTGTACGGGCTAGATCATTCCCTCTTCTCCAAGAAACGATCCTAATGGTGAACCGAAATCTATAAATACCCATCAGATTTTCACTCATTTCTCACAAGAATCTGATCTAATGTGCTCTAAGTTGAAACCTTTGTTTCATACCTGAGCTATTTTGATCTAGATTAGCATTCGGGGACCCTTTGTAAGTGTTCCTTGGTTCTTTTATTGCTTTCGAGTCCGAAAGTCAAACTTTTTTTGACTTTCTGCATTGACCAGTTTATGGTCAATGCGAAGTTCGTTTGAACTTCGCAACGTGATTGTAATCACGATGGTTATAGTCCCTTGTGACTATGCCTACTGATTACCACGTTGTCTAGGGTCGTAAGGGTAAGCGATCTAATAAATCGCTTATACCTTCGAACCTGACCCATTTGGTCGATCATTAGGATCCGACCAAACACATTAGGTGACCATAGTATATAGGGAATAACCTTCCGAGGTTATACCTTATGGTCGCTTCGTTTAAGTAGTTGTATGATAGGTAGTTTATATGCCTTAGGTAAATTACCAAAATACCCCTTTGATGCCAAAATTCATTTTAAACATATGTAACATAACTTTTGACATCTAAAGTGATTTGACAACAATATTAGACATGTTAAGGCATATGTTACTTGTCATAGGACTAGTTAGGCGGTCCGAACGCGTTTCACGCGAACGACGCGTTAAAGTAGCATAAGCTACCTAAACGGGTCGTAATGGGTTGTAAGCACTTATGTTAGGTCTCATTTAGTATGTAGGCTTTGCTAAACCATATTACACGAGTCTCCATACTCGTTTGGTTTACTCATTCTATCCGATCCTCCGATATAGGTCCGGTTTATTAACATAGTTACCTATATTAGGTGCCGTTTGATTCCGTGATCTCTAGCATTGCTTGGTGGTTATCTTAGGACATCTGAGCAATCTAAAGTGAGTACATAGACCCCTCTTTTACTGTTTTCCAAACTGATTTGGGTTGAAACACATGTGCCTACTTGTTACTTTCATGCTTTCCTATTTTCACATCATATACCTGCTATGTTTGTTAGTACATTATAGTACACGATTTCATTACGTTTCATGCTATGTATGCCCATTGTGTGCGTACTTAGTACATCGTTTTACATTACATTTCATGCTATGTATGCCCATTGTGTGCATATTTAGTACATTGTTTACTTTACATTTCTGCTATGTATGTTAACTGAAAGCATGCTAGCACATTGATTTACATGACTTTTCTGCTTTGTATGTTAACTTAGCATACTTAGTACATTGTTTTCATATGACATGTATACAACTGCTATGACATTTGGTTTGCACAAACGAGACTTTTATACGTTCATTAACATTTGCTACGCCGCTCGGTAGTAAGTAGTGGTACCATAGGACTTGACAAATCCCATTCCTGACATCCCGGGTTTTTTTGGATGTAAGGAATGACTGAATCCGAAAACATTTCTTTTGATAACCTTGACTAAAAGGGTTATCCGACTGTCTCAAGGCTTGAATGTATGCGTTAACTTACCACATAAATGTTTGTATCAATGTAACATGCATTACTTTGCAAAACATAACTTTTGATATATTCAAAATACTTTGTTTTGTACATTTCTACATTTGGATTATGTGACAACACTTTACTTACAATACCTAACATTTGCTACACATTACTTGACTAGTTTTGGACTATAAACATTTGACATGGTTTATACAAGGACTTTTTGACAATTGGTTTAGACATGGACTTTATACATTGGTGGTTTGTTTAAGTGATTTAAGTAACGAGGCGTGTGTAATATGATACAAGCATGGTGGATACGCCGCTAGTACTTCCTATATATAAGTGTTTGTATGGTATTACATATCGTAGAGTTATTTGAATCATTTCAATTTAAGACATATAACATTTTATACAAATAACATACTTTTCACAAGACATTGTTTTGCAAACAACTTATCTTATAGAAACTCATTTTACATGGTTATTCATTTAACCATACATTATTCTCTTATTTATACATATCATCTGAACTTATTGTTTTTCAAATGATTTACAAAACAAATCAATTTACAAGGTTCATGACTGACTTTTGATAAACAACTTTTTCTAAACTTATAAGTCATGAATCCTATTTTCACAAACCTATGTATCTCACAGGCATTTTTATGCTGACGTACCTATTTTCACATGTGTTTTCAGGAGCTTTTGCGTAGGACGATGATTGTGACACTAGGGCGGACCTGTGCCTTAGAGACTTAAAATGAAGATAGAACTAGTTTAATTATGTTCTGAACTCTTTGATTTCTGTTTAAGACAATGTAACTCTTATGTTGATAAATAAAATACAACTTTGAATGCCATGGTTATGAAACAATTAATTCTGTTACAACACTCCCCGACGTTTTCCGCCACGTTTTGTATGTTATACGTGGTCGGGGTGTGACAGAAGAGTTGGTATCAGAGCCAATGGTTATAGGGAATTAGGTTATTAGTAAATCTTTGACCTAGACTATAACCTTTCTAGGACCCTAACACAAGTTATCTTGTGTTTAGATCTTAAAACATGCACATCACCCTATCCTTAGGTGATTATCAAAACAAAAACCAAATTTTTCCGAAATGATTTTTGAAAAACAATCATCTGTTTTTGGATGATTTATTACAAGGTTTTGAACCCTCTATTGTAAGGTTTTGAACCCTCTGTTATATGGTTTTGAACCCTTCCAGTTTGGTTTTTGGCCTTGTGCCTTCAAATTTTCAAAATCTCGTCAAGGTTTTGGGTTTTAAATAATGTGAACATGTGCAAACTGGAAGAGTGAATGCCTGTACCCTGGGTTTTCTGTCTAAGGCTAGAGTGTTCGTACAAATCCACATAATCGGACCAGTCACTCTTACCTGGGAACTCTTGGGGTGAGTGTTAACTTATAGGCGAGCATGTCTTCGCGATACATTATTTTTGACCCATTTACTTTGATTAGTTACTGTGTGTCGTTTGTTTGCTTTGTGATGCGGACAAATGACCACCATCTTTGCTTTTGTTGATTTTGTTTCATCTCATTCTCTTCATCCAAACATCTCACTCGTTTCCTTTCATGTTTTCCTCTTTTAGAATGCCTCCTCGACGAGAAAACCAGATAGCGACTGCTGAACTGCCAGAAATCATTGCGCAGCAGATGGCTGCTCAATTTCCAAATCTCTTTGCTCAATGGCACCAAGCCAACAACAACAACAATGCTCCATGCAAATACAAGGATTTTAACTCGGCTAAACCACTCAAGTTTAGTGGTTCTGAAGGAGCGACTGGGCTTCTTCAATGGTTCGAGAGCATTGATAATACTTTCCGCCACGTGCAGTGTCCTGACAATCGCAAGGTCGAGTTTTCTTCAAGTGTGTTTCAGAAGAGGGCTCTCACATGGTGGAATGGGGTTATGAGAGATCGAGGTGCAGAAGTTTCTCTAGCACAAACTTGGGCTGAACTTAGGGCCCTTATGATGAGGGAGTTCTGTCCTCGTCATGAACAGCGAGCGTTGGAGAAAGAGTTTGAGGACTTGAAACAAGACAGTGGCGAGCACAGGGCATATACTGATAGATTTGAGGAGTTGAGTCTGCTTTGCCCGACTATGGTTACCCCACTCGACAAGGCTATCGAAAGGTACATCGACGGCCTACCTGACTCAGTACAAGACATCATTACTGGTAGTAACCCTGCCACACTCCGTCAGGCGATCGAGTTAGCAGCGACATTGACTGAGTCGCATGTTCGAAAGGGAAAACTGCATAAAAAGGGTGACAAGGGAAAGAAGCAGGCGTCTGACAAGGGGGATAACAAGAAAGGTCAAAACAAGAAAGGAAAGAACTCTGGAGGGTCTAGGAAGCGGAAGGCTTCCCAAAACTATGCCGTTACTGCACAGGCCCAAGCTGCACCAAATCAGCCTGGCAGCCACTAGCCAAGAAGCCTTATCTTGGCAATGCACCTTTGTGCAACAGGTGTAACGGCCATCATCCACCACAACTCCAGTGTCGTCAGTGCACCAACTACGGAAGATCTGGTCATCTTGCCGCTACTTGTCGCATTCCTGTTAACCAGAACCAGGCAGTTCAGAACCAAGCCCAACAAGTTGCTCAGCCTCTTGCTCAGCGACAAGGTCAAGCTGCAGAACCTCATTTTCCTCCTGGTTCGTGCTACAATTGTGGGGATCTGACCCACTACAGGAACCGGTACCCAAGGCTAGCCAACCAAAATCAGAATCAGAATCAAAATCAGGCTCCGGCTCGAGGTCGAGTCTTCAACATGAACGCTCAAGAGGCACAAGCAGACAATGAAGTGGTGAACGGTACGTTCTTTATTGATAATCAGCCTGCATCTGTTCTCTTTGATTCGGGTGCCGATAAGAGTTTTGTGTCATTTTCTTTTGAGACAATGCTTCGCGTGTCTAGAACGAAACTAGGAAAACCTTTGACAGTAGAAGTTGCTAGTGGTGAACCTATTGTTCTTGATTATGTTCTTCGCAACTGCCAGTTAAACCTTAACGACCATCTTTTTCCGATCGACCTCACGCCTATGCAACTTGGAAGCTTCGACGTTATAGTGGGTATGGATTGGTTATCTAAGCATCGCGCAGAGATAGTTTGTTCTGAGAAGATTGTTCGTGTGCCACTTTCGACAGGCGAGATCCTACAGGTTCAAGGTGAGAAACCGTCTGGTGGTCTCAAGCTCATGTCTTGTTTTAATGCTCAGAAATATCTGCGGAAGAACTATGTGGCCTTCTTAGCACATGTCACAGCAGATAAAGGCAAAGGTAAGTCTATTCAAGATATTCATGTTGTTCGGGATTATTCTGAAGTATTCCCTGAAGATTTACCTGGTCTACCCCCAGCACGCCAAGTCGAGTTCCGTATTGATCTCGTACCTGGTGCAAATCCCATTGCTAGAGCTCCATATCGTCTTGCTCCATCGGAGATGCAAGAGTTGTCTAAGCAGCTTCAGGAGCTCTCTGACAAAGGTTTTATACGTCCTAGCTTTTCACCCTGGGGTGCTCCCGTTCTTTTTGTCAAGAAAAAGGATGGATCTTTTAGGATGTGTATCGATTATCGTGAGCTTAACAAGCTCACCATCAAGAATCGATATCCCCTACCTCGCATCGATGATCTCTTTGATCAGTTACAGGGCGCTTCTTATTTTTCGAAGATTGATCTACGTTCTGGGTATCATCAACTTCTTGTGCATGAAGAAGATATTCCCAAGACAGCTTTCCGCACTCGTTATGGGCATTATGAGTTCACAGTCATGCCATTTGGTTTGACTAATGCTCCTGCTGTTTTCATGGACTTAATGAATAGGGTCTGCAAACCTTATTTGGATCAGTTCGTCATTGTTTTTATTGACGACATCTTGATTTACTCTAAGACGCAAGCTGATCACGAGCAACATCTTCGTCTTACTTTGGAACTCCTAAAGAAAGAGAAACTTTTTGCCAAATTCTCCAAGTGCGAATTCTGGCTTAAAGAAGTTCAATTCTTAGGACATATCATCAACAAACAAGGTATTCATGTAGATCCCTCCAAGATCAGTGCGATTAAGGATTGGGATACGCCTACTACTCCTACTGAGGTTCGTTCTTTTCTTGGTCTAGCGGGTTATTACCACCGCTTCATTGAGAACTTCTCAAAGATTGCAGTTCCTCTAACTGCTCTAACTCAGAAGAACAAGCCCTTTGATTGGGGATTCAAACAAGAGAAAGCTTTTCAAAACTTGAAGCAGAAACTTTGCGACGCGCCTGTTCTAACTTTGCCTGAGGGCAATGATGATTTTGTCATTTATTGCGATGCATCTAAATTGGGTCTTGGCTGTGTTCTGATGCAAAGGAACAAAGTCATAGCATACGCATCGAGGCAGTTGAAGATACATGAGAAGAACTACACCACTCATGATCTTGAGTTGGGTGCAGTTGTTTTTGCTCTTAGGATCTGGAGACACTATTTGTACGGTACAAAATGTGTGGTTTTCACGGACCACAAAAGTCTTCAGCATATCTTCAACCAGAAAGAACTCAACATGAGGCAACGACGTTGGGTCGAGCTTCTAAACGACTATGACTGCGAAATTCGCTACCATCCTGGTAAGGCGAATGTCGTAGCTGATGCATTGAGTTGTAAGGAACGTACTAAGCTTCATTGTGTACGTGTTCAATCTGTTATTCAAGCTCGATCCGATATCCAAGCACGCATTTCTCAGGCTCAACAATCTTGTGTTTCACAAGGTTTGATGGATAAGGAATTTCCCTATCACATAACTCCTGATCTGGAACTGAAGGACAATGGATCGTATTACTTCATGGACCGTTTGTGGGTCCCAAGCCAAGATAACCTTCGCACCTTGCATATGGATGAAGCCCATAAGTCGCGTTATTCTGTCCATCCTGGCTCATATAAGATGTATAAGGATCTTCGTATTCACTATTGGTGGCCTGGTATGAAGAAAGACATTGCCTTATACGTATCAAAATGCCTTACTTGTCTTAAGGTTAAGGCTGAACATCAACGTCCTTCGGGTTTATTGGTGCAACCAGAGATCCCAGTTTGGAAATGGGAAAACATTACTATGGATCTTGTTACCAAACTTCCACGCACAAAGAAAGGTCATGATGCCTTCTGGGTAGTTGTTGATCGTCTTACAAAGTCAGTGCATTTCTTGCCAATCCGTGAGGATTTTCCTGCTGACAAACTTGCTAAAATCTATGTGGATGAAATTGTAGCTCGACATGGTGTTCCTTTGAACATCATTTCTGACAGAGATGCTCGTTTCACTTCTCATTTTTGGAGAACCGTGCAATCTGCAATGGGGACCCAACTTAATCTGAGCACAGCTTATCATCCGCAAATGGATGGTCAATCTGAAAGAACAATCCAGACTGTGGAGGATATGCTTAGAGCTTGTGTGATCGACTTTGGTGGTAGTTGGGATTCACATCTTCCGTTAATTGAATTCTCCTACAACAACAGTTATCACACCAGCATCAAAATGGCTCCTTTCGAGGCTCTCTATGGTCGAAAATGTCATTCACCAGTCTGCTGGAATGAGATCGGCGAGGCTCAACTTACTGGACCTGCCCTCATTTTAGAGACAACTGACAAGATTAAGAAAGTTCGTGATAACTTTCAGACAGCTAGAAGCCGTCAAAAGAGTTACGCGGACCCAAAACGCAAGCCCTTGGAATTTCAAGTCGATGATCGTGTATTACTTAAGGTCTCACCTTGGAAAGGTGTGATCAGATTTGGAAAGAAAGGAAAACTTGCACCTAGATACGTTGGACCATTCAAGATCGTCGAAAGAATCGGTAAGGTAGCCTACAGACTTGAGTTACCTCCTGAACTTGGAAATGTTCATCCAACCTTTCACGTGTCCAATCTCAAGAGGTGTTTAGCTGATGAGAACCTCCACATACCGCTTAACGAAATTCGTGTTGACAAAACACTGAAATTTGTTGAGAAGCCAGTGGAAATCAGGGAACGTGAAGTCAAGTGGCTTAAACACAAGCGCATTCCTTTGGTCAAAGTTCGCTGGGAAGCTAAACGTGGACCCGAGTTTACTTGGGAACGCGAAGATCAAATGAAGGCGAAATATCCGCATCTTTTCCCACGAGTTTCCTCTAAATAAATTTCGGGACGAAATTTCCACAGGTAGGGGAGACTGTAACATCTGTGCTTATAATCATTGTGAACAGTTCAATTATCAATAAAACAATGTTATTTGATCCCAATGTTTGTTTGGTTGTGTTTTACATTTTTCATGTTTTGACTTTTATTCAATTTCAAACTCTACATCGCCTTCTGGAGAGTTATACGCAAACTGATGCGTAAACGTAATTAGTTTAATGCGAAAAATACTCCGGAACATCAACATATACTTAACATACCTTAAATAACCTTTACATAAATTAGAAATAAGTTTTGAAGGCTTTGGTATGGCAAAAACAAGTTAATTCGCTTACAGGGACTAAACTTGACAAACTGCGAAAGTATGCCAATTTGAACTGTAACAAACATTCTGGAACATGACCATAAGTTAAACATACCATAAATATCCTTCACATAGCTTAGAAATAGGCTTTGAGGGGTTCGGTGTGCTAAAATAAACTTTTGGGTCATTTAGGGACTAAAAGTGTCAAAAAGTGCACAAGTTTGCATTTTTGCGCATAACTCACGTTCTGAATACATCCGGATATCCAAAAATTTATGTAAGCACTAAAATATTTTATTTTAGTGTTTGGCATAAGAAAAAATCCATTCGTCACGCCATTTGGATCGTTTTTCGCGCTTATGCGCACTCCGTCGTAATTAACCGAACATCACAACCGTACGGCTGAACTAACCGACATCCGAGATATTTTTGATCACATTTTAAGTTCCCTATACTTTAACTTCATTTTAGAGCTTTGAAATGGGGTTAACGGGCCTTAAACGTGTCAGAAATGAGCTTATTACACAACAGGGACCAAAACTGTAAATCTGCCAAACTGGTCCTTGCGCACCTCAACAATAGGAGTGTTGCGGTGCGCAAGCAGGGGCCAGATGTAGCAAATCGTTTTTAACAGCCTGTTTCATCCCTTAAACACTCCCCAAAGGCCAAGTGCCACATGTTAATCTCTTGTGGTGGCCAAAATCAGTTACCACAACATTCCGACAAGTGTACGGGCTAGATCATTCCCTCTTCTCCAAGAAACGATCCTAACGGTGAACCGAAATCTATAAATACCCATCACATTTTCACTCATTTCTCACAAGAATCTGATCTAATGTGCTCTAAGTTGAAACCTTTGTTTCATACCTGAGCTATTTTGATCTAGATTAGCATTCGGGGACCCTTTGTAAGTGTTCCTTCGTTCTTTTATTGCTTTCGAGTCCGAAAGTCAAACTTTGTTTGACTTTCTGCATTGACCAGTTTATGGTCAATGCAAAGTTCGTTTGAACTTCGCAACGTGATTATAATCACGATGGTTATAGTCCCTTGTGACTATGCCTACTGATTACCACGTTGTCTAGGGTCGTAAGGGTAAGCGATCTAATAAATCGCTTATACCTTCAAACCCGACCCATTTGGTCGATCATTAGGATCCGACCAAACACATTAGGTGACCATAGTATATAGGGAATAACCTTCCGAGGTTATACCTTATGGTCGCTTCGTTTAAGTAGTTGTATGATAGGTAGTTTATATGCCTTAGGTAAATTACCAAAATACCCCTTTGATGCCAAAATTCATTTTAAACATATGTAACATAACTTTTGACATCTAAAGTGATTTGAAAACAATATTAGACATGTTAAGGCATATGTTACTTGTCATAGGACTAGTTAGGCGGTCCGAACGCGTTTCACGCGAACGACGCATTAAAGTAGCATAAGCTACCTAAACGGGTCGTAATGGGTTGTAAGCACTTATGTTAGGTCTCATTTAGTATGTAGGCTTTGTTAAACCATATTACATGAGTCTCCATACTTGTTTGGTTTACGAACCCTCATTCTATCCGATCCTCCGATATAGGTCCGGTTTATTAACATAGTTACCTATATTAGGTGCCGTTTGATTCCGTGATCTCTAGCATTGCTTGGTGGTTATCTTAGGACATCTGAGCAATCTCAAGTGAGTACGTAGACCCCTCTTTTACTGTTTTCCAAACTGATTTGGGGTGAAACACATGTGCCTACTTGTTACTTTCATGCTTTCCTATTTTCACATCATATACCTGCTATGTTTGTTAGTACATTATAGTACACGATTTTATTACGTTTCATGCTATGTATGCCCATTGTGTGCGTACTTAGTACATCGTTTTACATTACATTTCATGCTATGTATTCCCATTGTGTGCATATTTAGTACATTGTTTACTTTACATTTCTGCTATGTATGTTAACTGAAAGCATGCTAGCACATTGATTTACATGACTGTTCTGCTTTGTATGTTAACTTAGCATACTTAGTACATTGTTTTCATATGACATGTATACAACTGCTATAACATTTGGTTTGCATAAACGAGACTTTTATACGTTCATTAACATTTGCTACGCCGCTCGGTAGTAAGTAGTGGTACCATAGGACTTGACAAATCCCATTCCTGACATCCTGGGTTTGTTTGGATGTAAGGAATGACTGAATCCGAAAACATTTCTTTTGATGACCTTGACTGAAAGGGTTATCCGACTGTCTCAACGCTTGAATGTATGCGTTAACTTACCACATAAATGTTTGTATCAATGTAACATGCATTACTTTGCAAAACATAACTTTTGATATATTCAAAATACTTTGTTTTGTACATTTCTACATTTGGATTATGTGACAATACTTTACTTACAATACATAACATTTGCTACACATTACTTGACTACTTTTGGACTATAAACATTTGACATGGTTTATACAAGGACTTTTTGACAATTGGTTTAGACATGGACTTTATACATTGGTGGTTTGTTTAAGTGATTTAAGTAACGAGGCGTGTGTAATATGATACAAGCATGGTGGATACGCCGCTAGTATTTCCTATATATAAGTGTTTGTATGGTATTACATATCGTAGCGTTATTTGAATCATTTCAATTTAAGACATATAACATTTTATACAAATAACATACTTTTCACAAGACATTGTTTTACAAACAACTTATCTTATACAAACTCATTTTACATGGTTATTCATTTAACCATACATTATTCTCTTATTTATACATATCATCTGAACTTATTGTTTTTCAAATGATTTACAAAACAAATCAATTTACAAGGTTCATGACTGACTTTTGATAAACAACTTTTTCTAAACTTATAAGTCATGAATCCTATTTTCACAAACCTATGTATCTCACAGGCATTTTTATGCTGACGTACCTATTTTCACATGTGTTTTCAGGAGCTTTTGCGTAGGACGATGATCGTGACACTAGGGCGGACCTGTGCCTTAGAGACTTAAAATGAAGATAGAACTAGTTTAATTATGTTCTGAACTCTTTGATTTCTGTTTAAGACAATGTAACTCTTATGTTGATAAATAAAATACAACTTTGAATGCCATGGTTATGAAACAATTAATTCTGTTACAACACTCCCCGACGTTTTCCGCCACGTTTTGTATGCTATACGTGGTCGGGGTGTGACACTTTATGTGTTCGTGACTTGCTAGCTTATGTGTAAACCTACGAGCACTACTTGAACCTAGACCTGACTTGTATGGTAACCATGTTAGGACGTGGTTGACCACTAGCAGCTTGATTTACCTCTTTGTGTATCCGCCGAGGAAACCGAGATGAGTTCACACACTTTCTAAGGCATGGGATTCCCGGTGGTTGGGAATGGGTTAATGAATTAAAACGGAACCTACATATCCTCCTTGGGAAGGATATGTACCGCCATCCTCCATGGGTAGGATGCCAATATAAATCCTGCGTATTCTCCTTGGGTAGAATACGTACGTTCGTCCTCCTTGGGTAGGACAACAACCTTAAACTTACTAGACAAAACTCTATCATGAAGTCCCTCCTTTTTATATCGACTTAATCATCGGGCCAATGGCGAGCGGGTCATTAGTTAATAGCGCTATTAGGGTTGACAAGCATCACACCGTGCCGGCAAGACGGGCGTGTACTAATGGATCTGGGCACTTAGTCAATGATGATAGACATTGACGTAGGGCACAACTTATTTTCGTCTGTTGTCGATATGGTAACGGTCTAGTGGTTCAAATGGGGAAGCCCCCCACTGATTATGGATATGGTTTTGGAAACAAAGATACTGGTTAACTTGTGGTTTACGAAACAACTTATGGTTTTCAAAACAAACTTTTAAAACTAAACAACCAACTGTGAACATGCTCAACTTTGTTGTTGACTTGTTGTTACATGCCTTGCAGGCCTTTAGGTGTATATCGTTGGAACTTGCTGTCTGGGAAGCTGGAGTGGTCATTGATCGAGATACATGGAATCACAACACAAGACTAATGGTTTTTACATGTGATTTATAAACTCGTAACGAATGAATTATGCTTCCGCTGTATACTGTGAATTAATTGTAACGTGTAATACTTAATGTTAATAAATGAAAGTTTTATTTGAATATACCTATGAGTTCAATGTGATTGGTGGCTGGATCCTGGTCATGTCACGCCTCCTGCGGTGATACTCCGCATGTGGATTTTGGGGTGTGACACAAACAACTGTCTTCCACTATTTCATCAGAGGTTGCCATGTGGGCAGATGTTAACCGTCCGATCTTTGAAACCGCTGCCACATCAACATTCAATTTTCCACCTCAATAAAACCCTGATAAAACCCCCAAACAGAGTTTTCACTGCCGTATCGAATTCAAAAATTATTCAAAAGCGGTTTCCATCTCATATTCACCCTTTCCCTTTCATTCGCGATTTTCACAATCACCATGGCTCTCATCATCAAATACCCACACAACTACCTCTGTACTCTTGAAAAATCAAGCAAAAATACAGATTTCCATTCCATCATCGATGCCCTATCCTCATCAAAGTACAAAACTTTGTTAATCTGCATTGCTCCCATCTATCAAGATACCCTACGAGATTCTGGGCAAATGCCAAACTTGAAATTCAAGACAAAAAGGCTTGGGAAATCTCATCATAAGTAGGTGGAATCTTGGTCCCAATAACACCACAAACCATATCAGAAGTGTTTCAGATGAACGACCAAGCAGGTAAAACCTCTTTTCCTAAGGATGAGTATCAAATTGATTTGATCGAAAGAGGGTATGCAGGACAACTGTCAAAAGCAACTATGCAAAAGGGAGAATTTCCACCTCCCATGAAATTCCTGTTCCATACCCTGCTCACCTTTATTTCTAATAAAACAACTGCTTTTAATGAAATTCCTCTAAAAAACCAATATTTGGGGTATGCTATCATGTCTAAAACTGATTTCAATTACTCCTAAGAAATTTTTAATGATTTGATCAAAAATGTAAAAAAATATTAAAGATAAGAAGCCACATGCTTTCTTGTTGTTTCCTAGATTTTTGAGTTATTATTTGCAACATAAAATCCCAAAAGAGAATGCACAAGTACTTGTACAAGGTGCACCTTTTCAAATAAACAGCTTGCCAGCTGAAACTTTTACTCACCTCATGGCTAAAGAGTCAAAAGGTTCCAAAACACAAGCAGGGGAGTCTAAGCAAATTTTGGATGAGTCGGCATCTGCTCCTCAGACTTCAGCTGCTGAGCCCACTGCTCTTGGTGAACACAGCAGCACAACGACTGCTGTGCAACCCCACCAAAAACCACCAAAAAGACCAAAACGAAATCCACCAAACCCAGTAAAGAGGGACTTCTGGAAGATGAGATCCCAAAAGTTAACCCAGTGACAACACAAACGTCGCCTAAAACCACTGTTGCTACTTCCTCACAACAGTTGGAAAGATCTCCACCTAAAGCCTCATTTCCTCTTGTTTCCTCACAAAAGGAACATGTTGTACGCACAGGGACACCACCATATGAAGCATTACCCTCATTTGAGAGTATGCTTAACAGTCCTCCTCCCGGGGCAAATTCTCTTTCAACACCACTCCTTCACCTCAAACCCCACCATCCATCATACCTCTGTTTGATGCCATTGAGATTTTGACTTAAAACAGCCCCTCTCAATCACACATTAAAGAGAGTACAACTTCTACAATGGCTGTGTCTGAACCACCTCAATTGGTTATCCCACAAACAGCTGAGGAGGCTACACCACATGGATTTTATGAAATCCTTGTTGGTAGTTCAAGTGGAGCAGCTACTACAGATGTTGGATCCACTGATCTACATCTGGATAGTAGTTTCATAAGTAAGACTCCCTTGAAGGCATTTTTTTTCTATAGGAACCAAGGTATCCACTGGTGTGTTCAAGTTAACCACTGGTGAGTTATCCAAGGTAACCACTACTGAAGAAAGAAGTCCCCAGTACAAAGAAAAAGGGGCATCCGTTGATGAGACTTTGAAGACTCCTCCTGGTCCAACAACTGATACAACCACCACTGGTGGGAAATCAAATGATCCCATTCATTTGGGTGATGGTTTAAAATACCAAGATTTGACGGAGATGTTATCTTCCATTGAAACCACTATTCTCACAATGAATCAGTCAATACAAACTCTGGTAGAAGCTTCCAAAAGTCAACCAACACATCAACAATTATCCCAAGAGCTCTGGAAATCAGTTCAGCCCCTTCTTACTGCTCAAAGGGAACTTGCGGAAATTCAACATAATACACACATGGCACTAATCAGAAATATGGTTGAAGCAAGGTATAAAGATACTCAGGCTGAAATCAAGGCTATCAATGAAGCCCTGACAAAAATGACTGGCACTGCCCCGGCACCTATCTTTGATGATGATGATGAAGATGATGCCAAAAAGGGGGAGAAACATGATATGAAGAAGTTTGGCACACCTACTCCAAGGCAAAAGCTAACTCAAAAGCCAGAGCCTGAAAAGAAGTCTTCTACAACCAATGATGAAACATCTGTCAAAGAAAAAGAAAAGGGAATTGATAAAACCATAAACATTCAAGCAGATGAAGTGGCTGCAAATAAAAAGACTGTGCAAATTCAGAATGCAACAAAGGAAAGGATTTGGAAGAAGGAACAAAAGGTTTTGAAAGATTGGGAGATAAAAACAAAGGATCTTGGCACTTCAGAAAGAAGAAAATCCCATAAACACAATAAACCACCTCTTGCCACATATCCAAGATCACCCTCGCCACCGAAACAAACATGTGACAACCCTGAAAAGAAAACCACTGATGGTATTAAAAAGCCATCCACTACTACACCTAAACCAACACCACCACCACAAAAACAACCTACAAAAAAGCAGAAAACAAAACCATCCTCACCAATACCATCCAACATTGCAACAAATGTTGACACTTCAACAGTTGTTATGACAACAGCGGTTGAGACACCAGTTGTTTCAACAGCTGTTAGTCTACCAAACACTACCTTCCAATTTCCATCCCAAGCTATTTTCATTCCTATTTCCAACTCTCCAACAAAAACTCCTTCTCCTAAATCTGTTTATACAAGGAAAAGAAAATTCCAGGTGAATAATGATGATATTATTGCACCTACTCCAATGTCATCCTCACTATTCATTCAAACCAACCCTGAACCATTTATTCCTCCATCATCACCAACATCTAATCCACTTGTTCAACCACAAACACTCAAAGGTCAAGACCCTTCAAGAACCATCCCATTGGCAGTAAATTATCATGTGGAATTGCATGCTCTGAAAGGTGAAATGAGACAATTCTATATAGAGGATGATCCATCCAAGAGAACCTTCCCATCTCTTCATGGCTTCAGAAATCCAAGAAACATGGATGATTATCTGAAACTAAAAGGCAAGCAAGCATAATACATTGCTAAGCAAGAGGGGAGGGAAAGGTTACACCAACTTCTGAAGTTGAATGCAGCATGGGTTAAGTAAAGCCAGGAAACTGGAAGACTTTGCAAGAGATTTGAGCAAGGAGATGTCAAACCTGCCACCAAATGTTGATCTTCAAAAGAAGCTAAGGAAAGATCTCTTAGAGCTTATCATGAGAGACAAATTTTACCCTGCCAAAGTAGAACAGTTCAAAGACTGGCCACTCACAGCCCTCAAAGCAGGAGTAAACAAAATTGAAAGAATAAAGAATGATCCTCAGATGAAGAAGTCTGCACCAAACTGGAACAGGTTCAAGAAATCCAATGCAGAGCTTACTTTAGAATACAAGAGGAAGAAAGCTGAGTTGGTTGCAGCTAAATATGGGTCTGCAAAGACCATTTCAAAATGGTCCAGGCAGTATTAAATGAGATGAGAGAGAGAGAATAAAATATAGAGATAAAATGGACACTTTCGGTATTAATGGAAGCTTTCTACTTATGACTATTCTTACGAGACTTCTACCGAATTAGCTCTATCCTATCCAAACTTTCGTCTACACCGGTAAGGGCATGGTCTAATAGGTTTATGTTTGTCTTGTATACGTTAGTAATAGGTTGATTAGTTAAATCGTTTGGGCTTGATTAGATATCTTTGGGTGTACGGTTTGGGCCTGGCTCGGTTGTAACTATGTCACACCCTATGTGCTATAAATAGGGTGCACCTAGGTCTTAATGGGTTGTTAATTGTTTTGAGTTTCATGCGAATTGTACCAGACAAGTCACAGAACTTGTGTGCAATCTATATTAATAATAATCAATTACATCTTCATCTTGTTTCTACACTTTCTTAGTTTTATGCACCTTGATTGTGTTTGTGATATAGGTTGCACCCTATGTGCTATAAATAAGATTTCTGGACTTACAATTGGTATCTGAGCCTAAGAAGTCTTTCGATACTAATCCCTATGATATTTTTAAGGATTTTTAGATTGATCCTCCATAGTGTCCTGACTAATCTAAGCATAACTCGAAATTCTGATAAGTGGTAACTAAATTGTCATCTTATTAAAAACAAATACCAACTACTATAGTCGTAAATGTGGGCCTGCTCATTTAGTAGAGACTCTTGTCTCTTAGTGGGAGGTATTGGATTCAATCCCAAGGAAATAATAAATTAGGATTAATTTGGTATAATAAAGAGTAACCATTGCCGTAAAAAAGTAAAAAAAAAATATAAGA
Organism: Helianthus tuberosus; assembly: GCA_030545235.1. Lineage (NCBI taxonomy): Eukaryota > Viridiplantae > Streptophyta > Magnoliopsida > Asterales > Asteraceae > Helianthus > Helianthus tuberosus. The sequence goes on along the minus strand of CM060411.1, from coordinate 43,842,609 downwards.
AAAACATTATAGTCGATAGAAAATAATTGGTTAACCATAATAAACCAAATATCATTTACTATTTGTGTTCAATATTTTAAATACTGTGTGCATGTATAAGTAATAGCCACCACAGACCTCAAAGCACGAGACATTATCTATGCATGTGATCTTTTTGTTATCTATACATGTGATCTTTTTGTACTACCCAAGCCATCTCAAGGATCCTTGCTGGGTATTTTTTGACAATGAAATTTCAGATGTTACTATTCAGACAAATGTATGATGGTGAATCATGTTGGTCCTTATGAAAACATTAAACATGTGGACTAAACATGTGGTTGCTAAAAAAACTATATTGGAATCCTTATTTTGTTCTATATATTATTTAAACTAGTATTGGGATCCTATGTTACGGAGGCGTAAAATCGTTAAAAAGACTAATGTCAAGATGTCGATGCAAACCCGCACATTGATAATATACATAAATTTATAAAAAAATTGGAATCCAAACATCGTAATTGTTGCAAACCTGTATCATCATTGCGGCGAGACCATTGATAATATTTAAAAACTTATTTAAGAAAATGAAGCCGTTAAACAGTCTAACATTCAGACATTAATAAAAATAACCACGTTGCAACTGAAACAAAATGAACGAGTGGGAAATCAAACAATTATAAATATTAATGTATCATATTTCAACGTCGTAGATGTCATATAGTTTGTTTACTTATATCATATGTAGTCATTTCAAAGTTTAGTATTTATTTTAACTAGTGGGAAACCCGCGCGTTGCGGCGGAAACACAGTACGCCAATTTGGTAGAGAGCGGAGTGAAGATTTAGATATATAAAAGGCTTCTTCATTTAATATTGTAATGAAAATATCGCTTTCAGATGTTGAAAGAGGTTTACTCAACTTGATCCTTCTCATTGATCTCTTGATAATTTATAATACAAAGTAAATACAAACTAGATCTCCTATAATGATGGAGATATCTATATAATAATAATCAAATCAATTGCCTAAATATACAAGATACTATTACACCCCTGCAATTGAAGCATCGGGAGGACCGATGTTGAGACTGGAACGAAAATCATCAAATAAAATGCGTGGGAGACCCTTGGTATATATATTGGCAATCTGATGGCGAGAAGGAACATGTAACACACGAATATGACCGTGTTGTGTGACATCTGTGCTTGTAATCATTATAAACAGTTCGGTTATCAATAAAACAATGTTATTTGACCCCAATATTTGTTTGTTTATGTTTGACATTTTTCATGTTTTGATTTTCGTTCAATTTCAAACTCTATATCGCTTTCTAGAGAGTTATACGCAAACTAGTGCGTAAACGTAATCAGTTTAATGCGACAAACACTCCGAAACATCAATATACGCTTAACATACCTTAAATAACCTTTACATAACTTAGAAATAAGTTTTGAAGGCTTTGGTATGGCAAAATCAAACTTATTCGCTTATAGGGACTAAATTCGACAAACTGCGAAAGTATGCCGATTCGTACTGTAAGGGACATTCCAAAACATGACCATAAGTTAAACATACCATAAATATCCTTTACATATCTTAGAAATAGGCTTTGAGGGGTTCGGTGTGCTAAAACAAACTTTTTGGTCATTCAGGGACTAAAAGCGTCAAAAAGTGCATAAGTTTGCATTTTCGCGCATATCTTACGTTCTGAATACATCCGGACATCCAAAAATTTATGTAACCACTAAAATATTTTATTTTTGTGATTGACATGAGAAAAATCCATTCGTCGCGTAATTTGGATCCTTTTTCGCGTTCGTGCGTACTTCGTCGTAATTAAGTGAATAACACGTCCGTACGACCAAACGAACCGACATCCGGCATATTTCTGAGCATGTTTCAAGTCCCTCATGTTTAGGCATCATTATAGAGCCTTAAAAATGGTTTAACGGGCTTTAAACGTGTCGAAAAAGGCCTTAAACACATGCAGGGACTGAAACTGCAACATTTGAAACTTGTTTGCTGATCAGAACTTCAGGCGGGACGCGTAAGCCCTGAGCATTCCCTTACGCAGCCCGCGTAAGATCACCAGATCTGCAGAAAATCTTTTCCCAGCTGTTCCAGCTGTTTTAGGCACTTGCAAATGGTATTTTGGCATTCTATGGGCCATTTTTAGGTGCCCATGGCTTTGTAAAACCATGGGTGCACATGTACGGTTGTGATCGAAGCTCGTTTTACGATGAACGATCTAAACGGTTAACCGAATACTATAAATACCCCCACCTTCTTGCTTCAAAACTCACACTTTGATCTGATTTGGCTCTCTAAGTTGAAGTATATACTTCATACCTGAGAGTAATCGGATCAAAACTCCATAGCTTGGACCCGTTGTAAGTCCTCTTTCATTCTTTTATGCATTTTAAGCACGAAAGTTAACCTTTGTTTGACTTTCTGCATTGACCAGTTTATGGTCAACATGAAGTTCGTTTGAACTTCATAACGTGAGCGTAATCACAATGGTTTTAGTCTCTTGAGACTATACCTACTGATTACCACGTTATTTAGGCTTAGTGGCGAGTTATAGTTTCGGTCAAAATGCGCGTTTATGCGTATTCTGCAACCAAACTATTCTTGGGTATCAAAACCGTTTGTTTTGATACCAAACCTATTTTCAAACTTCGTGAAACATGTTTTTACATGTTTAGCTCGTCACTTTAGGTTTAGTGCTTATGTAGGGTCGTAAGGTAAGCGGTCTAAACAATCGCTTATACTTTCGAACCTGACCCGTTTGGTCGATCATTAGGATCCGACCAAACACATTAGGTGACCATAGTTGCATAGGGAATAACCTTCCGAGGTTATACCTTATGGTCACTTCGTTTAAGTAGTTGTATGATAGGTAGTTTATATGCCTTAGGTAAATGACCAAAATGCCCTTTTTACGCCAAAATTCATTTTAAGCATATGTGACATAATTTTTGACATCTAAACTGATTTGGCAACAATATTAGACATGTTAAGGCATATTTTTCTTGTCATAGGACTAGTTAGACGGTCCGAACGCGTTTTACGCAAACGACGCGTTAAAGTAGCATAAGCTACCTAAACGGGTCGTAATGGATCGTAAGCACTTAGGATAGGTTCCGTTTTAGAATATAGGCTTTGTTAAACCATATTACATGAGTTCATACACTCATTTGGTTTACGAAACCTCATTCTATCCGATCCTCCGAGTTAGGTCCGTTTATTAACATAGTTACCTATATTAGGTGTCGTTTGATTCCTTGATCTTTCTAGCATTGCTTGGTGGTTATCTAAAGACTATTGAGCAATCTCAAGTGAGTACATAGTCCCCTCTTTTACTATTTTCAAACTGTTTTGGGGTGAAACACATGTGTCTACTTGTTACTTTCATGCTTTCCATGTTTTACATCATATGCTTGCTATGTTCATTAGTATAGTTACAGTACATGATTTCATTATGTTTGCTATATATGTTTACTTGGCATTCTAGCACATTGTTTTACATTGCATTTCTTTGCTATGTATGTTTATTTAGCATGCTAGCACATTGTTGTACATTACATTTTCTGTTACATATGTTTACTCAGCATACGAACACATTGTTTTACATCTCTACCTTGTATGTTTACTTAGCTTACTAGGTACATTGTTTTCATAAAACATGCTCACATTTGGTATGACATTTGGTTTGTGTAACGAACTAAAATTCGTTCATTAACATTAGCTACGCCGCTCGGTAGTAAGTAGTGGTACCATAGGACTTGACAACTCCCATTCCTGATATCCTAGGTTTGTTTGGATGTAAGGAATGACTGTATCCGAAAACATTTTGATAACCTTTACTCTAAGGTTATCCTACAGTCTCAAGGCTTGAATGTATACGTTTAACATACCGCATAAGTGTTTCTATCAGTAAAGCATGTATTTATTTTACAAAACATAACCTTGATTTATTCAAAACTTTGTTTTGTGCACTTTCTACATATGGTACTTTTTACTTACCATACATGACTTTTGTTTATACATTATATGCTTTACATTTGACAATATACCTGGTTTACTCATAAACATTTGACAATTGGTTTAAACATGACATTTTAGTGGTTTGTTTGGGTAAGTGATTTAAGTAACGAGGCGTGTGTAATGTGATAAAAGCATGGTGGATACGCCGCTGGTACTTCCTATATATAAGTGCTTTTATAATATTACATATCATAGCATTATTTAAATCATTTCAATTTTGACATATTACATTTTACACAATTAACACATCTTTACAAAACATTGTTTTACAAACAACACGTCTTATACAAATTCATTTTAATGTGGTTATTTATTTAACCATACACTATTCTTTATATCATCTGTTTTCTTATCGATTTTCATATGATTTATAAAACAAAAACATTTTACAAGGTTCATGACTACTTTTGTTAAACCTTTTCTTTAAACTTACAAGTCATGAATCCTAAAGCAATAAAACCTATGTATCTCACAAGCATGTTTATGCTGACGTACCTATTTTCACATGTGTTTTCAGGAAATGATGCATAGGATTGATCAAGACACATATAGGCGGACCCGTGCCTTAGCAACTTAAAATGAAGCTAGAACTAGTTTAATTATGTTATGTACTCTCGTTTTCTTTGTTTGAGACAATGTAACCCCCGTTTGTTGATAAATAAAACATAACTTTAAATACCATGGTTGTGAAACAATAATTCTGTTACAACACTTCCCGATGTTTCCGCCGCGGTTGCATGTTATACGCGGTAGGGGTGTGACAGAAGAGTTGGTATCAGAGCCAAGGGTTATAGGGAATTAGGTTATTAGTAATGCTTTGACCTAGACTATAACATTTCTAGGACCCCAACACAAGTTATCTTGTGTTTAGATCTTAAATCATGCACTTCACCTATCCTTAGGTGATTGCCAAAACAAGAACCCAGTTTTTTCCAAAACGCTTTTCGAAAATCAATCATCTGTTTTTAAATGATTTATTATAACATTTTGAACCCTTCAATTTTTCAGAATGATTTTGAAAATTTAATCATCCATTTTTGAATGATTCTTTTGGCCTTGTGCCTTCCAAGTTTTCAAAATCTCGTCAAAGTTTTGGGTTCTAAATAGTGTGAGCACGTGCAAACTGGAAGAGTGAATGCCTGTACCCTGGGTTTTCTGTCTAAGGCTAGAGTGTTCGTACAAATCCACAAAATCGGACCAGTCACTCTTACCTGGGTACTCTTGGGGTGAGTGTTCACTTATAGGCGAGCATGTCTTCGCGATACATTATTTTTTACCCATTTACTTTGATTAGTCACTGTGTGTCGTTTGTTTGCTTTGTGGTAACAAACGAATGACCACCATCTTTGCTTTTGTTGATTTTTGTATCATCTTATCCTTTTCATCTAATTATCTCACTCGTTTCCTCTCATGTTTCCTCTTTTAAAATGCCTCCTCGACGCGAAAATCCGCTTCCTAATGCCGAAATGGCACATATTATGGCACAGCATATGGCTGCTGTACTCCCAGACATTATTGCTCAGGTGAACCAAGCCAACAATAACCAGAATGCTTCATGCAATTTCAAGAGTGGTTCTGAAGGAGCAACTGGGATCCTACAGTGGTTCGAGAGCATTGAGAGTACATTCCGTCACGTTCAGTGTCCTGAAAATCGGAAAGTCGAGTTTGCTTCAAGTGTATTTCAGAAGAGGGCTCTTACATGGTGGAACGGGGTTATGAGAGACCGTGGTGCAGAGGTTGCGTTAGCACAGACACGGGCTGAACTGAGGGCTCTTATGATGAGGGAGTTTTATCCTCGTCATGAACTGAGAGCTTTAGAAAGGGAGTTTGATGACTTAAAGCAGGATAGTGGTGAGCACCGGGCTTACACTGACAGGTATGAGGAGTTGAGTTTGCTATGCCCTGCCAAGGTTACCCCACTCGAGAAAGCTATCGAGAGATATATTGATGGCTTACCTGACTCCGTACAAGACATTGTCACTAGTAGTAACCCTACCACAGTTCGTCAGGCAATCGAGTTAGCTGCGACATTGACTGAGTCGCAGGTTAGAAAGGGTAAGCTACACAGGAAGGGTGACAAGGGTAAGAAACAGGCATCTGATAAGGGTGAAAGCAAGAAGAGTAAGAACAAGAAAGGTAAGGAAGCTGAGTCTGCAAAGAAGTCTAGGATGCGCAAGCTGCTCCAAATCAGCATGCGCAACCACTTGCCAAGAAACCATACCTTGGCAATGCACCTCTGTGCAACAGGTGTAACGGTCATCATCAGCCGCACACCCAGTGTCGTTATTGTACCAATTGTGGAAGATCTGGTCATCTTGCTGCTACATGTCGTCTTCCTGTAAACCAAAATCGGGCAGCTCAGAACCTAGCCCAGCAAGCTGCTCAGCCTCCTGTTCAACAACAGGCCCAAACTGCACGACCTCACTACCCACTTGGTTCTTGCTATAACTGTGGGGATCTGACCCACTACAGAAACCAGTGTCCAAGGCTGGAAAATGCATTTCCGAATCAGGATCAGGTTCGAGGTCGAGTCTTTAACTTGAATGCTAATGAGGCGTGGGCAGACAATGAGGTGGTGAACGGTACGTTCTTTGTTAACAATCAGTCTGCTTCTGTTCTTTTTTATTCGGGTGCCGATAAGAGTTTTGTGTCTTTGTCTTTTGAGCCTTTGCTTCGCATGTCTAGAACAAGACTAGGAAAACCTTTGACAGTAGAAGTTGCTAGTGGTGAGCCCATTGTTCTTGATTTTGTTCTTCGTAACTGTCAGTTGAACCTTGACAACCATCTTTTTCCCATTGACCTCATACCGATGTGACTTGGATGTTTCGACGTTATAGTAGGTATGGATTGGTTAACCAAGCATCACGCAGAGGTAGTTTGTTTCGAGAAGATTGTTCGTATTCCGCTCTCGACAGGTGAGATCCTACAGGTTCGTGGTGAGAAACCTGCTAGTAGTCTCAAGCTCATGTCTTGTACTTAGGCTCGGAAGTATCTGCGAAAGAACTATGTGGCCTTCTTGGCACATGTTGTGGCGGATAAAGGCAAAGGTAAGGCGATTGAAGATATCCCTGTTGTTCGGGATTATCCAGAAGTGTTCCCTGAAGAGTTACCTGGTTTACCCCCAGCACGCCAAGTCAAGTTTCGTATTGATCTTGTACCTGGTGCAAATCCTATCGCTCGATCTCAGTATCGTCTTGCACCGTCTGAGATGCAAGAGTTATCTAAGCAGTCCAGGAGCTTTCTGACATAGGTTTTATTCATCCTAGCTTTTCACCTTGGGGTACTCCCGTTCATTTTGTCAAGAAGAAGGATGGATCTTTCAGGATGTGTATCGATTATCGTGAGCTTAACAAGCTTACCATCAAGAATCGATATCCCCTACCTCGCATTGATGATCTCTTTGATCAGTTACAGGGTGCTTCTTATTTTTCAAAGATTGATCTACGTTCTGGATATCATCAACTTCGTGTGCATGAAGAAGATATTCCCAAGACAGCATTCCGCACTCGTTATGGGCATTATGAGTTCACAGTTATGCCATTCGGTTTGACTAATGCTCCTGTTGTTTTCATGGACTTAATGAATAGGGTATGTAAGCCTTATTTAGACAAGTTCATCATCGTTTTCAGTGATGACATTTTGGTATATTCTAAGACGCGAGCTGATCATGAGCAACATCTTCGTCTTACTCTGGAACTCCTAAAGAAAGAGCAACTTTTCGCCAAATTCTCCAAGTGCGAATTTTGGCTTAAGGAAGTTCAATTTTTGGGACATATTGTCAACGAACAAGGTATTCATGTAGATCCCTCCAAGATCAGTGCGATTAAGGATTGGGATACGCCTACTACTCCAACCGAGGTTCGTTCTTTTCTTGGTCTCGCGGGTTATTACTGCCGTTTCATCGAAAACTTCTCGAAGATTGCAGTTCCCCTAACTACTCTAACTCAAAAGAACAAACCCTTTGAATAGGGATCTAAGCAAGAAGAAGCATTTCAGACCTTGAAGCAGAAGCTTTGTGATGCGCCTATTCTATCATTGCCTGAGGGCAATGATGATTATGTCATGTATTGTGATGCATCAAACTTGGGTCTTGGCTGTGTTCTCATGCAAAGGAACAAAGTAATAGCATATGCATCGAGACAGTTGAAGATACACGAGAAGAATTACACCACTCATGATCTTGAGTTAGGTGCAGTTATATTTGCTCTCAAAATCTGGAGACATTATTTGTATGGTACAAAATGTGTGGTTTTCACTGACCACAAAAGTCTTCAGCATATCTTTAATCAGAAATAACTCAACATGAGGTAACGACGCTGGGTTGAACTTCTAAACGATTATGATTGTGAAATTCGCTACCATCCTGGTAAGGCGAATGTCGTGGCTGACGCTTTGAGTCGTAAAGAACTTGTCAAGCTTCATTGTGTACGTGTTCAATCTGATATTCAAGCTCGATCTGATATCTAAACCCGCATTTCTCAGGCTCAACATACTTGTGTTTCACAAGGTTTGATGGGTAAGGAATTACCCTATCACATTAAGCCTGATCTTGAACTGAAGGACAATGGATCATATTATTTCATGGACCGTTTATGGGTCCCAAGTCAAGACAATCTTCGCACCTTGTTTATGGATGAAGCTCATAAGTCTCGTTATTCTATTCATCCTGGTGCTGACAAAATGTATAAGGATCTTCGTACTCAGTATTGGTGGCCTGGTATGAAGAAAGACATTGCCTTATACGTTTCAAAATGCCTTACTTGTCTTAAGGTTAAGGCTGAACATTAACATCCTACTGGTTTATTGGAGCAACCATAGATTCTAGTTTGGAAATGGGAAAACATTGCTATGGATCTTATTACCAAACTTCCATGCACAAAGAGAGGTCATGACGCTATCTGGATAGTTGTTGATCGTCTTACAAAGTCAGCACATTTCTTGCCGATCCGTGAGGATCTATCTGCTGACAAGCTTGCTAAAATTTATGTGGATGAAATTGTATCTAGACATGGTGTTCCTTTGAACATTATTTCTGACAGAGATGCTCGATTATCATCGCGTTTTTGGAGAACCATGCAATCTGCTATGGGAACCCAACTTAATTTGAGCACAGCTTATCATCCACAATCAGATGGCCAATCTGAAAGAACAATCCAGACTTTGGAGGATATGCTTAGAGCTTGTGTGATCGATTTTGGTGGTAGTTGGGATTCGTATCTTCCATTGATTGAATTCTCCTACAACAACAATTATCACTCCAGCATCAACATGGCTCCTTTCGAGGCTCTCTATGGTCGAAAATGTCGTTCACCAGTCTTCTGGAATGAGATCGGTGAGGCTCATCTTACTGGACCTGACCTCATTCTAGAGACAACAGATAAGGATAAGAAAGTTCGCGATAACCTTCAGACAGCTCGAAGCTGTCAAAAGAGTTACACGGACCGACGATGCAAGCCCTTGGAATTTCAAGTCGGTGATCGTGTATTACTTAAGGTCTCACCTTGGAAGGGTGTGATCAGATTTGGAAAGACAGGAAAATTTGCACCTAGATATGTTGGACCATTCAAGATCATCGAAACAATCGGTAAGGTAGCCTACAGACTTGAGTTACCTCCTGAACTTGGAAATGTTCATCCAACCTTTCACGTGTCCAATCTCAAGAAGTGTCTAGCTGATGAGAACCTCCACATACCGCTTGATGAAATTCGTGTGGATAACACGAGGCATTTTGTTGAGAAACCAGTGGAAATCATGGAACGTGAAGTCAAGTGGCTTAAATGCAAGCGCATTCCATTGGTCAAAGTTCGCTGGGAATCTAAACGTGGACCAGAGTTTACCTGGGAATGTGAAGATCAAATGAAAGCGAAGTATCCACATCTGTGCTTGTAATCATTGTAAACAGTTTGGTTATCAATAAAACAATGTTATTTGACCCCAATATTTGTTTGTTTATGTTTGACAATTTTCATGTTTTGATTTTCGTTCAATTTCAAACTCTATATCGCTTTCTTGAGAGTTATACGCAAACTGGTGCGTAAACGTAATCAGTTTAATGCGACAAACACTCCAGAACATCAATATATGCTTAACATACCTTAAATAACCTTTACATAACTTAGAAATAAGTTTTGAAGGTTTTGGTATGGCAAAATCAAGCTTATTCGCTTACAGGGACTAAATTTGACAAACTACGAAAGTATGCTGATTCGTACTGTAATGGACATTCCAGAACATGACCATAAGTTAAACATACCATAAATATCCTTTACATAGCTTAGAAATAGGCTTTGAGGGGTTCGGTGTGCTAAAACAAACTTTTTGGTCATTCAGGGACTAAAAGCGTAAAAACGTGCATAAGTTTGCATTTTCGTGCATATCTTACGTTCTGAATACATCCGGACATCCAAAAATTTATGTAACCACTAAAATATTTTATTTTAGTGATTGGAATGAGAAAAATCCATTCGTCGCGTAATTTGGATGGTTTTTCGCGTTCGTGCGTACTTCGTCGTAATTAAGCGAATAACGCGTCCGTACGACCAAACGAACCGACATCCGTCTTATTTCTGAGCATGTTTCAAGTCACTCATATTTAGGCATCATTATAGAGCCTTAAAATGGTTTAACGGGCTTTAAACGTGTCGAAAAAGGCCTTAAACACATGCAGGGACTGAAACTGCAACATTTGAAACTTGTTTGCTGATCAGAACTTCAGGCGGGGCGCGTAAGCCCTGAGCCTTCCCTTACGCAGCCCGCATAAGATCACCAGATCTGCAAATGGTATTTTGGCATTCTATGGGCCATTTTTAGGTGCCCATGGTTTTGTAAAACCATGGGTGCACATGTACGGTTGTGATCGAAGCTCGTTTTACGATGAACGATCTTAACGGTTTACCGAATACTATAAATACCCCCAGCCTCTTGCTTCAAAACTCACACTTTGATCTGATTTGGCTCTCTAAGTTGAAGTATACATTTCATACCTGAGAGTAATCGGGTCAAAACTCCATAGCTTGGACTCGTTGTAAGTCCTCTTTCGTTCTTTTATGCGTTTTAAGCACGAAAGTCAAACTTTGTTTGACTTTCTGCATTGACCAGTTTATGGTCAACATGAAGTTCATTTGAACTTCATAACATGAGCGTAATCACGATGGTTTTAGTCTCTTGTGACTATACCTACTGATTACCACGTTATTTAGGCTTAGTGGCGAGTTATAGTTTCGGTCAAAATGCGCGTTTATGCGTATTTTACAACCAAACTATTCTTGGGTATCAAAACCATTTGTTTTGATACCAAACCTGTTTTCAAACTTCTTTAAACATGTTTTAACATGTTTAGCTCGTCACTTTAGGTTTAGTGCTTATGTAGGGTCATAAGGTAAGCGGTCTAAACAATCGCTTATACTTTCGAACCCGACCTGTTTGGTTGATCATTAGGATCCGACCAAACACATTAGGTGACCATAGTTGCATAGGGAATAACCTTCCGAGGTTATATCTTATCGTCACTTCGTTTAAGTAGTTGTATGATAGGTAGTTTATATGCCTTAGGTAAATGACCAAAATGCCATTTTTACGCCAAAATTCATTTTAAGCATATGTGACATAATTTTTGACATCTAAACTGATTTGGAAACAATATTAGACATGTTAAGGCATATTTTACTTGTCATAGGACTAGTTAGACGGTCCAAACGCGTTTTACGCAAACGACGTGTTAAAGTAGCATAAGCTACCTAAACGGGTCGTAATGGGTCGTAAGCACTTAGGATAGGTTCTGTTTTAGAATATTGGGGTTGTTAAACCATATTACATGAGTTCATACACTCATTTGGTTTACAAAACCTCATTCTATCTGATCCTCCGAGTTATGTCCGTTTATTAACATAGTTACCTATATTAGGTGCCGTTTGATTCCGTGATCTTTCTAGCATTGCTTGGTGGTTATCTAAAGACTATTGAGCAATATCAAGTGAGTACATAGTCCCCTCTTTTACTGTTTTCAAAATGTTTTGGGGTGAAACACATGTGCATACTTGTTACTTTCGTGCTTTCCATGTTTTACATCATATGCTTGCTATGTTCATTAGTATAGTTGTAGTACATGATTTCATTATGTTTGCTATGTATGTTTACTTGGCATGCTAGCACATTGTTTTACATTGCATTTATTTGCTATGTATGTTTACTTAGCATGCTAGCACATTGTTTTACATTACATTTTCTGTTACATATGTTTACTCAGCATATGAACACATTGTTTTACATCTCTACCTTGTATGTTTACTTAGCATACTAGGTACATTGTTTTCATAAAACATGCTCACATTTGGTTTGTGTAACGAATTAAAATACGTTCATTAACATTAGCTACGCCGCTCGGTAGTAAGTAGTGGTACCATAGGACTTGACAACTCACATTCCTGATATCCTAGGTTTGTTTGGATGTAAGGAATGACTGAATCCGAAAACATTTTGATAACCTTTACTCTAAGGTTATCCTACAGTCTCAAGGCTTGAATGTATACGTTTAACATACCGCATAAGTGTTTGTATTAGTAAAGCATGTATTTATTTTACAAAACATAACCTTGATTTATTAAAACTTTGTTTTGTGCACTTTCTACATATGGTACTTTTTACTTACCATACATGACTTTTGTTTATACATTATATGGTTTACATTTGATAATAAACCTGGTTTACTCATAAACTTTTGATAATTGGTTTAAACATGACATTTTGGTGGTTTGTTTGGGTAAGTGATTTAAGTAACGAGTCGTGTGTAATGTGATAAAAGCATGGTGGATACGCCGCTGGTACTTCCTATATATAAGTGCTTTTATAATATTACATATCATAGCGTTATTTAAATCATTTCAATTTTGGCATATTACATTTTACACAATTAACACATCTTTACAAAACATTATTTTACAAACAACACATCTTATACAAATGCATTTTAATGTGGTTATTTATTTAACCATACACTATTCTTTATATCATCTGTTTTCTTATCGATTTTCATATGATTTATAAAACAAAAACATTTTACAAGGTTCATGACTACTTTTGTTAAACCTTTTATTTAAACTTACAAGTCATGAATCCTAAAGCAATAAAACCTATGTATCTCACAGGCATTTTTATGCTGACGTACATATTTTCACATGTGTTTTCAGGAAATGATGCATAGGATTGATCAAGACATATATAGGCAGACCCGTGCCTTAGCAACTTAAAATGAAGCTAGAACTAGTTTAATTATGTTATGTACTCTCGTTTTCTTTGTTTGAGACAATGTAACCCCCGTTTGTTGATAAATAAAACATAACTTTAAATACCATGGTTGTGAAACAATAATTTTGTTACAACACTCCCTGACGTTTCCGCCGCGGTTGCATGTTATACGCGGTCGGGGTGTGACATGTTGCACATGTTCACGAACGAAGTGAATGTCGAGCTCAATGTGCTTAGTGCGCTGATGTTGCACAGGATTACCGGAGAGATAGACGGCACTGACATTATCACAATAAACCAACGTAGCACGAGAAAGTGGATGATGGAGCTCGAGGAGAAGATTACGCAACCAACAAATATCCGCAACCACATTAGCAACACCTCGATATTCCGCTTCCGCACTGGAGCGAGAGATAGTGGACTGGCGCTTGGAAGACCAGGAAATAAGATTATCACCCAAATAAACACAGTAACCGGACGTAGACCAGAGAGTATCAGGGCATCCAGCCCAGTCCGTGTCAGTGTAAGCAATCAGACGGAAGTCGGAAACGGGTCCAAGATGAAGACTAAAATCAGCCGTGCCCTAAAGATATCGAAGGATGCGTTTCAAGGCGTTCCAATGATCAAGCCGAGGTGCGTGCATATGCATGCAAATCTGCTGAACTGCGTAAGATATGTCTGGTCGAGTAAAGGTCAGATAGTGTAACACACCGGCAAGACTGGGAAATGTCGAAGGATCATCATGTAGTGGGCCGTGGTCAGCAGATAACTTTGACTGCGTATCAACAGGAGTAGCAACCAGTTTGCAAGAGTCCATAGATGCCCGATGGAGAATGTCTCGAACATAACCCTGCTGAGATAAAAGCATAGTATCACCTTCCCGAGTCACCTGTATACCCAAGAAATAAGAAAGTGGCCCCAAGTCTTTCATAGCAAATTCACCGGACAACTTGTGGAGCAAGCGTGTACGAAGATCCTCGGAGGACGTGGTAAGAATAATGTCATCCACATAAATGAGAAGATAAGCAATCTCATGACCATGATGATAAATAAAAAGAGAGTTGTCAGACTTGCTTTGGCAAAACCCCTGTAAAGTGACAAAATCAGTGAACTGCTGGTACCATGCTCGTGGTGCCTGTTTGAGACCATATAAGGACTTCCGTAGCAGGCAAACATGATCAGGAAAGTCACGGTGCCGAAACCCCATGTTGATGCATATAAACTGTTTCTTCTAAAGTGCCATGCAAAAAGGCATTAGTGACGTCCAACTGATGAATCTGCCAAGACTTGGACATTGTAAGCGAAAGAACCAACCGAATAGTAGAGGGTTTAACAACGGGGCTAAAGGTTTCGCCATAGTCAACCCCCATCTGCTGCTTACGACCATCATAAACCAAACGAGCTTTGTATCGTTCCAAAGTACCGTCAGACCTGAATTTATGTTTAAATAACCACAAGCTACGTATAATGTTCATGTCAGGTGTTCTGGGTACAAGATCCCAGGTCTTGTTTTTAAGAAGTGCACTAAATTCATTGGACATGGCATTATACCACTCTTGAGAGGACAAAGCAACTTGAGGACTCTTGGGGACGGGTACAATATCGGAGGTGTGAAGGTTAAAAATCTTCTTGGGTTTGATAATACTACTCATAGAACGAGTATGGATTGTGCGAGTGGTGGGAGGGGGTAGGGTAGGCTGATCGGGTACGGTTTGGGCTGGGTTGGGCTCGGTGTGATGGACAGGGGAGTGTTGCGGTGTGAGTTGGGCTGTGGTGGCGGAGATGGGTTGGGCTGGGCTTAGGTTGGGAGTTGCAACAGTGGGTTCGGTGTGATAGGCCGAAGGCTGGGCTTAGGTTAGGGGTGGACTGTGGGCCGAGAGGAGTGGAGACGGTAAGCGGAGTGGTGGGTTGGGTGGTGTGGGATGGGCCGATAGGTGTGGTTTGGATTAGGCGAGTGGGTGAAACGGGTGGGGCAGCAGTAGGTGGAGGTGGAGTGGGTGGGTTAGGAGGTATGGATTTGTGAGAATTTTGTAAATATTCCCACACTAAGGGGTTAATGGTCGGGTTAAGAAAGTCGTAGGAGGGCGGCTTAGAGGGGGATTGTATGCTGTAAGGAAAGATGGACTCTTCAAAGTGGATGTGTCGTGAAATAATTAGTTGATGAGAAGAAAGGTCGAGACACTTGTAACCACGATGGTTTGAAGGATAGCCAAGAAAGACGCAAGGGTGTGACCGGTAGTCAAGTTTGTGTATGGATGTGGAAGGGGT
The DNA here is from genome assembly GCA_030545235.1 of Helianthus tuberosus. Classification (NCBI taxonomy): domain Eukaryota; kingdom Viridiplantae; phylum Streptophyta; class Magnoliopsida; order Asterales; family Asteraceae; genus Helianthus; species Helianthus tuberosus. The sequence continues at coordinate 43,827,069 of CM060411.1, read as the reverse complement.
GAGAGGGTAACACAAGCAACCGAAAACATGAAGATGGTCGTATTCCGGTATGCATTTATAAAGCAGGGTTGTAGGAGATTTAAATTGGTGAGTTTTGCTTGGGAGAATGTTCAAAAGATAGGTGGCAGTTTCGAGGGCATGATACCACATGTTAGGAGGAAGGGAGGCTTGGGCTAGTAGCGAACGAACCATGTTATTGATGGTGCAAATTTTTCGTTCCGCTTTACCGTTCTGGGAAGACGTGCAAGGACAAGAAAAATGGAACTGCATGCCATTATGATTACAAAAATTGTAGAAGTTTTGATTTGCATATTCTTTGCCATTATCACATTGAAATTGTTTGATTTTACGCTCAAATTGGGTGTTAATTAAATTGTGGAGAATGGTAAATGTGTGAAACACTTGGGACTTAGTGGCAATGGGAAAAGTCCACAGGAAGTTGGTAAAATCATCCAAGAAAAGGATGTAATATTTGTGACCACCCGTGCTAAGTACGGGTGATGTCCATAGGTCACTGTGAACATTGTCAAAAGCTGAACGAGTATAATTAATAGAATCATAAAATGGCAACTTAACACCTTTACCAAAAACGCAATATTGACAAAGTGTTTTATTAAATTTTCCAAAATCAACAAAAGAAGATAGTTTCAAAGACTGTAACAAATGTTTGCCAGGATGACCTAAGTGTTGATGCCAGCGATCTTGAGACGCAGCCGCAAAAGCAGAAGGTGAGGTAGGTTGAAGGGGAAGAGGTGCTGTCAAAGGATAAAGATCGCCTGTGCTATTGCATCGTAGGATAGGTGCCCGAGTTTTGAGATCCTTCACAAGAAAACCAAAAGGATCAAATTCAATAGAAACTAAGTTATCGGTGGTAAGACGACGAACATAAATAAGGTTTTTGATTAAGTTGGGTGCAAACAAGACATTGTTAAGTATAAGTGGTGGATAGGGAGGGGGAAGGACCTGGTTGCCTTGTGCCTAACAGGGATAGTCATGCCATTACCAACGATTATATTTTTATTAGTGCACCTATTAAAATTAGACGGGGAGTATATACCTTGCTCGTTAGACGAGTGAGAAGTATCTCCTGTATCCATCGCCCCATGGTCCGACTGATTGAGTGCCAAGGAGTAGAGGGCATGTTCGATGTCGGTGGGAGAATAACTGGTTTGATGTGCTTGATCCGTTCTGGGGCCCAAGATGCCTCTAGAGGATGGAGGATTGGGTCGTGACGGGTACGGACAGGGGGTTGGGCCGAGTTGTTGGAGTTGAGTAGGTTGGCCCACTGGGAGGCGGTCAAATTACTCTGAAAAACAATGTATGGGTGGGTCGGGTTTTGTTGCTGGTTGGAGTACCGGTTGGCGCCACGACCCGAGAAGGACCTGCCACGGACGCGGCCACGTCCGCCGCGATTCCGACCACGTCCCCTGTCGGATGGCTGAAAGAAGGCAGGCTGCTGTTGGGAGGCACCGTTGGACGAGGTGGCAGTGGTTGTGGCGAGAGAAGTGGCGGTAGCCTGAGAACCGCGAGTAGCCTGCCGTTTCTTCTTTTGTTCCTCCATGTTCAACCGTGACCGAACCTCGTTGAAGTCCGGTAAAGGATCACGATTTTGAAGCACTGTGGAGATGCTATTGTATTGTTCAGAAAGACCAGTGAGGATCTTGATGACCAACATCTGCTCATCAACTGGAGACCCGACACTCTTGAGTTGTTCGGCTAGGTGCTTCGCATGCTGACAATAATCGGCCATGTTGGAGAAGTTCTCGAGAGACAGATTAGCAAACTCTTGGCCGAGGAAGATGGCTCGAGTATTTTTTGTTATCATTAAATTCACTTTCTACGCAGACCAAGTGTCATGAGCGGTCTGGCCCTGTTGCAAGATTATGTGTAGAAGAGGCGCAGAGATGGTGGCGTATATCCACTGGAGAACCATAGCGTCCAGTTGGGTCCACAGGGTGTCAGCCGCAGGGGCGGCGACCTCGGCTTTGGCGTGAGCCGCTTCATCAGATGATTCTGCGGCAGGTTTGGGAGCGGGTTATTTGGGAGACAAGTGGTCGAGTACTTCGTAAATTTGACAGTGCACCATGAATAGGGTTTTCCAGGTGGTATAGTGTGTTGAGTCTTTCTCCAAGAGAATGGGAACATGTGTTTTGATGTTGGAAACGGTAAGGGCAGGGTGAAGTTTGGACTCCATAGGTAGGGAAGAGAGGAAGAAAAAGCAGGAGGGAGGAGCCGATGGCCAAGTAGAGGAAGCCGGCGGCGGCGATAGGGTTTAGAGGGAGGGGGATCCAAAAAGACTTGATACCATGAAAGAGGTTTACTCAACTTGATCCTTCTCATTGATCTCTTGATAATTTATAATACAAAGTAAATACAAACTAGATCTCCTATAATGATGGAGATATCTATACAATAATAATCAAATCAATTGCCTAAATATACAAGATACTATTAGATGTAATCATTTGGCACGCCACCCATTCATGTTTATTTATAAAAGCCCGTTAAAATTACTATTTATTTACAAACATTGGTCAAATAGCCGATTTATGATTTTCCCTTACTTAAATAAAATATAAAATATTGAAACAACTATTGTCACTAATTCACCCAACAGTAAATTAAAAACTATTAAATGTGATGGAAAAATTAACATACGCTGCAAGCTACAATATTAAACGTGATGGAAAAATTAACATACGCTTTAAGGTACAATAATTAGATACTCATGGATTTGACTGCTGTGTTCTCTTTTTTTAACGGCCAACGAAAAAGTTTTATTCAACCAAATCTAGCGGTACAATATACACACCACCTTACAAACAAAATAAACATAATACCCACTGCATCTGAAGCTACCAGCCCACCCTAGATGAATTGAAAATTTGCCACAACTCCCGGGTCAATGAGACATGTTTAGCCCTTGCTCTAACCCACGAAGGCTTAAAGCCTTGATTTAATTATATGAATAATCCAGAACATATCTTTTGGTTTAATTATATGAATAAACAAAAGATGCTATGAACCTCAAATTCTTGTTCTTGTTCAAGTGAATTCGGCTCAAACTTCACCATAGATATACCTGGAGATATGCAAATGATTGACAAAAGCAAGTGAACACAAAAAAAGATGCCATAACTTTGTGTACAGTTTAATAAAATTACCAACCAATTTTTTCAATATAAGCATGTTTATATTGATTTATGTTGATGCAACAAATGAGAGACCAAGGATGGTAGCTGGGCTGGTTAGGCAAAAGGGTTAAAGGGTTTAACTTTGCATAACGCAGGTCGTGGGGTCCCCCACGTTTGCAAGACGTGGAAGGAGGTTCACTAGTTTATTCTTGTTGTTTGCCAAGGATCCTTCTCTGATGTATGTTTCAGATGCGGATGAAGGGGCAAACAGAATGTGTGTGTTGGATGTGAAAGGGAGTAACTCGCATGAAGCAAGTACTCGTGATGAATGACCAGAGTTTTAAGGAATCTTGACTGGCCAGGCATGTCCCCACTTCAGTAAATGAAGTGTCAAATATATAGGAGAAGACATCTCCCAAAGAGGAATGCATTTGACTAGTGACCTTGCTTGCAGCGAGGGGCTTGCCCTTTCAGGGGTTGAAGCCTTTTGACCCCTGGATAATAGAGTGTGCTCTGAGGACCTGCATTGCTTTTGCGGCTGGCAAGTTGGTGAAGTAATCTGGAGATATGACTTCTTACTGTTCCGTGCTACTTTATCTCGTTTTCCCAGGTTTTTAACCTTTGAACCATTTTGCCTTATGGGCATTTACGTATTTAAATCATTCATATTTGGTCTTGGGCTACCCCCATCATCAGCCCCCCAAGTCAGAGGTTTTCGGGAAATGAGCTCAAAGACTTCTGACTTTTATACGTATGTTTTTCTGTCCAAAGGCTTCGTGGGTTCAAGGGTTGGAAGGTTGAAACGGTTTTTGAATTTCGGAATTTGACAAGACAGTTGACAAGACCCGTGGCAGTTTGTCAGGCGGCAGTTTTAAATTCTGCCTGTTGATAATTATCCCTAATCTCATTTATTTACACATTTTTCTTTTTGAAGAACATAACTTGCTCTTTATTTCTCTCAAGTATCCCTCTTTTTCAAAATCAGGTCAGTTCCGTTTTTCTTATTTTCTCTTTAATTGTTCATTATCGTGGGTGCTCGTAAGGATATGGCAAAATCCTTTTCTCGACTGACCCAAGAGGAAGTCGATTTATTTTGTATGGAATGGGGTATAGGGACAAAGTATAAACCGGTTGCACCGGCTTGCGATAAATCTATCAATGACTGTCCTTCTGGTATGATCGCCTTGTATTGTCGTCATTTTGAGTTTTCCAATCTTCGTTATCCGTTTTCAAACTTTGTCTTGAATATTTTGGAATATTATCGAGTGTCTTTTGGTCAGATTCACCCCCTTGGCATGGCTAGGGTTTTACATTTTGAGATTCTGTGTCGGGCTTGCGGGTATGATCCCACTCTTTTAGCATTCCGTCGCTTTTTCCGGCTTGCTAAGAATGGTGATTGGTTCTCCTTTGAAACCAGTCAAGTTGACACTTGTTTAATTTCGTCCATGGTTTCTACACTTGGGGTTTGGAAAGATCGGTTTTTCTGGGTGTCGGAGGAAATTGTTCCTTTCAAACTTGTTTGGAGACACCCGGATGCTGTTCTGAACGAGCCGGAGCCCTCTGATTCCGAGATAAACACTCGTTTTTTAGAAATTCTTAAGGAGTGCCCTTCGAGGCTTCGTCCCTTCCCTGAACATTTGTTGGTGTTGTTGGGTATAAGTAAACTGTGGAAAAAGGCTAACCGGGATCCGGTGCTTATTAGAGATGGGAAGGGTATGCATTTATTCTTTTCTTGCTTTTTTGTTCCTTTTTCTTTGTTTGCTTATGTGCTTTTTATATTTGTGTTGCAGTTATGTCTGCCCTTGATTTTATTAAAAGCGATGACACCTCTGATGTTGCCTTTGACGATGTTGCTGCTACTCCCGATGAGAATGCGGTTGTTAAGGGTTCTGATTACAGGTTTGAGGGTTCTGGTTATGTCAATGTTCCGAATGTTAAAGGCTTTACTAAGGTTACTGCTTCCAAAGGTTCTACCCGTCGTTCCCAACGTCATCTGAAGGGTGTTGATCAGCCTTCTGGTTCAGAGCCCATCGATGTTAGTGATGATATTGAGGCATCGGGGGATCAGGCTGTGGATGTTGGCAAGGGTAAGGAAAAGGAGTTAATTGTTTCCAGCAAGAAGAAGAAATTGATTAAGAAAGGTACCCCTCCTGTTATTCAAGGTTCATCAGCCAAAAGTGTTGAAAGCTTCGAAGGTTCAGAGGGTCAGGATATTTATGTGCCTAACTGGGGGGTTAAGGTTGGTGATAATTTTAAGGATCCGGCTATTTGTGCCAAAGCCTTGGCTCATTTTGCTCCTCCTGGTGTTCGAAGTGCCATATCTGAGATGGAGGCTGATCATCTTATTTCTAGGATGATGCTCAGCTCCTGCAACCTTTCTGCCTTTTTGGCTGAAGGTGTTACTCGCTTTGCTAAAGAGATGCAGGAATATGAGGAGGCTTCCAAAAAGAAGGAGAAAATGAAAGCTTCAATTGTTGCCATGAAGAAGGAAATCGAGATCTTTTCTGAGAAGGAATTGGCTTGGACCAAGAAAGAGGAGGAGTTAACAAAGAGGCACGAAATTGAGATGGGTGATCTCAAGAAGAGCTTTGAAGCTAGCCTATTGAAGCTGAAAGCTGACCGGGAGGCCTTGGCTGTGCAACAGAAGGCTTTTGATAAGGAGAAAGATGGTTTGAAGACTTTGGTTGCCCAGGCTACTGGAGATAACCAATGGCTCAGTGAGCAGGGTTTTCACCAGGTGGTTACCTATCTCTTGCATTCTAAAGAGTTTAACTCCACTCTTGGTGATGTTTACACTAAACTGCTCAATCTAGGAAAACACCAAGGTCTTATTACGGGTTATAAGCTTCACGAGTCTGGCCATCCCTTAGAGAAATCTCCCATGTACCGTCCCGAGGCTTCCGATGTTTTTAAGAGTTCCGTTGAGCAAATGGAGAGGTTGTCGTACCCGTATGTGAGTCAGGTTGCTTCTTGTTATGGTAAGCCTCTCTCCGTTTTGCAGGGACTGAAGCCGGATGGTTTGAATGAAAAGTTATGTGCTGAAATGCTTAGCTCCCTTTCAAGGAAACGTTCCTACTCGGGAGATAGTGAAGATACTTTTCCTGGGGAATCTGATGCTCCGAAGGATGCCAGCTTGGAGGGTTCGGCTGTTGAGGATCTGGGTCCAAAAGCTAAAAAGGCTAAGAAGACTAAGAAGGCCAAAGGTAGCAGTTCTGGGGCTTCTAAGCCTTCTACTGATGCATGAATTCGTAGCTTTCTTATCACTCTTAAAACAATTTATGGTTTGTAACCTTTAAACAATGTTAGGTTTTTGGGAACCCTTAAGGTTTCTGTTGGTCGTGGTTGTCTGAACAATATCTAAACTTGCAAGTCACTAGGACTTGCCTTGACTCGTGTTTGAAAGTCTTTTAGGGCTTTCCTTAATATGATATGGTGTTTAACTATTTTCTTTATGTCTATTTTGTTAAGGCAATTTGGTTGGCTTTAACCCTTCAAGCCTTTTGGCTATCCGTAGGTAGATTGAAGCCTTTGAGGTTTCAAGTTGTCTCGTAGGTGGCTTGAGTTCTTGAAGGCTTCTTAGTTTTGTGACTTGACTTGGTTTGCATTTTGTGTGATTTTTTTTTCGTTTGTATCGTCCTTTAAATAATTTTTTGTTTTCTTGTAACTTTGTCCTTGTCGAGTTTGTGTTGCCTTTATGTTTTACACCTTAAAGGGTTCAGTGCTGCAGACACTTAGCCTTGGTGTTTTTAACAAGAAGACATAGCACCTATCCTTTTTATTATTTTTTCGTTTTTTATTTGACTACATAAGCCTGTTTGTTGGTTGTATTTCTAAGGCTTAAGGAACATTTGGTGTAGGTTGTTCAGACCTGTCTATGAGACAATTTTGCTTTGACTTGATAAGTCTCATGGAGTTGTATTGATTTAGGAACTCACCCCTTATATAGGTTCATTCAACCCTTGAACCTATTGAGCGATGTGGCCTGGGAGCTCATCCCCTTACATGGCCCTTGCCATGGAGTTTTTTGCTAGGTTCTTCACCTGATTTTAGGATAGAAAGACAAGTTTGATAAAACAACTTCATTCATTCATGCAATACTTGCTTTTTACAAAAGGTATTCATAGTGTTGTTCGAAATACATTTTGATACAAACCAAACTTTCTTGTCTAAACATGGAACCTTTTCAGGGTTTTGCCATTCCAGTGTCTTGGAAGCCTCTTGCCTTCTGAATCTGCTAGCTTGTAGGATCCACCCTTGTGTGCTTCGAGGATGGTATACGGACCCTCCCATTTTGGGCCAAGCTTTCCTTGATTTTCCTTTTTGCTAGCTTCATTGTTTCTGAGGACCAGGTCCACTGGCTTGAATCGTTCATTCTTGACTTTCTTGTTGTAGTAGGCTTCCATTTGTTGCTTGTATTTGGCTTCTTGGATTGCAGCTTGATCTCGTGCTTCCTCTAGGAGTTGTAAATTCAACATGGTCTCTTTTTTGTTTGTTTCGGGATCCATGTTGACGATTTGCTGGGTTACAACTCCTATCTCAGCGGGGATCACAGCCTCGGATCCAAATACCAAGCTATAGGGTGTTTTCTTATGACTTGTTTTTTTGGTTGTTCTAATTGCCCATAGGACACTAGGCAATTCTTCAAGCCAGTTGCTTTCGTATCTTCCCAATCTTGTCTTGATACCTTCCACTATGCTCTGATTCGTTCTTTCAACCCGACCGTTTGATTGCGGGTAAGCCACTGAGCTGAAAACCTGGTTGATTCTGTATTCTTTGTACCAAACGCTGAAAGGCTTATCAGCAAATTGCTTTCCATTGTCAGTGACAATTACTCCCGGCAACCCATAACCGCAAATAATGCTTTCCCAAACAAAGTCGATGACTTGTTTGCCTGTGATCTTTGCAAGTGGTTTAACCTCGGGCCACTTGGTGAAATAATCTATTGCCACCAACAAGAATTTTACCCCTCCTTTGCTTGGGGGGAATGGTCCAACAATGTCCATTCCCCATTTATGGAATGGCTATGCCGAGGTTATTGGGACAAGGTCATGCTTGGGATTTTTGGTATTGGTGCATGAATCTGGCAAGCGTCACATTTCTTCAATTCTTCAGCTGTGTCACGATGCATTGAGGGCAAGAAATATCCAAGGTTCATGAGTTTTGCAACCACCGACCTAGCTCCAAAATGAGCTCCGCATATGCCTTCGTGAATTTCTTTGATCAAATACTTACTTTGCTCAGGACCAACACATCTTAGCAAGGGGGCAAGGTAACCCTTTTTGTAAAGGGTTTCTCCTTGTAGTACGTACTGCCTTGCTTTGATTTTAACCCTTTCAGCTTCTACTTGATCATTGGGTAGTTCACCATTTTTATGGAACTTTTTGATGGGAGTCATCCAATTTGGATCTTCCTCGGTGACTACGTCTTGAACTTCCAATTCATCAATCGATGGAGTTTTCAACACTTCTACCAACACCTTCTTGGTGAGGTGGGCAAAAGTGAGGGATGCTAGCTTACTTAAGGCATCAGCCTTTTTGTTTTGGGATCTGGGAATTTGCTTGATATTGCATGCTTGGAAGGTGCTCATCAGCTCCTTGGATTTCTCTTTGTATTTTTTCATGTTGGGTTCCTTTGCAACGTAGCTATCGTTCACTTGGCTTGAGACCAATAATGAATCTGTGAACACTTCAAGCTTCTGGACTTTCATCTCTTTGGCCAGCCTTAAACCAGCGATCAGTGCCTCGTATTCAGCCTCATTATTGGTTGTCTGAAAATCAAAACGAAGAGCATATGTAAATTCCAACCCTTCTGGGTTGATCAAGATTAACCCAGCCCCTGACCCTTCAACGCTTGAAGCCCCGTCGGTAAAAAGCTTCCAGGCTTTAGGGTTGGAAGGTTCAGTGGTGGTAGTGTTTATTTCAGTGATTGCTTGGTTCGGGATTTCCACGATGAAATCTACCAAGACTTGGGCTTTGATAGCTTTTCGTGGGACGTAGGTGATGTTATGTTCACCTAGTTCCACTGCCCATTTGGCCAATCTTCCCGAATTCTCTGGTTTTTCAAGCACATTCTTAATAGGTTGGTCAGTGACCACTTGTATAGGATGTGCTTGGAAATACCTTCGAAGCGTTCTAGCTGTTTGAACTAGGGCTAAGGCAAGCTTTTCAAGGGGAGGGTATTTGGTTTCAGCCAATTTTAGAGTTTTGCTAAAGAAATAAACGGGTACCTGAGCTTTGTCCCGTTCGATGATAAGGACTGCACTTATGGCCTCTTCAGCAATTGATAAATAGACTGAAATTAATTCCCCCGTTTCAGGAGCTGCGATGTCTGGTAAGGAGGCGAGATGTTGTTTCATCTGATTGAAGGCTTCTTCAGCCTCATCAGTCCATTTGAAGTTCTTCTTATCAGAGCAATTCTTGAGCGTTTTGTAGAAGGGTAAAGACCTTTCTGCCAACTTGGAGGTAAAACGCTTCAAGGCTGCAAGCTTCCCGTTTAAACTTTCAACCTATTTCCTGGTTTTTGGTGGTTTGGTTTCGAGGACAGCTTTTACTTTGTTTGGGTTAGCCTTGATGCTTTGTTTCCCAACAATGTGACCCAAGAACTTTCCTTCTTCAAATCCAAATGAGCATTTTTCAGGGTTAAGCTTCATCTTAACCTATCTGAGATTCTTGAAGGTTTCTTGAATGTCATCGAGCATTTGATACTCCGTCTTGCTTTTGATTACCAAGTCGTCGACGTATGCCTCCATGTTTTTACCAATTTGGCTTGCAAAGGCTTTGTCCACTAGACGTTGGTAGGTTGCTCCAGCGTTTTTGAGGCCGAAAGGCATCTTTTGGTAACAAAAGATTCCTTTATCCGTATGGAACGCTGTCTTTTCTTCATCCTCTTCTTTCATGAGTATTTGGTGATACCCTTTGTAAGCATCGAGAAAGCATTTGAAAGGGTAACCAGTGAGTGAATCAACCTTGAGATCAATTTCCGGTAGTGGATTGCAATCCTTAGGGCAAGCCTTGTTAAGATCTTTGAAGTCTATACACATCCTCCAAGAGTTTTCTGGTTTCTTAACCATAACCGGGTTTGCAACCCATGATTGGTACTTGACTTCTCGAAGAATGCCGGCTGATACGAGCTTTTCGACCTCTTGGCAGGCAGCCAAGCTTCTCTCAGGTGCTAAACTTCTTTTCTTTTGGACCAGAGGCTTGAAATCCGGTGGTATTCGTAACTCATGCTCAGCAATATTCCGGGGGATCCCTGTCATATCCTCTGGACACCAAGCGAAGACATCGCTGTAGTGTGTTAGCAACTTCTCTAGATATGAGAGGGTTTCTTGTGAAAGGCTTGGATTGACCCTTATTCTCTGTTCAGGGTACTTAGGATTTATGACTAGCCTTTGCTTGTCTTCTTCACTTCTGGAACTTTCACCCTCAACCAGGTAGGCTTCTTGAGAGGGTTGAAGGGTTGCTATCCCCCTCTCGGTTGGAAATTTGACTGTGCCATGTCCAACAGACATGGCCATGTAGAATGCACACTGCCCTGGTCTTCCAATGATCACATCATAGTTTGAAGGTATGTTAATAACCACAAAGGTGAGCGGTTGGATTCTTTCCTTCTGACCTTCGCTGAAACGAACATTAAGTGTCAGTTGCCCTGAAGGCTTGAGGGGTATATCGGCAATACCTTTTATGGAGGTTCCAGAGGGTTGAAGCCTTGAACGTTCTTCATTACTCAAACGGTTGAAGAATTTCTCGAACATGATTTCAGTAGCTGCCCCAGTGTCTATGTATGCCCTATGTGTTTGCAACGTTCCCACAGTAGCTTCTACCACAAGAGGGCTAGAGAGAGGGTCTTTCTTCGTTGGGGGGAAGCAGACACACTGAAGCTCCCAAGCTTCCAACCGCTGTCTTTTGTGAGGAACCTTTCCATCGAAATCCACCATGTTAACTTCCTTGCCCTTTCCTTCAGCCATTTTGTCTCGTACCCCCTTTACCAAATGAGCGAGTTCTCCGGACTTAACAGCTTCTTCAATCCTTTTCTTGAGCTGGAAGCAATCATTGGTGTGGTGACCGTTTTCTTCATGAAACTCACAAAACTGTGTGGAGTTCTCATTTTTTCTGCTTTTTGGGAGAGGCCTAGGAGGCCTAAATTTCTGTTTAACTTCTTCAGTGGCAAGGATTTCTTGAGGAGTCTTTGTGAGGGGTGTGAAACCCATGCCTTTCTCCCTGGTTGGAGGGTTCCGACCTTCAGGCCTTAGATGGTCTGAACCCTTTTGACGTCTGTCATAGGAGTTAAAGTTTCCTCTTTTTCTGGCAGGGCTGTTACCCCGCCAACTCGACCCTCTTTTCCTTTGTTCTTTAATATCTACTGCCTCCTCTCCCCGGATGCGGGCTTCTGCCCTCTCGAGAGCTTCTTCCAATGTTTTGGGTAGAGATTTGTTGAAATCTCTTGTGAGATATTTTGAGGTGATAGCGTTCATGAACCCGGCTACCCTCATTTTCTCATCTGCCCCTATATATGTGAGACCTTCTTTCTTGTATCATTCAATAAACTCACGAAGACTTTCTTCGTCACGTTGTTTTATCTGAAAGATAACGGTTGCATCTTTGACATATCGTCTTTGTTGGGAGAAGTTGGCCAAAAAACCCTTGCTGAGGTCGTCAAAGCTTCGAATGCTTCGGGCAGGCAAATCATTGAACCAAATCCTGGCTGATCCGACAAGAGTTTGCATGAACATTAAACAACATTCAGCATTTGACCATTTCTCAATCCTTGCTGCACCAGTGAAGATCTGAAGATGGTCCTCTGGGTCCTCAGTCCCATCGTACGTTCTGATGTGAGGAGGCATCTTGATCTTTGCTTGAAAATCATAATCGGTTATTTGCTGTGAAAAGCATGAAAGGTTGTTTGGCTTATACGGTTTGGCCAAGTCTTCTTCAGCCCTTGCACCCACATTGTTGCCATTGCCATTGTTTCCCTGAGTGGCCAGCACTTGATTAATGAAGTGTTGCCACGGGAAGCTGGCCATCATATGGGCCATCATTGGGGGCATGAGGTTGAAGCCTTGAAGGCTTCCAGGTGCAACTGAGCAGCTTACTCCAAGGGGGGTGCTCATAATAGCACTTCGTGCCAAAGGGAGCACGGACAGAGCTTGTTCCCACGAGGTTGTTGTAGATGCTGGAAAGCTTGTTACTGGGGACTGTAGGAGCTGATCAAGGGTTAGCTCATGTCCCAAAGGAGCACCACTTGTAATTGGTTGGGAAGAGAAGATGGGATGCACTGTGGGATTCGTCATTGTGGACAAATACGGATTAGGGTTTGGAGGATTACTGGGACCAGCCTCATTCCTGGTAGTAAAAGGTGGAATGGGAGGCCCGGGAGACAGCGTTGGTTCAGGCTCCTCATAGTCTAAACGAATCCTCACTCCCTTTTATCTTTCTTTACTCACATGTTGGTTGAGAAGGGACCTCAACTCAAGGAAATTGTTGGCAACCCCCTCAGGGGTAAGTTCAACACATGCTGGGGCGTTAGAGACACCGATATTGGGAGATGGAACTCCGGATCTGGACGGAGTTGGTATGTTGAAGGTGAGGAACTCGGGTGTGCTTCCCGGAGTTGAGAAAGACGTTGGTATAGCCACATGAGCTTGGCTACTTCCCGGGGTTGAGGTGTTTGGAATCTGATTCACTTCACCCGGGGATCCACTTTCAGACATGGTGATTTTAAGTGAAGAGAGCAACACTACTAGGTCTTTTTAAGGAGAAATAGCGGCTTAGCCCCACGGTGGGCGCTAACTTGTTGATGCAACAAATGAGAGACCAAGGATGGTAGCTGGGCTGGTTAGGCAAAAGGGTTAAAAGGTTTAACTTTGCCTAACGCAGGTCGTGGGGTCCCCCCACATTTGCAAGACGTGGAAGGAGGTTCACTAGTTTATTCTTGTTGTTTGCCAAGGATCCTTCTCTGATGTATGTTTCAGATGCGGATGAAGGGGCAAACAGAATGTGTGTGTTGGATGTGAAAGGGAGTAACTCGCATGAAGCAAGTACTCATGATGAATGACCAGAGTTTTAAGGAATCTTGACTGGCCAGGCATGTCCCCACTTCAGTAAATGAAGTGTCAAATATATAGGAGAAGACATCTCCCAAAGAGGAATGCATTTGACTAGTGACCTTCCTTGCAGCGAGGGGCTTGCCCTTTCGGGGGTTGAAGCCTTTTGACCCCTGGATAATAGAGTGTGCTCTGAGGACCTGCATTGCTTTTGCGGCTGGCAAGTTGGTGAAGTAATCTGGAGATATGACTTCTTAGTGTTCCGTGCTACTTTATCTCGTTTTCCCAGGTTTTTAACCTTTGAACCATTTTGCCTTATGGGCATTTATGTATTTAAATCATTCATATTTGGTCTTGGGCTACCCCCGTCATCAATTTAAAAACAAAAACTAAATTGTTTGACTTTCAAGTCAAAGTATGCTTTTTTTTGTTATTGAAGTCCTGAAACTTTTTAAAAATACACACATCTGGAATCTTTTGCCTTTTTTGTTCTGTTAAAAAAAACGTGACATTGTTAATTGTGGTTTAATTTTTATTAATTACTACATTTTACATGTTTTAGATCATGCCTCTTTTGTGTTGGCATACAGATTATCTAAATTAAGAGCTTTACATGAACTTAATTATCGGGCAAAATGGCTGAAATGATCACAGGCCCATTATTAACAAAAGGTCCATATGAACAAGTCCTACTGCAAATGAGGGCCTATGGAGTAACTAAAATTTAAAAGCCCATATATTAGGAAAGAAAACATATCACATGGTGTATGTAAAAATAAATAAGAAAGGATTTAACAAAAAAGGATGCAATAGAATTCAAAAGAGATGCATTTTTAATAAAACTTTTTTATATATGATTAAAAAATGACCATCTTACATGGTGTTTAGCTTATTTGCTTTGTGTGTTCTAAGTGCAGATAGACACTTTTGAGTGTTGCTTGTTTGGCTAAAGTTGTTTAGAATAAGCAATCCAAAACACCCCATATTGGCTTATTATACCATATTATATATTACTTATTTACTATTAGAGAACAAAATATGCAGACCAAACATAGTGAAAGCAATGATTACCTGAAAAACTTCCAAATGGAACTTTGTAGCAATCTTACTGATGCAGGTTCGAGCAAAAGGCGTCAAATTTTCTCAAACAACCAGAACCAGTCGAAAAACATTTTCTGATTTCATACGTTCAGTGTAAGTCTTCAAGGTGTTAACACCAACCTTTGGTTCTTCAGGGAAGATGACATAGATCCAATCCACAAAACAACATAAACAATCATCAAATTCACCAATGAACTGAAGTACTTAATAAATAAAGGGAAAATCACCAAAATGACCTTTGACCAACGCAACTTTTGCGCCTAAGGTAGAGTTTGCGTATGAGACTCAAAGTTGGCATCTGAGACCTAAAGTATGCATCTGAGGCTCAATGTTTGCGTCTGAGGCTCAATGTTTGAATCTGAGATTAGAGAGACTTTGCAAACACTCACTTTGGTTATGGATACGGTAGGGGCAACGCCATTCATTCAAGCTCGTGCTTCTGCAAAAACATCCGCTGATGCTCTTGTAACATCTCGAAAAATCACGACCAATATAATGAAGACACGTGTCATGAGCTTTAAACGTGTAATGGATTAAATATGAGGGACTATAGTTGACAAATAAAGAAAGTATGTTTGTAAAAGGATTCAAAGTGTCAACATTTGATAATTATACCTTTCAACAACCCTACACGATGTTTATACCCTTAAACTAATGAATTATGAATCATATGAAGCCATTTGTGGAAGAAAGTGAAAGTTTACAAACCGCAAGGGTTAAATGTGTCAACATGTTTAATTTATACCTCTGAGTGACCTTTTATTGAACCCAAAGCTTTGTAACGATTAATTATGCTCCCGAGAATAAGTGATAAAAATTTCACAAGGTTTCGATATCATATGAGGAAGATACGTTAACATTCGTAAATGAGGGGTTAAAAGCGTCAAAGTTGAAATTCAGGACTTTTCGGGTGATCCTATATCTAACGGAGGACTTAACAAAGTTTGTTTATGACGTAGAGTCCTTAAAAATCAAGTTTGGGGGTTTAAAGTGTAATAAAAACAAGTTAAAACAACTATTATATGGACCAGGGACCAAATGTGCAATTTTTGAAACTTTTTAACTAGATCTGGGCCTCATACCGGCCGCGTAAGACCTCTCTGGTCTCTTACGCAGGCCGCCTGGAAGTCACCAGCGTCTGAAAACATGCACAGGTGCCTGTTCAGCCTGTTTAACCGACTTATGAGCATGGTATTCGAATTAAGTAGCTTGGCCAACAGATTTTCATGCATAGGGGACACCTGTGATGATCAGGAATCACCCATAGACCTTGTTGGCATGATCTTGTTCAATCAAAATCACTATATAAGAACTCTTGGTTGCAACATTTTTGCATGCACTTGGAAAATCATTCAAAATAAATTTCTGGAGCTCTCTGGACCTCAAACAAGATTCCATTAGCTTCTAAATCGTGCTAAGTACTTCAGTAAGCTTCCTTAACCTCTCTAATTAGTGTTTTATTAGTTTAATGACCTAAAGTCAAAGCCGTCGTAATTAAGCTTTGACTTAGTGATTAATCACTAATGGTCCAGTCATTTTTCGAATTGAAAGTGGCTATGAGTTGGTAATTATGTGGGTAATAAACCCTTAAAAGGGTACCCTCTGATTTCCACTCTAACTAGGTCAATTGTCGGGTCAAACTTAATTATAAAAAGTCAACAGAAAGCTAATTTTCAAATAAACACATAATTAACAATGTAGAAGCCATGAAACCTGTTTTATCACTTGTATAACTTGGCAATTAATGTAAGAACATGTCTAAGCATGTTCAACCCGACAATTTTGATCTTAGACTCGGTTCGGAATCGAAAGTCGCAAAAGTAGACTTTTGCTTTGACTTTGAGTTCTGACCCGATTTAGCTTAGTTTAAATATACCTTAGAGTTCTTTTAGGACCAGGTTATAGGTTAGTATAACTCTCTGAGGTTATACAACTTGGTTCCTAATTAATCCGATTAACATGCATGTTTTCGTTGAATGCTTTAATGTTGACCATTATGCCCTTTTGACCTTAAAATGAGATTTTTGAAAATGTGAGAGGACAAAAACCTTTGTTATTGATTTATAAACATGTCCTAAAAATTTGACATCAGTTTGAGGTCTAGATTAGGAGTTATGCTCAATAGCGTAAATTGAAAGCTCTTTATTAATTAAACGGCATTTTTAGCATAAAGCCTATCTAAACACAAATTTTGACACCAAAATTTTTACCCACTGATGTAATATAGTATTTTGGGATTTTTGAAGATTTTTATTTATTTTTAAACTGAGCATAACATAGGGTTCTAGCTTTGATTCGGTAATTGTAGGTTATACCCTTTTCTTAAATAAAATGAGTTTTACATAACATACTGATACCAAATCTTTTGCTACTAATTTTATATGATAAATAAAATATTTTAAGCCTTCTGGAATGATAAAAATATCAGATTTCCTTATATAACCCGAAAATCGCTTAAAAGCGACTTTTTACGCGTTTCAAACGAATAGTATGAGTTAAAACTATTTTAAACATATATGACTTAATACCTACTGATGTTTTTAGTAAAATTTTTATACTTTAATAGTAAGTAAAAGTTTTGAACTCAGATTTCAAATTTTGACCTTTAAAGCTTATGTGAAATTACCAAAATGCCCCTACGGTGTATAGTTTGGTTAAAAATGATAAATTTCACATATGTGCAATACCCTACTGTTATGACTTATAAAAATAAATATTTTTACTGATTATATCAGACCTGAACCTCGGATTAATATTTGATCTCTTTTATAACCTTTAAAATGACCAAAATGCCCCTACGGGGCTTAAATTGATTTTAAATTCGTTTTGGGCATAATGAAAGGTATCTTACTGATATCACAACATATTTAAGGCGTATTAACTTAGGAAACCTGTTCATGACTCATTTGTTTACCCGTTATGCAAGCTTAGATGTTTATAAATCTGTTGAACAATGATCCTTTTAACTTTGATCCCCCTGTGGATCCCTTGCAACCGTTTTTGTAATAAATGATATTACTTCCATTCGGTTTGTAACATTTTTATCTTTCAACTTCCGATGTGTATTAAACTGTGATAAATTGTCTATGATGATATCAACTACGTCACGATACTCCCCACCGGGCCCACCTGTAATACGTGTAAATATCGAGGTGTGACAGGTTGGTATCAGAGCCAACATTGAGTGAATTAAACACTAGCCTTTTGTGTTTAATCTCAATGACACAGTTTGCACATTTCAAGACTTCCGAGTCTAGATAAAGAACTTAGGACTAATCCTAATTTATTTTTTTATTTTGTCCTTTATTTTTCCTTTGTTGTCCTTTTGTTTGTTTTGACAGGTTCAACAAAATACCACCAAGGTTTCGTAGAGGAGGAAGAGGCAAGGGGTCATTCAACGCCCCCAACGATCATGAGGTCGGACCTTCCCATCGGCGAACACCGTCTGTGACAATGAGCAAGAGTCCCCAAGAAGATTGGAGGACATATTTGGAGCCCACGAGGCGATCTGTCTCGCTAAGTTCATCACCCTCGTACCTTCATTCTTTCGGGCCGCAATCGTAGAACGAGCACGAAGATTCGCACCAATCCTTATTGCCGTTGCGGCGGTCAACCTCGCATCGGGCCTTCCAGGACCCGACCCCATACTTCCAGAGCCGATTCAACCCAGAAAATCAGGTTGAAAAACCAATGGGTCATAACCCATTGGGCCCTGAAGACCATTTCCCTGAAGCTCAGGGAATGGATATGGATGATGACCCAGATCCCGCCGAGCCACCATCTGGGACACCTACTCACCCCATCGAGATTTTGGATGGGTCGTCATATCATGGATCACCTTATCGTGGTCCAGACAGTTATGAGGAAAGGTTTGCCCAATATGACTGGGTGTTTACTCCCAGTTACAACTCACAGCAGCAGGATCCCTCGAAGGATTCACGTTTTGTAGCGGTTACTCCACTGCCACCGCCGCCGCCGCCAGTGCAGCAGCCTCCTCTGGAACCACCGAGGCGGAGAAGAACAACCGCACGGATGTCCGTGCGAGGGGGGATCCGTATCAGCACCCCTCAACCTTCCAGTGGCAGTCATTACCCGCCACTATATGAAGACCCACAGATGGGTGGGCCTTCGAACCCTGTTTCTGAGGTGGAGTTTGCGCCAGTCGCACCGTGTAACATCTCGAAAATTCACGTCCTATAATGTGTAGACACGTGTCAAATGTTTAAACGTGTGAAAGAAATATTATAGAAGGACTAGAGTTGACAATCATGGAAAGTATGTGGATATACGTATTTTAAATGTCATCAATGAATAAATATAATATACATTAACCCTACTTGGTGCTCATACCTTCAAACAAATAAATCATGGATCATACGAAACTAAAAGTGAGAGATTACAAACTACAGGGGCTAAATGTGTCAACATGTTTAAGTTATACCTCTGAGTGACCTTTTGACAAACCCGAAGCTTTGTAAAGGTTAATTATGCTCACTAGAATGCATGATTAAAATTTCATAAAGTTTCGTTATCGTATGAGAAAGTTATGATCAAATTCGTGTACGAGGGGTTAAAGCGTAAACGTTGAAAGTTAGGACTTTTCGGGTAACAATTAAGTTAACCGGGGACTTAACAAAGTGGGTATATGTTTTAAAGCCCTTATAGATCAATTGTGAGGGTTCATAATGCAATAAACAAGTGCCTAATCGAGTCTTGAAGGGGCAAGGATCAAATCGCAAAAATCTAAAATATGGATTTGGTGCAGAAGGGGCCTAGCGCGACGCGAGGGGGGGCTAGCGTCACGCTAGGGGTGCCCAACTTCGATTTCTTTGAGTTTTTGGCCTGCTGAGTGCAATCTGATCGATCTCATCCGATTTTCCACATTTCTCTTGACCCCTAGACACCCCCTAAGCACTAGGAACATGTGTTGATGAGTTGTGGAGAGTTGTAGACCCAAGTGTCAACTTCTTATGGTGGATTAAACACTATAAAAGGCCATGAACTTGCAACTCATTCTTCACACCTTCCTTCAAGCTTTCTGATCATTCCTGGAGCTCAAGCCTGCTTCCAAGTGGTCACTAATCAAGCTTAGGACTTCAGTAAGCTACTTAACCTTCTTTAATAATGTTTAGCTTAGTTGTTTAGCTAAAAGTCAAACCATCGTAATTACGGTTTGACTTCGAGATTAGTCAACAATGGCTCAGTCATATCTCAACTTAAACGTAGATATAAGTTGGTATTTATGTGGGTAATAAACCCTCAAAAGGGTTCCCCCTGATTACCAATCTAACCAGGTAAAAGTCGGGTCAAACTAGTTTATAAAAAGTCAACAGGATACTTAAAATGCCATTTATGCATAATTAACATTATAGATCATATACAACCTGTTTGATCATTGTTATAACTTGGTAATAAGTGTAAGAACATGTCTAAACATGTTCAACCCGACAATTTCCTGTTTAGACCCGGTTCGGAACCGAAAGTCACATAGTTTGACTTTCACTTTGACATTCAGTTCTGACCCGTTTAGGCATGTTTTAGAAATGCCTCAGAGCTTTAATTGGACTAGGTTACATGTTAGAGTAACCCTCTGTGATTATACACCTTGGTTCATTAGTTATCCAATTAATATGCATGTTTCCGTTAATTGCTCGTATGTTGACCATTATGCCCTTATTACTTTAAAACGTGATTTTTGGAAATGTAAAAGAGTAGAAACTTTAATTACTGATATATAAACTTGTATGCAAAGTTTGACATCAGTTTGATTTGTAGATTAAGAGTTATGCTCATTATCGCAAAATGAATGCTTTATGTTAATAAAACGGCGTAATTAGCGTATAGCCTAGTTAAGCCTACTTTTTGGTATCAAACTTAATACCCACTGATGTATTATATTATTTTGGGATTTTTAAAGATTTTTAATTAATTTTAGGCTGAGCATAACTAGTAGTCATAGGCTTAATCCGGTAATTGTCGGTTTTGCCCTTACGGGCCATAAAATGAGTTTTACATGTCTAAATGACTCCAAACCTTTTGCTACTGATCACATATGATAAATAAATTATTTTAAGCCTTATGGAAATATAAAAATATCAGATTTAAGTATCGAACCCGGAAATGGCCTTTAATCGCCTTATTAAGCGTTTCTAACGCAAAGTATGTATCAAAATTATATTGAACATACCCGGGTTGATACCTACTGATATATGAGGCAAATTATAACATTTTAATAGTAAGCTAAGGTTGATAAACTCAGACTTCAGTTTTGAGCTTTTCGGCTTATGTGAAATTACCAAAATACCCCTACGGGGCATAGTTTGGTTAAAAATGATAAATTTCACATATATGCTTTAAACCTACTGATATAACTTAGCAAATTATGTATTTTTTCTGATTACATCAGACCTATAACTCAGGTTGTTACTTAAACTCTTTTATAAACTTTTAAATGACCAAACTACCCCTACGGGGCCTAGTTTGTGTTTAAACACGTTTCGGGCATAATGAAAGACATCTTACTGATGTCACAACATATTTGAGACATAATTAACTTAGGAAACCTGTATATAGCTCTCATGAATACCCGTCACGCTTATTACGCGTACGGTTCGGTTTATGTAACAAGTTTACATAAATTAGCCGAAACGGGTCAAACCTTAACGGTTTTATCTCAAAATCCAGAATGTGAATAATAAACCCATATTAAACAAGTCTTCAAACTTGTCGGGTCTAAATCGCATTCTATCCGGTCTTCGCTTAATCGTGCGTACGAACCGTATCTTTGAAACTAGCCGGTCTAAGCTTAAGCTTAATTAAAGACCCGTTAGGATTCTAATAGGTTATTACTAGTCACTTACCTGCGCGATGCGGCGGGAGTGGCGATTTACAATAGGATACTCGTTTACCGTTAGTTTATCCGTCGTCTCGTGATATATCGTATAGTACTTAAGTTAGTTTTCTTATTCGTGATCTTCTACAAGAATAGTACAAAACAAGGAAGTAGATGTAATTAAAAACAAGAAGAGTTCAAAACAGTCAAGTAGCTGGACAAAACAATAAAAACAAAATGCGGGGAGTCTCTTGTATCTCTTCCTGTTTTACCAATACATCCGTTCGCTTATGACTTTCTTGTCTCTTCTCCTCTCCTGTACCAGATTTCGACACATAAAAAAATGTTACACGCTTACAGGTGCTTTAAAATAGTAATTAAAAAGTAATTTCTGGAAGCAAATAAGGCACAAAATCTACTAACTTACCTTTGTTGGTGCATGTTTGTGACAACAGCTTAGATTTGGTCTTTGGATATCTTGTAATTAGTTAAACGATAAACAGTTAGCGGGTTTAGCTTTGTATTAGTGAGTTGTAATGTTTGGGCTAACCAAACCCATACTTATGGGGATGTGGAGGCGAATTGGGCCTGTCCAATTCGCAGTCCATGATGTTTAACCTTGGCCCAAGTAGTAACCTTGTGTTATATAAACAAGGTTAGGCTTTAGGGTTTAGGTTAATCAGTTAATCAGCCAGAACATTGTTTGTGAGGAATTTCGTGAGAGTGCTTAGGCTTGGACGAATTTGAGAGTGGTTAGGGTTTGATTGATTGTAAAACAGATTGTTTGGATAATCAATAGAAACCCAGTTTGAAAGTGTCTTGCTGTTTCTGTTTTCTACTTGTTTCTGTGATATTCTGATCAAGAGGATTCCGCACTCTTGATTAGAAAGACAATTCTGTGAAGATCCATACGAATAGGGGATCTACAATTGGTATCAGAGCATTAGGCTCTTGAAGGCTCGGTTCAGAATTGTGTCTGCAGAAACAGGGAGATTTTCGAATTTTTGAAATCTGATAAAATTAGGGTTTTAAAATTTTCGAATTTTTCTGTTTGTTTGATAAAAAATTTTTTCGAGATTTATTGGCTGTTTTGATATTCTGCTTTGTTTGTTTGCTGATTTGCAGGTTTTCGGGACGATTTCTGTTGGTTTTTGATGAGTATTTGGCTGGAATTCGAAGACTGTTCTTCGTGTTCATCATATTATTTTCGAAAATTACTGATTATTTTGCCTTGTGATTTTGCAGGAAAGTGTTGGTGAAATCTGGAAAATCTTCAGAATTTCAAGAAGATTAAGTTTCCTGATTTACTGGTTCAGCAAATTTAATAGTCCAGCGAATTTGTCTGATCGGCGAAATTAACTGTGCAAGCATACTTACTGGCGAAGTAAATCCAAAGGCGACTTTGGTAACCGTGTGATTGTCCACAGCGAAATCATCACGGTTTCAGCGACTTCACTAGTCGTCGTAATAGCAAAAATACACAGCGAATTTGACCAGCGAACTTGATCAGCGAATTTGAACTGCGAACCTTTGAACTTAATCAGCGAAATTGAACATATAACTGAGACCAGCGAAATTAACTTGTCCAGCGAAATTAACTCAGAACCAGCGAAATTAAGTGGTGGAATTTTTGTTGGCAAGCGTCGATAAAATTTCAGTGTTTTGCAAATAGGAATTGATCCGTAGCTCGTTAGACAGAACCGTTTGGACCGTTGAATTCCTGGAAAATCCCGAAATCGGTTTTCGACATTAGATATCATTGGATTCGTCTTTTCGAGACGATTCTAACGGTGTAAGTTAGTAACCACAGTTTTCGGAGATATTTTGTACGGTTTTAACAGTCAGTTACGTTAAAATGTCTAACATGATGAAGTTGAAAGCACCTAAGATGATGAAGGTGGAGAATTATCTTACATGGAAGGACAACTTCAAATCCTTCATTGAATCTCAGGATGCACGCATGTGGATCTGCATTGAAGATGGGTACGCAAACCCAACACATGATTTTGAGGGCAGACAACGTAGAATAGACTATGTGAACATGAAAGAGGATGATAAAAGGAAGTATGACGCTGAAAAGAGAGCATTGGCTGCAATTAAAATGTCCTTACCTGATAGCATCAAGCATATCTTCAAAAAGTACAATAATTCAAAGGATATGTGGGATGCATTACAAAAGCGATATCAGGGAAATGAGAGTGTCACTCAGGCATTCATGGCAGAGATAGTGTCGGTTGATGAGGCTGAAACTAGTGTGAGTGATGCTGAATCAGAAGTGAAGAATGCTGAAGCCAAAGTGGATGCTGAAGTAGAGAAAGAGAGTGAAGCTGAACAGGTTGTTGCTGATGAAAACGCAGAAGTTCATGAGAAAGAGGTACAATCTAATTCAGTATGTTTGAGATGTCGTGAACTACAGGGTGAGGTTTCCAGGTTGACAACACAAAACCAAAGTCTGGTAAGTGAGATGTCTAACATAAAAGAAGCAAACTTTTTTGTTAAAAGAAATGAATCATCATACTTGAAGAAAATAAAAGGTTGTGAAGCTGAAATTGAAGCTTTAACATGCAAGTTAAATGAAAAACTTCAAGTAATAGATTTAGCTCATGACATGATGGCAGAGAAAACAAAAGAGATTTCTGAAAAATGCAAAGAGTTGTCAGATGCACAACTCAAAATTGTTGAACTTGAAAAGAAATTAGGTCAATTCAGAGATTCGTCTTTTGTAATGAAACACATGATGGGTGGGTTAAAGAAGAGTAATGACAAGACAAGTGTGGGCTTCCAAGGCTTTAATGAAGTTCCACCTCCTCTTAGTCATGACTATTCATTCCTGCCTAGTGAAAATGAGCTAGCAGACTTTATGGCATCTACACCTAGTAGTTTCGCATCCACATCAAGTCAAGGTGATGGATCTGAGAGTGATGATTTGAAAAAGAAAAATTCACCGCCTAAGAATAAAAATCAAGCTTTTGTTAAAAAGATTAATTTTGTTCAAGGTAGTGATATGAAAAATGAAACAACTATTATTGAAAATGAATCAAATGTAGAGTTTGCTAAAAATAAGAGCATAGAAAAATCTAAAATCAAGCAAACTGAACAAGGTTCATCTAAGGGATCATCACCATCTGATAAGGGATCTACCTCAGAGACTCCAGCTAAGAAGTCTTCGAGAAAGAGATCGTGCTTCAAATGTCACGTCAAGGGACATGTAGCAAGTTGCTGTCCTAACAAAAAGAGTGAAGCACAACTTAGTGAAAAACATAGAGGGAAATTACCAGAGAAGAAAGGTGATAGTGAGGAGAAAGTTGAAAATTCTCAAAAGAAATCTGCTCCTAAGCAACCAGCGAATGTTGCTGTTGGTGTAGATAAGGCTGAAAAAGGAACTCCACAAGTTCCTCGTTTTCAAAGAAATCAACAAAGATTTCAGCCTAGATCTCCACCAGGCAGATTTGACAGACCTAGAAGCAGTTCACCAAGAATGAACAACTATAATGCAAATAATTTCAGAAGTCAAGGTCAATATCAAAATCGATACCAAAATAATGGTTGTCGAAATTTTTATAACAATGGCTTTAGAAATTATAACAATCAAGCTTCTTGGAATCAAAATTCAAGATATCAAAATCAAAATTTTCAAAGGTCAAATAGTCCAAATACAAATAGGTACCCTCAGGACCAGAGACCTTATGGAAATCGTGCCCCATTTACATCAACAGGTTCCAAGACTCCAGTTAGGAGTAATGGATATTGGATGGATGTTCGAGTGGTTGGTGAATTTGGACGACCCAAGACCATTAAGGCTTGGGTCCCCCAATCTAACTAATTTCTTAGTTGGTGTGTGCAGGAGCTGCTAAGGAGGATTATCAACTTATGTTGATAATGGCTGCTCTAGGCATATGAAGGGGGATGTGAGATTGTTGATATATATATATATATTGATTGATTTAAATTGAAGTTCAAAGTGTTGAGTTGACACACTAGATAACCTGGCAGATCTTTATACTAAAGCTTTTGACAGGGCTCGCTTTGAACACTTAGTTGAACTCAACGGGATGAGGAATCCTGAATAACTGGTTTTTCATAAGAATTTTTGTAAATAGTTTACTGCTTTTCTTAAAAATCAAAAATAAAAAAAATTGAAAAATCAAAAACATAAAAAAAATAGAAAATCAAAAATGAGTTATCACTGTGTGAAAAAGGAGAAATGATAGTACATCAGCAAATTAGACTGTCAAACTGAAACTGAAATTAAATTGCTTAAGTGTGATAGCAGCTTCATCATATGATGTACTAGTAGGCAAAAAGCATGAAATAATCAACTTACCAATGTGATATAAACATAAATAAACTGAGTATGAGTGGGGAACACATCAGTGGTGTATGGTTTAATGACCTTAAATCTTGCGTTGATAGATTGCCAAAATCTGAAGTTTTGGGTCTTTATACTGTTATTTCATCTGGGATATCTTGACTGTCTTTCTGTTCAGAACTAAAATTGTACATGACCTCAGGAAAGAAAGTCACTTGGAATTTGCACATTTCTATTTGAATGTCGGTATGTGTCCCGATACACACAATTTTGATCTGATTCTGAAATCTTCTCTGAAAAAAGTCGTGTACCTCCTCTGCTGCATCCAGATATATGCTGACCTGGAGGTGCTAGGCAACGACAGCTTCTGCTGCATCCAGATACATGCTGACCTAGCTGTACGTTGTCGCGCTATAGATCTAATACACCCGAAAGAGGCCCTCTAGTGCCCAAAAGAAACCCAATAAACCTATATCAAACTGAGAAATCTCATTTGATCTGTATATTATACCATCTCTCCTAAAGATCTATTCTGTTCTCTTCTCAACCTATTCCCAGTTAAGATTTCAGAAATCTGGATTGGACTTGTGAAATATGTGGTAGGGAAGATACTTGCATGATAGAGTGTGTTGTTTATATTTCCAGGATTTGATTACTATTTATTTGGGTGTTCATAGTTAAGCAATTAAAACATGATAAAACAGATTATATGCAGACCAAGACATTGTCAGGATATCTTAAAGGATGAATTCAGTATACTCACCTACTACGATGAATCTTTGTGCATACCTTGATCGTGGGGGTATATCCTGAAGTGGGACACACTAGTATATCAGAAATAAAATTACCTTAACGTATCATATGGTAATGGTACTTGAAATGTTCATGCATTTTGTTTAAGAGGACAAACATACTGGTAATCGTCTTGGACTGCTTTTCATGAAAAATTAAATAAGGAATTATCTAATAGTGTGAAACAGTTTGATTTTGTTGATATGATCTTCTTACCAGTGATTCTCACAAAAATAGAGTGTTTATTGCTTTTGTTATTTACTTGCTTTCGGAAAATACAAAAATACAAAAATAGTGTCTTTTTCTGTTTAAAATTCTTAACGTACGGAAAACTGTTATTCTAGGAGGAATTGTTACTGATAGGGGGAGACGGTGTTAGAAAGTGAGTTCAAAATTTTAAATCATGCGGGTTAGAGGGTGTGTGATTAAAAAGTTTTGCGTGTTGGTGAAAAATTGAAAATGCTTAATCTGTGATACAGTTTAACTATCTCTTGAATAATAATAATTTGTTTAACTGTGTTGAAAAATTCTTATGGTTTCTCGAGATGTTTGTTTTATAGTAAACAGATTGAAGCAGTGTGTTGCTGAGAAGTTAAAGTGATGAGTTGCTGTGAAGATGCGAGTTTGATTGGATGCATGGTAGAACCTCCTTTCTATATTGCAGACAAAATTGAAGAGTTTGAAAAATGCTTTACAAATACTGAACTGGAGTTTACTCAAACGCTAAAGTTTTTGAAGATTTGGTGATTGGATGCATCAGCTTAGGGGGAGTCTGTTGCTGACAGAGCTATTGAAGCTGAAGCTATCCAAAGACCAAAGACAGTGCAAGACTACATGAAGATTGCAAGACGATTGAAGACAAAGTTATTTTATGAAGCTATTGTCAAGGGGGAGTTTGTTGGTGCATGTTTGTGACAACAGCTTAGATTTGGTCTTTGGATATCTTGTAATTAGTTAAACGATAAACAGTTAGCGGGTTTAGCTTTGTATTAGTGAGTTGTAATGTTTGGGCTAACCAAACCCATACTTATGGGGATGTGGAGGCGAATTGGGCCTGTCCAATTCGCAGTCCATGATGTTTAACCTTGGCCCAAGTAGTAACCTTGTGTTATATAAACAAGGTTAGGCTTTAGGGTTTAGGTTAATCAGTTAATCAGCCAGAACATTGTTTGTGAGGAATTTCGTGAGAGTGCTTAGGCTTGGACGAATTTGAGAGTGGTTAGGGTTTGATTGATTGTAAAACAGATTGTTTGGATAATCAATAGAAACCCAGTTTGAAAGTGTCTTGCTGTTTCTGTTTTCTACTTGTTTCTGTGATATTCTGATCAAGAGGATTCCGCACTCTTGATTAGAAAGACAATTCTGTGAAGATCCATACGAATAGGGGACCTACAACCTTCGTTTTGATACGGATACGATTAATTAATCACGCAACACTTCCTGGTAGACAACATTTGATGTGTAAACTCCGCGTTGTTTGAATTCTTTGTTGAGATGTACCAACACCTTCGTACTTTGTCTTGAAATCCCTCTTGATAACGCGACATAAAGTTGTCCATGTGAAAATACAGAATCAGGTAGATAAATACCAACGTTCGGAATTGTTTGACCTTGAGCTTTATTAATCGTCATGGAAAAGCTAAGTCGAATTGGAAATTGTTTTCTTTTCAGCTTGAATGGGAACATGTCATCTTCAGAAAGGGTTAGAGGGATTCTTGGCAAAAAAAACTCTTTTTCCGGCATGTTGACCGACTGCAATTTCCGCATCAATAACATTTCGCATGAAACCCTTACATATCAACCGCGTGCCATTACACAGGCCATGTGATGGATCGATATTACGTAACAATATTATTGGGCATCCAATTTTTAAACGAAGCTTATGAGGCGGCAAACCACTAACATTTAGCGAATTTAAGAACTCGACCGGATAGAAGTTGCGCTGATCGTCTTTAGCTTCATCAAAACTGTAATAAACTTGTTCCTCCCCTTAAAAAATTTCAATCATTTGATTATTAATCTCGTCAACACTATCATTTTTAGTGGACAATATTGCTCTAGAGATTATATAATCTGAAGAATATACATTATCTTCAATTGATGGAAAGATGGCATGGATCAATTCTTTTATAGCGTTTTCTCTGTTGTTGCGCTGAATTGTCATGTCATCGGGTATGCGGATATAGTTTCCTTCGATTGGTTCTTCAGTTCCATCGCCGACTCTTAAAATAAATTTAGAAAACCATGGATCTTTCAGCGCTCTCATATTTATGGTTAACCGCATCTTCTTCGTCAAAGACCAAAGAGGTGACATTCGTACGCTGGAGTCTACAATCTGTGCTCGAGTGCCACGTTTAATAACCGGCAACACCTGTCTGAAGTCACCTCCCATAACCATTATCTTTCCACCAAATGGGAGACTAACACCTATAATGTCTTGGAATGTATGATCGACTGCCTCTATCGCTTGTCGTTTAGCCATCGACGCTTCATCCCATATGATTATTTAGTTGTCCAATCTAAGAAGATTATACTTTGGTGAAAAATAGGTGTAACCATTACATGTAAAACAAGTAATATAACATACTTGTAATAACAAAGTAAAGTATACTTCTACAATTACATCAATATGAGGGAAACAAAAAGCAAAACACGAAACACCAAGAGAGACTTTAATATTCAACAACTAAACAAATAACAACACCAAATGTTTCTAACTTAAACACAAACTTGGATAATGATCCATAATTTACATATCCCGTGCCTCGACCATATCCGGTTCGTACGTAATCGTACTCAACTCCGTAGACTTCAAAATATTAACTGAAATAACAAATAAAATATAACTTTTATTAAACTACATGAGCCATTAAATCTAACTAATTATTAGAATGTTCATGTGTAAAGCATAACATACTATCTGGTAGATGAACCAACTTGAGACGTGATACATATATGATAGACCTTTGTTGCACGGCTCGAATGGAACGTATAACATCGGAAGGCTTCAGGGCAGACAAAAACAATTGTATTGTGTGACCACTGTATATTACGATTTTGGGTTAAAGTTCTTCTAATAATAATATTTTCTTACATATAACGTAAATATTATGTTTGTAATATGTTAATAATAAATAATAACGTACGTCTTATCTTGAAGAGAAAGTTCAAAACAACATCGATCACGTTTGCCTTCTATTATTCTCCCAACCACATCTAAAACCAAATCAGTCAAATCGTATAGACCATATATAAAGTTTTATATAATTAATAAAAATTATAGATAGAGAATTAATATGTACCAACAATATCCATTTGAGGTCTCCTGTCATGCTTCAATTCTATAATGGAAGGGACCAATGGATATAAAGAAGCACCCCTTGGAATCGTAAGCATAAGTGAAGAAAGCTTTGTATATTCGTTGATGACAATTTTTTTCTCGGACCAAACTAACACGTAATTCTGGTACTTTTGGTACTCATGATAGTTGAGATTCTCAATTTGGAAATGATTCAAGGAAAAAAAACCACCCATCCATGACGCGTCATTATATTTGTGTATCAAATGTTGTGGGACGAACGCAACAATTTTTTGTCTCTAAAATGAAAAGAAATTTAGTGGTGGAAAAACGCTTACTCGTATAACACAAAGTAAATTAAAATAATGTTCTTACGTGTTGATCAAGAAATATAACCACTAATCTCTTTCCATCGACGTCATGCCAAATAAACTCCACCTTAACAAAGATTATATTATACCATGCTCTATCATTTCTCAATGATGAAAATTCTTCAACGGAAAAATGATCAGACATATCCTATTAAGTGTTCAATGTTAGTTAACTAAAAAAATAAAAACTCCAGAAATTAAATTTAAACTAAAACATGATTAAAATTAAACAACAACAAATTTAAATTTAAACTAATACATAATTAAAAGTTACATAATTAAGATTCAAACTAATTCGAGAAAAAAAAAACTACAGTCATCATGAAAGTTGTTCTAAGGTTCCCAAACCATTTTTTCATCCAATGGTGGTTCGTAAACCGCCCCAGGGTCAGTTTCGTACCCTTCAGCCCAGGTCGGTAGTTCTTGTGTTTGGCTGTAGTTTTCCACATAAGGGGGGTTTGAAGGTGGAGGATGCATAGGCAGTATAGGAGTGTTTGGCACCGGACGATGGCACCCCTCAATTTGTAGTCCACCAAATTGTAGTTGAGCGAAGGTATAGTCATACGCCCAATTCAACTCTTCATCCGTCCAACCAAATGGATCATCATGTTCAGGGTTTGCCACTGGAGGTGGGGTTGAAACCGAAGGTGGGGTTAAAACCGGAGGTGGGGTTGACACTGGAGGTGGGTTTGCCACCGGAGGTGGGTTTGAAGTTAGAGGGTTTGAATCAGGAAGGTTTAAATGGCGATGGGATGATCGTCCATGGTTTGTTGATCCTAGTGGTTCAACCCGACAATTTCCTGTTTAGACCCGGTTCGGAACCGAAAGTCACATAGTTTGACTTTCACTTTGACATTCGGTTCTGACCCGTTTAGGCATGTTTTAGAAATGCCTCAGAGCTTTAATTGGACTAGGTTACATGTTAGAATAACCCTCTGTGATTATACACCTTGGTTCATTAGTTATCCAATTAATATGCATGTTTCCGTTAATTGCTCGTATGTTGACCATTATGCCCTTATTACTTTAAAACGTGATTTTTGGAAATGTAAAAGAGTAGAAACTTTAATTACTGATATATAAACTTGTATGCAAAGTTTGACATCAGTTTGATTTGTAGATTAAGAGTTATGCTCATTATCGCAAAATGAATGCTTTATGTTAATAAAACGGCGTAATTAGCGTATAGCCTAGTTAAGCCTACTTTTTGGTATCAAACTTAATACCCACTGATGTAATATATTATTTTGGGATTTTTAAAGATTTTTAATTAATTTTAGGCTGAGCATAACTAGTAGTCATAGGCTTAATCCGGTAATTGTCGGTTTTGCCCTTACGGGCCATAAAATGAGTTTTACATGTCTAATCGACTCTAAACCTTTTGCTACTGATCACATATGATAAATAAATTATTTTAAGCCTTATGGAAATATAAAAATATCAGATTTAAGTATCGAACCCGGAAATGGCCTTTAATCGCCTTATTAAGCGTTTCTAACGCAAAGTATGTATCAAAATTATATTGAACATACCCGGGTTGATACCTGCTGATATATGAGGCAAATTATAACATTTTAATAGTAAGCTAAGGTTGATAAACTCAGACTTCAGTTTTGAGCTTTTCGGCTTATGTGAAATTACCAAAATACCCCTACAGGGCATAGTTTGGTTAAAAATGATAAATTTCACATATATGCTTTAAACCTACTGATATAACTTAGCAAATTATGTATTTTTGCTGATTACATCAGACCTGTAACTCAGGTTGTTACTTAAACTCTTTTATAAACTTTTAAATGACCAAACTACCCCTACGGGGCCTAGTTTGTGTTTAAACACGTTTCGGGCATAATGAAAGACATCTTACTGATGTCACAACATATTTGAGACATAATTAACTTAGGAAACCTGTATATAGCTCTCATGAATACCGTCACGCTTATTACGCGTACGGTTCGGTTTATGTAACAAGTTTACATAAATTAGCCGAAACGGGTCAAACCTTAACGGTTTTATCTCAAAATCTAGAATGTGAATAATAAACCCATATTAAACAAGTCTTCAAACTTGTCGGGTCTAAATCGCATTCTATCTGGTCTTCGCTTAATCGTGCGTACGAACCGTATCTTTGAAACTAGCCGGTCTAAGCTGAAGCTTAATTAAAGACCCGTTAGGATTCTAATAGGTTATTATAAAACCTTCGTTCCAGATTAGGAGGACCAGTAAAAGCTACGTGCATTTTGCTAATTGTGAATTATACTTTGCTCAGGTAAATATTTTTAACTTATTTTCCCTATACGGGCTTGGGTTACGGTATATAGCATACCGCTTGATCGAGCATTAAATCCTCTACTGTTGAGTGGGTAATTGACTAATTTGATCGGCTCGTTTAAACAGTCTTGTTACTTAAAGCCTTTGGGGGGTTAATGACCACGTCCCGGATATCCTCGGCATCATTTACGAAATGGACACGACTTAAGCGCGGGGTGTGGGCGTACACCCGTCAGTGCACAAAAGAACATTTTGGTGTGTCTATTGATCTTTAACCCGGACAAGATCCGGGCTACTGAACGCACAAGAAACACGTAATTCGTTCACAAGATTATATATTTAAATAATTCTCCCAAGTTAAATAAAAATGTTTATACCATGTGCATCCAAACCAATTTTCAATCATTTTTCCAAAATGAGTCAGTTGAATGTATTTACCAGTGTAAACTGACGTATTTTCCCAAAAAGATTAAATGCAGGTACTATGCGAAATTGGCTGGGATTGTCTCCTTAGCATCAATAAAGAGTCTCGCAAGCTTAAGATGCCTGAAGTCTGTTGAACTATTGTTTCCATTTTATGTTCGATCCTTCTGTGGATAAACTTCCGAATATTGTGACATTTGATATTACAATAATAAATTCGGTTGGTATAATATCTTTTAATTTGCTTCCGCTGTGCATATTAAATATTGTGTTGTTTGACTATTATGCTGCCAACCATGACGTCACGATACTCCCCACCGGGCCCACCGGTGACACGTGGAAATTGGGGTGTGACAGGTTGGTATCAGAGCCAACATTGAGTGAATTAAACACTAACTTTTGTGTTTAATCTCAATGACACAGTAGCACATTCCTTGACCTTCTGAGTCTAGACTTAACTTAGGAATATTCTCAATCCTAATCTATAAATTTTTACTTCCAAATTTTTATTGGATACGTCGCCAAGCGAAGAAGCCGTAATAGGAGTTCTCCACACCCGGAGCCCAGAGATGCTGAGCTTCGTACCGCGGCTAGAATGAAACGAGCATCCAAGGAGAAAGCATTCAGAAATAAAATGAAGAAGAAACTCCTTTTACTGAAGATCGTTTCCTTATTAGTCCTTATAAGGACATAATTATCTTTCAGTCCCTACGAGGACAACATTATTTCTTTCAAATCCCGCTTAGGGCAACTTTATACTTTTATTTTTATATAGTGGAATGATTAAGTTTAAACTTTCATTCTAAACAAGAAATATTAAATAAATGGAAAATAACAATTCCTTTTTGCAAGATCTACCATTATAATAAAATAGCAAAATCTAAAAAGGACAAGACCTAGCTTCGGGTCATATTAAGACCGGCCAAGATGGCAGTTCCTCAATTTAGATTCAGATCCTTATTAACATTTCAATTTAGAAATTGTTCTGCGATAAATATTAACTAAGAATCTTAAGAGTGAAACCTAGCCTTCGGGTCAATTAAAAGACCGGGCCAAGATGGTAAGACCTGTTAAAAAGATTCAAATTATTAATTAAGAATCTTAAGAGTGAAACCTAGCCTTCGGGTCAATTATAAGACCGGGCCAAGATGGTAAGACCTGTTTAAAAGATTCAAATCCCTTTTAACATCTGAAAACATGTTAACAGTCTTAGCAGATGTGATTTATTTAAAAATCACACACGTTATTATTATATAAGGAACTTTTAAAAGATTCCTAACCCAGTTTAATGATCTCTGAATCCTGGGTTTACATCATCAATTAAGATGATCATATTTTAACCATACGTGGTAACATAATGCCTACGGGCCATGCTCATTTCCATATGAGCCAAAAGACAGTGGTAGCGATGACTCCCTGTCAGATAAAGGTAATGAACTAGGTTCAAACCTCAAATGCTTTAATTCTCTGAAATCCTAGCATATAATTTATAATTGTCCTTGTGACTAGGCCTATTGTGCCAATATACTTTCATGCTTTGATTCTCTGAAATCATAGCTTAAAATTTATAAATGTCCTTGTGACTAGGCCTATTGTGCCAACATATTTTCATGCTTTGATTCTCTGAAATCATAAGCTTATAATTTATAAATGTCCATGTGACCAGGCCATTGGGTGCCACTAATAAAACTGTTAATGTTTTATAATTAGGATAAATTATAATAGAAATCCTAAACCTATATGATTAATAAATTAACCAAATATGGTCTCTGTTTACCATGGTTAATGAAATTTCCCTAATGGGCAATTCCGTAATAAACATCCCTTAGAAGGGAAGTACCTACGGGCTATAGTTAATGTCCTCTGAGACTAAAGACAGTGGTTGCCTACAGCTCCCTGTCAGGAAAAGGTAATGAACTTTGATTCAAACCCTAATGCCACGACTCTCTGAAATCATGGCTTATAAATTAAACTTGTCTACGCGACTAGGCCATTGGTGCTATTATTAACTTATGAATTAGGATTTATGATAAAAATCCTGAATAAAATAAATATCCTTCTTTCCCTGTCAATATGCATTTTAAAAAGAATCTTAAAGGTGAAACCTAGCCTATGCGGCCAAGATGGTGAAACCTACTCAAGGGATTCAGATCCTTGTTAACACCTAAGAACGTGTTAGCACTCTTGACAAATGTGATTCGATAAAATCACGACAGTCATCCTTATATTGGATTCTTCCAATTCCCTTATCTAGCCTAGTGATTTAGAAATCATGGCTTATATCGTCC
The DNA here is from genome assembly GCA_030545235.1 of Helianthus tuberosus. Taxonomy (NCBI): domain Eukaryota; kingdom Viridiplantae; phylum Streptophyta; class Magnoliopsida; order Asterales; family Asteraceae; genus Helianthus; species Helianthus tuberosus. Next base: position 43,792,208 of record CM060411.1, on the reverse strand, counting down.
TATAAGATGATCATACTATAAACATCCGTTAGTGATGAAGTGCCTACGGGCTAAACTTGTTGTCCGATAAGACAACGACAGTGGTGGTCTTTGACCTCTTGTCTAAAATGTTGGACTATGTCCAAACATAATAGCCTATATGATCAATGCGATCATGACTAATATCATCTAATACGATGATCATATTATTTAACATCCTTTAGTGATGTTTTGCCTACGGGCTATAATATATTGTCCATTTGAGACATTGACATTGTTATCTTTATGATTCCTTGTCTGAGGTGGTGAGCTATGCTCAAGCCAAATAGTCAATATGATTAATGCAATCATGACTTATACCATCTAATAGGATGAACCTATTATAAACATCCATTAGTGATGTTTCACCTATGGGCCATATTATATTGTCCATGTGTGGCAAAGACATTGTGATCTTTACGATTCCCTGTCCAAGGTAGTGAGCTATGCTCAAACCTAATAGTCTATATGATCAATCCGATCATGACAAAAATCATCAATACGATGATTAAGAATTTTAACATCCTTAATGATGTTTTGCCTAAGGGCTATATTATATTATCTAATTGAGACAAGGCAATTGTAATCTTTTGTGATTCTTTGCCCAAGGGGGTGAGCTATACTCAAATCCCATAGTCTATACTATCATTGCGATCCTGACTAGTATCATCGGTATGATTATCATAATATTAACATCCCTCGTGATGAAATGCCTACGGGCTATACTTTATTCTAGTGTCGGTAAGACAAAGATAGTAGTGATCTTTATGATCCCCTGTTCAAAATGGTGTGATTATACCCAAACCTAATAGTCAATATGATCGATGTGATCATGACTAATATCATTAGATACGATGGTTATATATAAACATCCATTAGTGATGTTGATTGGCTTATTTTTTTGCCAAATGAATCGTCTTTTAAGACGATGACAGTTGTAGTCTATGACTCCCTGTCCAAGGGTGAAAAACCACATTCAAACCTTGAAGCCCTAATCTAATAAGATTGCGGCTAATAAATTACGGTCCTTGATGATAGACCATCGAGATATGTTTTAACGTCATTCATGACAAGCCTATGTGCTATAATTTGTCATTCGTGACAAGCTAACATATTAAATGTTAACATTCCTGGTGACATGCCTTTGTGCCAGATTTGATAAATGTCCTTATGACAAGGCCGTTTGTGCCATATCTAAATGACCTTTGCAACAAGGCCTTCATGCCGTATAATCATTTATGTCATTCATGACTGGGCTTATGCCATATCTTTCTACGTCCATCGAGACAAGCTTCTATGTCATATATGTATATATATAATAAAAGTCTTGTAAGACTAGCCTTTGAGCTAGTTATAATCGTCCTTGTGACAAAGACAGTTGTGACATTATGGTCCCCTGTCAAGTAGGTATTGGACTCGCTCCAAACCTTAAATGCCATTGATAGTCCTTTTTGTAACCTAAGCTAAATGTAATAGATATACATTCAAATAGCATTCATTAAGGATGTTCAGAACAGAATAGCCCATACGGTTTATTAATGCCGTGGCTAATCTAAGTCAGGTCATCAGAATGATGACTAATAATTGTTAAATCTTGGTGGTTGGTACTAAGTTTCGAGTATGGAAAACTCGGATGAGGTAGACGACAGTCGCAATACTATTAATGTGACGAAAGTTAATAAAACTACAAACGTAAACCTCAATATTAATGGAGTTAATCTCCAGGCTGTGGTTGACGCAGCAGTTGGAAGGACTATAGAAAGTTCATGAAACAATCCAAAGAGCCGAATGCTCCTCGCTCTGAATTTCATTCAAAACCATGTTCAATTGCTCATGAGAAGAGTTTAGTTCACACATCGTATATGAAGGATGAACCAAAGGAGGAAGATAACTCCCATAAATCTAAGAAAGAGAGCAAGTACAGGCTTAATAAAAAGCAACGAAAGTTCAGCAAGAGCCTGTATGTAAGAATTGCTATAAAGGACCCTAGGGACAGTGTCGATTAGAACAAAGACCAAAGCAGTGTGGCATCTGCTAGGAAAACTGGTCATCATTCCCATAGATGTAGTGACATAAAGAATACAGTCTATTACGGCTGTGGAGAACAAGGCCGCATCAGAACAAGATGCCATAAAGCTGCCAAAGAAGGAACAGCTAAGCCTGGAAAGGCTAAAGGAAGAAATGCCTGAACTCACCTGATGAATGCCAAGAGGCAGTTCACGATGTCACCAAGTACATCCCTTATCATTTACCAATGATAATTTCTGCTAAGTGTCCTGATTTAATTCAGGAAATAATAAATCTTCATAAACCATAAGCTTAGCAAACTTTTATATTATTCACAAGGTATAACTTACCAAGGAAACCATGGTAACCGATTCTTCTAGTATCGGCAAGGAATCCTTCAGAAAAATCTAAGAGTACTCTTTCTTCGCATAGAGTACGACAACATATGTTATTTTAATTATTTTTCTCTTTGTTTTCTATAACCCGCGAATGCCAAACTATGTTTGATAAAGGTGCCATATGAGGATTGGCATGTCTTAGTGTGTCCCATAGATTACTTCCATGCCTGATCAGTATGGAGGTTTAATACATGGAACCCCTAAGATATCCCAATGATCATATTGTACTAAAGTCGACTAGTAGTATTCAAAGAAGATATCCAGAATTGAATTTTTTCCAAGTAAATGTTCCCGATTAAGGAATTCGTGGACTTATAACATAAATGTGTCACTTATTTGACACGAACAATGATGGATGAACTAGAGCCTGAGATATGGAAAATCTCTGTAGCCTCCTTGTATCTTGATTATCATCTCATAAGTTTTCCCTGCTTACCTCCTGGAAGGCATTTAGAATTAAGTTTTAATATCCCATTTAAGGCTGCATTAATATGAAATCTCCATGACGGCTAGTACCATCATTGGAAGAATCAAAACCCTGATTAATTAAGCTTTTAAATAGAGGGTTCATATAGCCTAACTCGATATTCCGAGAGTTGATATTGTTAAATAAGAAAGACGGTTCATTTTGCTTACGCATTATTTACCGCAACCCTAATTAGGCAACAATTAAGAATTTGCCATCAGCTACCCAAGATCTAAAGGCAAATTATTGGTGGATAGGCTTGAAGAAGTTTGTAGCCACTCATGTAGCTAAATGTTGCGCAAGTCAAAGCCGAGCATTAGAAACCGTCAGGTTTGCTACAACAGCCTGAACTTCCTACTTGGAAGTGGGAAATGGTGACTATGGATTTTATTACCAAGTTACCCAAGACAAGGAAAGGAAATGATACAATATGAGTTATAGTGATAGACTGACTAAGTCAGCACATTTCTTGCCCATCAAGGAGACTTATAGCTCCGACATGTTAGCCCAGTTATACGTTGATAAGATTGTAGCCTTACATGGCATACCTGTGTCTATTATCTCTGACCGAGATACTAGATACACGTCACATTTTTGGAAGAGTTTCCAACAATCTTTGCGCACACGTTCGAATTTTAGTACGGCTTATCATCCTCAGACTGACGGTCAGAGTGAGCGTACTATTCAAACGTTGGAAGACATGCTACGTGCATGTGCGATCGATTTGGATGGTAGTTGGGATAAGAACCTACCATTAATCGAATTCTCCTACAACAATATCTACCATACCAGCACTAAGGCTGCGCCTTTTGAGGCATTATACGGTAGAAAGTGTAGATCGCCAGTTTGTTGGGCGGAAGTTGGAGATATCCAGTTATCAGGACCAGAGATCGTGTTCGAAATGACGGACAAGATTGTCCAGATTCGTGACCGTCTCAAAGCTGCCCGGGATAGGCAGAAGAGTTGCGCTGATCCAAAGCGTAAGAATTTTCACTTCGAAGTAGGTGACAAAGTCCTACTTAAAGTGACACCGTGGAAAGGAGTGATGCGGTTTGGTAAGAAAGGCAAGCTAAGCCCGAGATACATAGGACCTTTCGAGGTTATCGAATGTGTCGGGTCAGTTGCCTATAAGTTAAACTTACCAGAAGAGCTCAGTGGAATTCACAATGTGTTCCACATCTGCAATCTGAAGAAGTGCTTCGCTGATGAATCACTGGTTATACCGCATACAGATGTGCATATAGATGAGAGCTTAAATTTTGTGGAAAAAAACCTTTGTCGATTGTAGATCGACAGGTAAAGAAGCTTCGAAGGAAGCACGTACCTATTGTAAAGGTCAAATGGGATGCCCGAAGAGGTCCCGAATACACGTGGGAAGTTGAATCCACGATGAAAGAAAAGTACCCTTACTTATTTCAGTAAATCTCGGGTCGAGATTTATTTTAAGTGGGTGAGGATGTAACACCTCGAAAATTCACGTCCTATAATGTGTAGACACGTGTCAAATGTTTAAACGTGTGAAAGAAATATTATAGAAAGACTAAAGTTGACAATCATGGAAAGTATGTGGATATACGTATTCTAAATGTCAACAGTGAATAAATATAATATACATTAACCCTACTTGGTGCTCATACCTTCAAACGAATAAATCATGGATCATACGAAGCTAAAAGTGAGAGATTACAAACTACAGGGGCTAAATGTGTCAACATATTTAAGTTATACCTCTGAGTGACCTTTTGACAAACCTGAAGCTTTGTAACGGTTAATTATGCTCACTAGAATGCACGATTAAAATTTCATAAATTTTCGTTATCATATGAGAAAGTTATGATCAAATTCGTGTACGAGGGGTTAAAGCGTAAACGTTGAAAGTTAGGACTTTTCGGGTAACAATTAAGTTAACCGGGGACTTAACAAAGTGGGTATATGTTTTAAAGCCCTTATAGATCAATTGTGAGGGTTCATAATGCAATAAACAAGTGCCTAATCGAGTCTTGAAGGGGCAAGGATCAAATCGCAAAAATCTAAAATAAGGATTTGGTGCAGAAGGGGCCTAGCGCGACGCGAGGGGGGCCTAGCGTCACGCTAGGGGTGTCCAGCTTTGATTTCTTTGAGTTTTTGGCCTGCTGAGTGCAATCTGATCGATCTCATCTGATTTTCCACATTTCTCTTGACCCCTAGACACCCCCTAAGCACTAGGAACATGTGTTGATGAGTTGTGGAGAGTTGTAGACCCAAGTGTCAACTTCTTATGGTGGATTAAACACTATAAAAGGCCATGAACTTGCAACTCATTCTTCACACCTTCCTTCAAGCTTTCTGATCATTCCTGGAGCTCAAGCCTGCTTCCAAGTGGTCACTAATCAAGCTTAGGACTTCAGTAAGCTACTTAACCTTCTTTAATAATGTTTAGCTTAGTTGTTTAGCTAAAAGTCAAACCATCGTAATTACGGTTTGACTTCGAGATTAGTCAACAATGGCTCAGTCATATCTCGACTTAAAAGTAGATATAAGTTGGTATTTATGTGGGTAATAAACCCTCAAAAGGGTTCCCCCTGATTACCACTCTAACCAGGTCAAAAGTCGGGTCAAACTAGTTTATAAAAAGTCAACAGGATACTTAAAATGCCATTTATGCATAATTAACATTATAGATCATATACAACCTGTTTGATCATTGTTATAACTTGGTAATAAGTGTAAGAACATGTCTAAACATGTTCAACCCGACAATTTCCTGTTTAGACCCGGTTCGGAACCGAAAGTCACATAGTTTGACTTTCACTTTGACATTCAGTTCTGACCCGTTTAGGCATGTTTTAGAAATGCCTCAGAGCTTTAATTGAACTAGGTTACATGTTAGAGTAACCCTCTGTGATTATACACCTTGGTTCATTAGTTATCCAATTAATATGCATGTTTCCGTTAATTGCTCGTATGTTGACCATTATGCCCTTATTACTTTAAAACGTGATTTTTGGAAATGTAAAAGAGTAGAAACTTTAATTACTGATATATAAACTTGTATGCAAAGTTTGACATCAGTTTGATTTGTAGATTAAGAGTTATGCTCATTATCGCAAAATGAATGCTTTTTGTTAATAAAACGGCGTAATTAGCGTATAGCCTAGTTAAGCCAACTTTTTGGTATCAAACTTAATACCCACTGATGTAATATATTATTTTGGGATTTTTAAAGATTTTTAATTAATTTTAGGCTGAGCATAACTAGTAGTCATAGGCTTAATCCGGTAATTGTCGGTTTTGCCCTTACGGGCCATAAAATGAGTATTACATGTCTAAACGACTCCAAACCTTTTGCTACTGATCACATATGATAAATAAATTATTTTAAGCCTTATGGAAATATAAAAATATCAGATTTAAGTATCGAACCCGGAAATGGCCTTTAATCGCCTTATTAAGCCTTTCTAACGCAAAGTATGTATCAAAATTATATTGAACATACCCGGGTTGATACCTGCTGATATATGAGGAAAATTATAACATTTTAACAGTAAGCTTAGGTTGATAAACTCAGACTTCAGTTTTGAGCTTTTCGGCTTATGTGAAATTACCAAAATACCCCTACGGGGCATAGTTTGGTTAAAAATGATAAATTTCACATATATGCTTTAAACCTACTGATATAACTTAGCAAATTATGTATTTTTGCTGATTACATCAGACCTGTAACTCAGGTTGTTACTTAAACTCTTTTATAAACTTTTAAATGACCAAACTACCCCTACGGGGCCTAGTTTGTGTTTAAACACGTTTCGGGCATAATGAAAGACATCTTACTGATGTCACAACATATTTGAGACATAATTAACTTAGGAAACCTGTATATAGCTCTCATGAATACCCGTCACGCTTATTACGCGTACGGTTCGGTTTATGTAACAAGTTTACATAAATTAGCCGAAACGGGTCAAACCTTAACGGTTTTATCTCAAAATCCAGAATGTGAATAATAAACCCATATTAAACAAGTCTTCAAACTTGTCGGGTCTAAATCGCATTCTATCTGGTCTTCGCTTAATCGTGCGTACGAACCGTATCTTTGAAACTAGCTGGTCTAAGCTTAAGCTTAATTAAAGACCCGTTAGGATTCTAATAGGTTATTATAAAACCTTCATTCCAGATTAGGAGGACCAGTAAAAGCTACGTGCATTTTGCTAATTGTGAATTATACTTTGCTCAGGTAAATACTTTTAACTTATTTTCCCTATACGGGCTTGGGTTACGGTATATAGCATACCGCTTGATCGAGCATCAAATCCTCCACCTTTGAGTGGGTAATTGACTAATTTGATCGGCTCGTTTAAACAGTCTTGTTACTTAAAGCCTTTGGGGGGTTAATGACCATGTCCCGGATATCCTCGGCATCATTTACGAAATGGCCACGACTTAAGCGCGGGGTGTGGGCGTACACCCGTCAGTGCACAAAAGAACATTTTGGTGTGTCTATTGATCTTTAACCCGGACAAGATCCGGGCTACTGAACGCACAAGAAACATGTAATTCGTTCACAAGATTATATATTTAAATAATTCTCCCAAGTTAAATAAAAATGTTTATGCCATGTGCATCCAAACCAATTTTCAATCATTTTTCCAAAATGAGTCAGTTGAATGTATTTACCAGTGTAAACTGACGTATTTTCCCAAAAAGATTAAATGCAGGTACTATGCGAAATTGGCTGGGATTGTCTCCTTAGCATCAATAAAGAGTCTCGCAAGCTTAAGATGCCTGAAGTCTGTTGAACTATTGTTTCCATTTTATGTTCGATCCTTCTGTGGATAAACTTCCGAATATTGTGACATTTGATATTACAATAAAAAATTCGGTTGGTATAATATCTTTTAATTTGCTTCCGATGTGCATATTAAATATTGTGTTGTTTGACTATTATGCTGCCAACCATGACGTCACGATACTCCCCACCGGGCCCACCGGTGACACGTGGAAATTGGGGTGTGACACACCGCCACCAGTGGGTTATGATAACCCAATTCCTGCATACGCCGGTGTAGCGGCGTATAACCCTTTCTAGCAGCCAACCAATACTCACTACAACTATGCCGAGGCTGACCCATATCTTGTAGTGGCGAACTACAATGCTCTCCATCCTGAAGGACCCTATGGAGGTCCCTGGTAGACTGGATACCTGGCCTATGGGTACCAATACCCGCCACCTCCTCAACCTCTACTGCCGCAGCAGCCGCAGCCACCGCAAATCCAGCCGCCACAGCAACAGGATATTTTACAAAGGTCGAGCCAGGTGGAACGGGAGGTTCGGGAGGAGCGTAGAAGCCACCAGGGATTTCTTAAAGGTTTGGCGAGCTTAATCAAGGGAAAGAGCAAAAGGGATCATTAAATTCCTTATTTGTTTATTTTGTATTTCTTTAATTTTCAATCAAGTCCCTGCGTGGACATCTATTTCTGTATCCAGTCCCTGCGAGGACTTGTAGTTTCAGTTTAGCCCCTGCGTGGGCAAGTTATTTCTGTTAAAGTCCCGTTTAGGGCAATATGTACTCTTTTAAATTTTAGTGGCATGTTATAATTTAAATTTGATTTTGTCATTATATGCATAAATGTAATATATATGAAATAAATAAATCCAAAATATGTCATTCCTTTTATAAGATCTGCCTTTAAATATTAAATAAAAATCTTAAAGGGTATAACCTAGCCTGCATGTCATTATAAGACCTGGCCATGATGGTAAAACCTGTTTAAAAAGATTCAAATCCTTGTTAACATCTGAAAACATGTTAACACTCCTGACAGATGTGATTCATAAAATCACACATGTCATCCTTATATTGGACTCTTCCAATTCCTTCTTTATTATTTAAACATCCATTTGTGGTGTAATGCCTACTGGCCATAATCATTGTCATATAAGACAAAAGACAGTCTATAACTACCTGTCAAGAAAGGTAATGAACTATGATTCAAGCTTTAATGCCTCGATTCTATAAGATGGCTTATAATTTGAGTTGTCCTTGTGACCTGGTCTTATGTACCATTATAATATGTTAATAAATTATGACTGAGGAGAATTATAATCCTGAATAAACATGCTTAGTTAAATTAACCGATATGGCTTATGATTACCATGGTTAATGAATTGCCATAAAAGATAATTGCATAATGGGCTTTTGAATAAATCTTGTCAATATTTTACGTAGCAATCAAGCTACATGGCTGGGTCAGACGAAGTCAACAGTCACCCAAGGGAGAATCATGACACTTCCAGAGTTAATGTAGCAGGCGCGGAATTGCAGGCATTAATAGATAATGCCGTTACTCGAGCTCTTAACAGACCATTTAATGAATCGAGTGAAACTCGTGTTAAAACTCAGTCAGTACCTCATTCAAAACCACCCTCCAAGACTCATACAGCTCACAAGAGTGATTCTCATCACACATCAAATCAGAGGAGTGTTCCATCTAGGAAAGTTGTGCTCAATCAAGAGCCACGTGTTAAGGGTTGTTCTTATAAGTATTTTGTCTCTTGCAAGCCTAGAGACTTTACAGGGGAGAAGGGAGCCGTCGATTGGATGACCTGGCTTGATGAGATGGATACAGTGGTTGATATTAGTGGTTGTGCAGAGCAGGACGTTGTGAAGTTTGTGTCACAATCGATTAAGGGAGAAGCTCTAGCTTGGTGGAGGTCACTGATTCAAGCTACAGGAAAGGTCCACTTATATAGCATGTCTTGGGAGCAGTTTGTTGCTCTAATCAAAGAAAATTTTTGTCCTCAACATGAAGTTGAGAAGATCGAGACCGACTTTCTGACATTGGTTATGAAGAATTTAGACTGTCAGGCCAATCTCACGAGTTTTAATACCATGTCTCGATTGGTTCCATACTTGGTGACACCGGAACCAAAACGTATCGCTCGTTTTATTGGGGGTTTAGCCCCGGAGATCAAAGCTAGTGTGAAGGCGTCTCGACCTACTACTTTCAGGTCAGCAGCTGATTTGTCATTATCCCTTACTCTGGATGTGATCAGGCTGAGAGCACCTAAGAATTCTGAAGAAGGAAAAAGGAAACGTGAGGATGATAACTCACGTCGTTCTGACAAGAAGCATAAGGGGAACTTAGACCACAAGAATAATTATGGGTCTAACAAGGGTAACCAGCAAATGGATGAGAAGCCTAAATGCAAAACCTGCCAGACACGTCATTTCAGAAAATGCAAGTTTGAATCAAAGTCACAGTCACAGTCGAAGTCGATTGGTTGTGGAATCTGCAAGTCCAAAGAACACAAGACTTTGGATTGCAAGAAGTTGAAGGATGCGACCTGTTATGGTTGCAACGAGAAGGGGCATATCAAGACCAACTGCCCAAAGTATGCGAAGAAGCTTGAAGAAGGCAAGAAGACCAATGCTAGGGTCTTCCAAATGAATGCACGGGAAGCAGTTCAGGATGACAACATGCTAACAGGTACTTTCCTTATAAATGATGTTTATGCAAGGGTATTGTTTAATTCAGGTGCAGATAAATCATTTATGGATGATAAATTTTGTAAGTTATTAAACCTGCCCGTTAGAACCTTAAGTATAAAATATGAGGTAGAATTGGCCGATGGTACCATAGAAACTGCTTCAACCGTGTTAGATGGATGTTTCATATCCATTAGGAACCACTCTTTTCCATTGTCTTTGCTTCCTATGAAACTAGCTGGATTCGACATAGTAATAGGCATGGATTGGTTATCTCATAACCAAGATTATATCGTTTGTGATAAGAAGCAAGTGGTTATCAAGACTCCGTATGGTGAGCCACTTACCATACAAGGAGACACTCAGCATGGGTTGCCTAAGCAAGTGTCTATGCTTAAGGCATCAAGGTGTATGAAGAAAGGCTGTGTCATTTATATGGCACAAGTGACTATTGATAAACCAAAGCCCAAGATTGAAGACATCCCTATCATTTCTGAATACCCTGACATATTCCCTGAAGAACTACCTGGTTTACCCCCAGATAGGCAAGTGGAGTTCAGAATCAACATAATACCTGGAGCAGCACCTGTTGCAAGAGCACCTTACCGGTTGGCCCTGACGGAGATGAAGGAGTTGAGAACTCAGTTGGATGATTTGTTGGTAAAAGGATTTATTAGGCCTAGCTCATCCCCTTGGGGAGCACCGATCCTGTTTGTGAAGAAAAATGATGGATCAATGCGTTTATGCATTGATTATCGAGAGCTGAACAAGGTTACAATCAAGAATAGATATCCATTGCCTAGGATCGACGACCTATTCGATCAGCTTCAAGGAGCCAGTTACTTCTCCAAGATTGATTTGAGGTCAGGCAACCATCAACTAAAGGTGAGAGATAAAGATGTGCACAAGACTGCATTTAGAACTCGCTATGGTCACTACAAGTTCTTAGTGATGCCGTTCGGGCTCACTAATGCACCAGCAGCATTCATGGAACTCATGAATCGCATTTGCAAACCCTACTTGGACAAGTTTGTCATTGTCTTCATTGATGACATTCTTATTTATTCGAAAAATCAGGTTGATCATGAGAAGCATCTTCGTTGTATTCTTAAACTTCTTCAACAAGAAAAGCTCTACGCCAAGTTTTCAAAGTGTGAATTTTGGCTTCGTGAAGTCCAATTCCTTGGACATATGGTTAGTGAGCGTGGTATCCAGGTGGATCCCGCTAAGATTGAGGCTATCATGAATTGGCAAGAGCCGAAGACGCCCACAAAGATTCGCAGCTTCTTAGGTCTGGCAGGATATTACAGGCGTTTTATTGAAAATTTCTTAAGGATTGCTGCACCCCTAACTTCGTTAACGAGGAAGAATATCAAGTTTGATTGGGGCCCTAAGCAACAAGAATCCTTTGAGATTCTTAAGCAGAAACTGAGCAATGCTCCTGTGTTAACATTGCCTGAAGGAATAGAAGAGTTTGTCGTATACTGCGACACATCACACACTGGCATGGGATGTGTGCTAATGCAGAAAGGCAAGGTTATTGCCTATGTTTCCCGACAATTAAAAGTCCACGAGAAGAATTACACCACCCACGATTTGGAGTTGGGTGCCGTTGTGTTTGCACTAAAACTTTGGAGGCATTATTTATATGGTACCAAGTGTGTGATCTATTCTGATCATAAGAGCCTTCAGCATCTGTTCAATCAGAAGGATCTGAACATGAGGCAGCATCGATGGATGGAGACTTTAAATGATTATGATTGTGAAATCCGATACCATCCAGGCAAGGCGATTGTGGTCGCCGATGCGTTGAGCAGAAAGGAAAGGGTTAAGCCCATTAGAATCAATGCCAAGAGCATTGAATTGAAGAACAGCTTGAATGAATGATTGTTGGCCACTCAGAAATAAGCTGTATTAGAAGCCAACTATACGAATGAAAAGTTGGGAGTAACTGCTAGACAATTATCATATAGCAAGGATGGAATCCTAAGATTGAATGGACGAATATAGGTTCCAATTTATGGAGGACTTAGGGATGTAATTCTTCAAGAAGCCCATAACTCCAAGTATTCTGTTCATCCTGGCTGTGATAAGATGTACCAGGATTTGAAGGCAAATTATTGGTGGATAGGTTTAAAGAAGTCTATAGCCACCTATGTGGCCAAATGTCTGACATGTGCTCAGGTTAAGGCCGAACACTAAAAGTCGTCAGGTTTGCTGCAATAGCCTGAACTTCCCACCTGGAAGTGGGAAATGGTAACTATGGATTTCATCACAAAGTTACCAAAGACAAAGCGAGGAAATGACACTATTTGGGTTATAGTGGATAGATTGACTAAGTCAGCCCACTTCTTACCTATTAAGGAAACACACAGCTCAAATAAGTTAGCTCAGCTGTACGTGGACGAGATTGTATCTCTACACGGAGTGCCAGTGTCTATCATCTCTGATAGGGATACGAGGTATACATCGCATTTCTGGAAAAGCTTCCAGCAATCCCTAGGCACTCGATTAAATTTCAGCACTGCATATCATCCTCATACGGATGGTCAAAGTGAACATACTATACATACACTCGAGGATATGCTACGAGCTTGTGTTATTGACTTAGGAGGAAGTTGGGATGATCATCTTCCATTGATTGAATTCTCATACAACAATAGCTATCATTCCAGTATTCAAGCTGCACCTTTTGAAGCTCTGTATGGAAGAAAGTGCAGAACGCCCGTTTATTGGGCAGAAGTTGGAGATGTCCAACTAACAGGACCTGATATAGTCCTGGAGACGACAGATAAGATTGTACAGATATGAGATCGTCTGAAAGCTTCCAGGGATAGGCAGAAAAGCTACGCAGATAAAAGGCGTAAACCTCTAAAATTTGAGGTAGGTGACAAAGTTCTACTTAAAGTATCACCCTGGAAAGGGGTAATGCGATTTGGCAAGAAAGGCAAGTTAAGCCCAAGATACATAGGACCATTCAAGATCATTGAATGTGTCGGACCTGTGGCTTACAAGTTAAACCTGCCTGAAGAACTCAGTGGAATTCATAATGTGTTTCACATCTGCAATTTGAAGAAGTGCCTAGCTGATGAATCGCTAGTCATGTCACATAAAGATGTACATATTGATGAGAGCTTAAAATTTTTAGAAAAAACCTTTGTCGATTAAGGACCGACAGGTTAAAAAGCTTCGAAAGAAGCATGTACCGATTGTGAAGGTTAAAAGGGATGCCCGTAGAGGTCCCGAGTATACATGGGAGGTAGAGTCCACAATGAAACAGAAGTACCCTCATTTATTTCAGTAAATCTCGAGGTCGAGATTTCTTTTAAGGGGGTGAGGATGTAACACCTCGAAAAATCACGCCCAATATAATGAAGACACGTGTCATGAGCTTTAAACGTGTAATGGATTAAATATGAGGGACTATAGTTGACAAATAAAGAAAGTATGTGTGTAAAAGGATTCAAAGTGTCAAAATTTGATAATTATACCTTTCAATAACCCTACACGATGTTTATACCCTTAAACGAATGAAATATGAATCATATGAAGCTGTTTGTGGAAGAAAGTGAAAGTTTACAAACCGCAATGGTTAAATGTGTCAACATGTTTAATTTATACCCCTGGGTGACCTTTTATTGAACCCGAAGCTTTGTAAATTATGCTCCCGAGAATAAGTGATAAAAATTTCACAAGGTTTCGATAACATTTGAGGAAGATACGTTAACATTCGTAAATGAGGGGTTAAAAGCGTCAACGTTGAAATTCAGGACTTTTCGGGTGATCGTATATCTAACGGAGGACTTAACAAAGTTTTTTTATGACTTAGAGTGCTTAAAAATCAAGTTTGGGGGTTTAAAGTGTAATAAAAACAAGTTAAAACAACTATTAGAAGGACCAGGGACCAAATGTGCAATTTCTGAAACTTTTTGATGGATCTGGGCCTCATACCGGCCGCGTAAGACCTCTCTGGTCTCTTACGCGGGCCGCCTGGAAGTCACCAGCATCCAAAAACATGCACAGGTGCATGTTCAGCCTGTTTAACCGACTTATGAGCATGGTATTCGAATTCAGTTGCTTGTCCAATAGATTTTCATGCATAGGGGACACCTGTGATGATCAGTAATCACCCATAGACCTTGTTGGCATGATCTTGTTCAATCAAAATCACTATATAAGAACTCTTGGTTGCAACATTTTAGCATGCACTTGGAAAATCATTCAAACTGAATTTCTGGAGCTCTCTGGACCTCAAACAAGATTCCATTAGCTTCTAAATCGTGCTAAGTACTTCAGTAAGCTTCCTTAACCTCTCTAATTAGTGTTTTATTAGTTTAATGACCTAAAGTCAAAGCCGTCGTAATTAAGCTTTGACTAAGTGATTAATCACTAATGGTCCAGTCATTTTTCAAATTGAAAGTGGCTATAAGTTGGTAATTATGTGGGTAAAAAACCCTTAAAAGGGTACCCTCTGATTTCCACTCTAACTAGGTCAATTGTCGGGTCAAACTTAATTATAAAAAGTCAAGAGAAAGCTAATTTTCAAATTAACACATAATTAACAATGTAGAAGCCATGAATCCTGTTTTATCACTTGTATAACTTGGTAATTAATGTAAGAACATGTCTAAGCATGTTCAACCCGACAATTTTGAGCTTAGACTCGGTTCGGAACCGAAAGTCGCAAAAGTAGACTTTTTCTTTGACTTTCAGTTCTGACCTGATTTAGCTTAGTTTAAATATGCCTTAGAGTTCCATTAGGACCAGGTTATAGGTTAGTATAACTCTCTGAGGTTATGCAACCGGGTTCCTAATTAATCTGATTCACCTGCATGTTTCCGTTAAATGCTTAAATGTTGACCATTATGCCCTTTTGACCTTAAAATGAGATTTTTGAAAATGTGAGAGGACAAAAACCTTTGTTACTGATTTATAAACATGTCCTAAAAATTTGACATTAGTTTGAGGTCTAGATTAGGAGTTATGCTCAATAGCGTAAATTGAAAGCTTTTTATTAATTAAATGGCATTATTAGCATAAAGCCTAATAAACCCAAATTTTGAAATCAAACTTTTTTCCCACTGATGTAATATAATATTTTGGAATTTTTGAAGATTTTTATTTATTTTTAAACTTAGCATAACATAGGGTTCTAGCTTTGATTCGGTAATTGTCGGTTATACCCTTTTCTTGAATAAAATGAGTTTTACATAACATACTGATACCAAATCTTTTGCTACTAATTTTATATGATAAATAAAATATTTTAAGCCTTCTGGAATGATAAAAATATCAGCTTTTCTTATATAACCCAAAAATCGCTTAAAAGCGACTTTTTACGCGTTTTAAACGCATAGTATGAGTTAAAACTATTTTAAACATATATGACTTAATACCTACTGATGTGTTTAGTAAAATTTTTATACTTTAATAACTTAGATTTCAAATTTTGACCTTTAAAACTTATGTGAAATTATCAAATGCCCCTACGGTGCATAGTTTGTTATAAAAGATAAATTCACATATGTGCAATACCCTACTGTTATGACTTATAAAAATAAATATTTTTACTGATTATATCAGACCTGAACCTCAGATTAATATTTAATCTCTTTTATAACCTTTAAAATGACCAAAATGCCCCTACGGGGCTTAAATTGATTTTAAATTCGTTTTGGGTATAATGGAAGGTATCTTACTGATATCACAACATATTTAAGGCATATTTACTTAGGAAACCTGTTCATGACTCATTTGTTTACCCGTTATGCAATTTTCGCGTTCGGTACGGTTTATGTAACTAGTTTGCATAAATTAACCGAAACGGGTCAAACCTTATTTTTTTATCTCAAAATCCAGAATGTGGTTAGTTTACCCATATTATACAAGTCTTCATACTTTTCGGGTCTAAATCACATTCTAATCCGGTCTTCGCTTAATCTTGCATTTTGAACCGTATACCTTTCTTTAAAACTAACCGGTCTAAGTTTAAACTTAAATAAGACCCGTTAGGAATCTAAGAGGTTATTAAAACCTTCGTTCCAGATTTAGGAGCCCAGTAAAAGATAACGGCATTTGCTGATTTGTACGTCTGAGATAAATTTGTACAATTCGCTCACGTAAATACTTTTAACTTATTTTTCCTTATACGGGCTTGGGATACGGTATTATAATAATACCGCTTGGTCGGGTGTGTAGTTATTTAAATCGGATTGTGATTAATATAATTACATAACCCGTTTTTGTCACACCCCGACCGCGTAAAACAACAAATCGCGGCGGAAACATCGGGGCGTGTTGCAACAGAATTAATGTTTCATAACCATGGATATCAAAAGTGTTTCGTTTTATTAAACATTGAGTAATTACATCGTCTAGAAATCTAAATACACTATTTAAACATAGTCTATCATTGTTATTGAGTCACTAAGGCCTTGTCCAGTCCTATGTGAGCATGCATCTTATCAATCGATATCTTGCAATACCTGAAACATATGTGAAAACGAGGTCAGCAAAGAAATGCTGGCGAGATACATAGGTTTTGTGAAAATAAGATTCATGACTTCTGTTTTAAGAAAATGTTTAGTCATGAACCTTTTTGTTTGCTTTTTCTTTGTAAATCATTTGAAAAATAATAAGTTCGGATGATAAGTATAAATAAGAGAATAATGCATGATTAAATGAATAACCATGTAAAATGAGTTTGTGTAAGATAAGTTGTTTGTAAATCAATGTCTTGTGAAAAGTATGTTACTTGTATAAAATGTTCTATGTCTCAAACTGAAATGATTCAAATAACGCTACAATATGTAATACCATACAAACACTTATATATAGGAAGTACCAGCGGCGTATCCACCATGCTTGTATCATATTACACCCGCATCGTTACTTAATCATTTACTCAAACCAAACCAACCAATGTAAGAAGTCTATGTTTAAATCAATTGTCAAATGTATTGGGTAATATGTCAAAGTGTTCATGTCAAGATGTAAATCATATCAAAATGTCTATGTCAAATATCCATGTCAAATGTCTATGTCAAAATGTTATGTATGGCAAGTGAAATGTCTCAACTAAACCATATGCACAAAAACAAAGTATTGAAGTAAAACTTGGTTTAAATCAAAGTTATGTTTTGTGGGAAATGCATGATCAAATGTCAATCATGTTAAAATGTTTACCCAATCGTTAACCCTTTTTGTAAAATCGTTCTAGTCGTTCTTGTTTTAATTGTGAAACTACTTTATGGTCGATTCTCTAATAACATTCAAACCTTCTTGACGCGTTCCTCGCTCCATCTCGCTCTCGCTCTCGTTCTTAACAAACCCTTACCAAAGGATAAGTTAATAATTACAGATTCAGTCGCTACCCACAACCCCCACACATAACAATGGGTGCAGTAAATAACGGGATTTGTCAGATCCTATGGTACCATAACCTAATACTGGTCGGCTTGATCATTGCTAATGAATGTCATCGGTCATGTAAACTACAACCAACAAGTTTGTTCACTTTTTTTGAAATTGTTATTAGTTTTTGAAATCATTGTATTCGTTCTTGAAATCATTATTAGCGTTCTTGAAATAATTGTAATTGTTCTTGAAACCACATTGTAATTGTTCTTAAAACCATTGATAAAACATTTAGCACATATAAGTCACCCCAAAATAGTTGAAAACAGTAAAAGAGGGGAATAATGTACTCGCCTGGGAGTGCTTAGGAGTCTTGAACAACTACCAAGTAAGCTAGAGGAGTCCCGGAAATCAAACGGTACCTAATATAGGTAACTACATAATTAACCCGGACCTAAATCGGAAGACTGGGTAGCAGGAGGGTTTGTAAGCCAAATGAGTGTAGGAACTCATATGATATGGTTTAACAAAGCCTACATACTAAATGAAACTTAACCTAAGTATTATCGACCCATCGCGACCCATTAAGGTAACTTATGCTACTTTAACGCGTCGTGCGCGTGAAACG
Source organism: Helianthus tuberosus (assembly GCA_030545235.1). Classification (NCBI taxonomy): domain Eukaryota; kingdom Viridiplantae; phylum Streptophyta; class Magnoliopsida; order Asterales; family Asteraceae; genus Helianthus; species Helianthus tuberosus. Next base: position 43,773,869 of record CM060411.1, on the reverse strand, counting down.
CGTTCGGACCGTCTAACTAGTCCTATGACAAGTGTTATATGCCTAAACATGTTACATAATCAGTTATGTGACAAAAGTTTAGGTTACATATGCTTAATTACCAATTATACATGAAAAGGGTATTCTGGTAATTTACCTAAGGCATATAAACTACCTATCATACAACTACTTAAACGATGTGACCATAGGGTATAACCTCGGAAGGTTATGCCCTATACTAGGGTCACCTAATGTATTTGGTCGGATCCTAATGATCGACCAAACTGGGTCGGGTTCGAAGGTATAGGCGATTTATCAGATCGCCTACCCTACGACCCTAGACAACGTGGTAATCAGTGGGCATAGTCCCAAGGGACTATGACCAACGTGATTACACTCACGTTGCGAAGTTCAAACGAACTTCGCATTGACCATTACTGGTCAACGCTGAAAGTCAAACAAAGTTTGACTTTCTGACTCGAAAAGCAATAAAATAAGGAAAAGAACGAAAGAATACTTACGAAGGGTCCCCGAATGCTAAACTCGATTCAAAAATCTCAGGTATGAAACAAATGTTTCAACTTAGAGTTTCTCAAATCAAGTTTCTAGTGATTTTAGCAATGGGGGGTATGGGGTATTTATAGGAATACCCGAACCGTTAAGATCGTTTCATGGAAAACGTGCCTTAATCCCATCCGTACATGTGTTGAAATGTCATGGTGTTTAGGTGTTTAAATTCCATCCATACATGTGTTGAAATGTCATGGTGTTTAGGTGTTTAAATTCCATCCATACATGTGTTGAAATGTCATGGTGTTTAGGTGTTTAAATTCCATCCATACATGTGTTGAAATGTCATGGTGTTTAGGTGTTTAAATTCCATCCATACATGTGTTGAAATGTCATGGTACCAAAATTCCATCCTTATCCACTGACTAAGCAAGTTTAGAATGTGTGGTTGTGAATTAAACAACGGCTAATACATCGAATCTGGTCCCGAATGCGAAAAACGAACCAAATGACGCGACGAATGGATTTTTCTTATGGCGAACACTAAAATAAAATATTTTAGTGCTTACATAAATTTTTGGATGTCCGGATGTATTCAGAACGTAAGTTATGCGCGAAAATGCAAACTTGTGCACTTTTTGACACTTTTAGTCCCTGAATGACCCAAAAGTTTATTTTAGCACACCGAACCCCTCAAAGCCTATTTCTAAGCTATGTAAATGATATTTATGGTATGTTTAACTTATGGTCATGTTCCGGAAGGTCTATTACAGTTCAAATTGGCATACTTTCGCAGTTTGTCAACTTTAGTCCCTGTAAGCGATTTAACTTGATTTCACCACACCAAACCTTCCAAAACTTATATATAAGTTATGTAAAGGTTATTCAAGGTATGTTAAGCCTATTTCACTATTCCGGAGTGTTCGTTGGATTAAACTGGTTATATTTACGCATTAGTGCGCGTATAACCTTCCAGAAAGCGATTTAGAGTTTGAAATCGAACAAGAGTTGATATGTGCAAAAGATACACATATTTTTTTTACAAATCCCAAGTATGAAATACAATATTTCATTGGTTTGGTATTTGTTTGATGGCCGTGGAGGCACAGGTGTTACAGTCTCCCCTACTTTAGGAAATTTCGTCCCGAAATTTATTTAGAGGAAACTTGCGAGAGTTTAAAACATAAAGTTGAAAAGATCAAACAACTTTGGTTAGGGTTCTGAACTTCTAGTAATCTTTAATAACATCATGATTGCAATGTAAGAGGGATACTTATATACAAGTATATGAAGCGTCATTGGTGCGTCCACCGTACCTCCATTACATCGTTCTCATTTCGTTATTTTTGTCACTATCGGTTCTTACACATAATAAATCTTACTGGGTTCCTATGCACTAAATTTCATAATTATGTACGCGTCCATAATTAGACAATTCCTTGCACAGTTTACGCAGTCTATTTTATAATGTGTAGGGTAAAACCAAATGAACAAACCTGTGATGAGTGTGACTGGACCACCATAGGGTCCTTTCAGCTGTATCATCACATGCCATTCTTAACCAGATCTTGAATCAATCTTTTTGACTAGACCACTAAAGGGTCTCTCATCGAATCATGGAATGGTACTATATAACCCAAGGGTATTAACTACCAGGTAGAAGCCCATAAGGATTTAAGGTAGTACCTTTTGAATATCCTACTATGAATCCCTCATATGAAAACATGAAAGATTCTATGAGGATTTGAAAAATCGGATCACACAAAAATCATAGAGGAGAACACATAAACACATAATTGCATACTCGTTCAATCGCATAATCGTTCAATTTGACCTATAATTTGTTATCTTTGGACACGGGTATTTAAAGCATACCAGAAACCCAATCCGTGGATTTCCTTTGGCACTTTAAATATTTTCAAGAATCTAACTATGAAGATAGGAAGATCTTAAAAGGAATTCGGGTTGTCCTAGTTGAGTTGTTTTGTACATTTTAAAGTGTACAAGGAATTCAATCAGGGCTCCGATGTCAACGAAGGTGTTGATCGTGATCGGCTCAGGACATGAATAGATCAAGATGTCATAAATAATAACAATGACGATCTGATCCAAATAAGGCTTGCAGACTCTATTTATTAAGTTCTTGAAGATGGCTGGAGTATTTGTCAACCTAAAAGGCATGACTGTAAACTTGTAATGGCCATTCTTCATGCAGAAAACCGTTTTGGGAATATCTTCTTCGAGAATACAAAGTTGATGATACCCAAAACGCAAATCGATCTTGGAAAAGCATGAACGCTATGCAGTTGATCGGAGAAATCGTTGATTTAAGGTAGGGGGATATCGATTCTTGATGGTAAGCTTACTAGGCTTACGTTAATCGATATACATTCGAAAAGATCCATTTTTTTTTCTTTTCACAAGGAGAACAGGAGTTTCTCCAAGGCGAAAAGTTCGGACGGATGAATCCTTTATCAGACAACTCTTGAAGCTGTTTTGATAATTCTTGCATCTCGAACGGTGCAAGACGATAAAATACTTTAGATTTAAAAGAAACCAGTGTTTGAGATTCTTAGGGAGATCACAAGTGATCATAAAAATGACAGAACCACACAAGTAGTTTTGTCTTTGTGTTGACATCATAAGGTTGAATCAAACATTCATACAATTGCATTAGTTAAAAATAAAACCACAAATTTTATTTATATAACAACCGCATTGTCTTTAAATGTTACAAGATACCAACCAGAGGAAAAACAAAATACTAATTGTTCACTCCTTCATCATTGAGTGCCTCATTGATGTTAAACACTCGACCACGTGCTGGATTCACATTGACGTTGACATTCGCATTTGGGTTTGCGTTAGCATTTGCATTCACCAGTCTTGGGCAGTTGTGGCGGAAGTGACCAATCTCTCCGCAGTTGAAACATGAACCCAGTGGAAATCTCGCAGCATTCCCTTGAACCGGAGCTTGAACCTGAGCAGCCTGATTTTGTCCCAAACGACAAATCTTGGCCAAATGCCCAAGTTTACCACACGTCGTGCATTGCCAGCAAGCTTGTTGTACTGCGTGATGACCGTTGCAGCGTGCACAATAAGGTGCGGTACCGGCATATGCCTTCTTTGCAGGTGGCTGAGCTGGTTGGTTCCGCGGGTTCTGTGCAGTCTGTGCTGTAACAGCAAAATTTTGGGCACCCTTTCGCTTCTTTGATTTCTTTGACGTCTCACCTTCCTTACCCTTCTTGTTTTGGCCTTTCTTGCTATCCTCCTTGTCAGCTGACTGTTTCTTGCCCTTGTCACCCTTCCTGTGTAACTTGTTCTTCCGAATCTGCGACTCAGTCAATGTCGCTGATAACTCGATCGCCTGGCGGAGTGTGGCAGGGTTATTACCAGTAAGGATGTCTTGTACCGAGTCAGGTAGGCCGTCGATGTACCTTTCGATAGCTATGTCAAGTGGGTTAACCATTGTAGGGCAAAGCAGACTCAGCTCCTCAAACCTATCAGTATACGCCCTGTGCTCACCACTATCTTGCTTCAACTCATCAAATTCCTTCTCCAAAGCTCGCTGCTCATGACGAGGACAGAATTCCCTCATCATCAGAGCCCTAAGTTCAGCCCAGGTCCGTGCGAGAGCAACTTCCGCACCTCGGTCTCTCATTACCCCATTCCACCATGTAAGAGCCCTCTTCTGAAACACGCTCGAGGAGAACTCGACCTTGCGATTATCCGGGCACTGCACGTGGCGAAAAGTATTCTCAATGCTTTCGAACCACTGAAGAAGCCCAATTGCTCCTTCAGAACCACTAAACTTGAGTGGTTTAGCCTGGTTGAAATCCTTGTATTTGCATAGTACATTGTTGTTGTTGTTGGCTTGGTTCCATTGAGCAAAGAGGTTTGGGAATTGAGCAGCCATTTGCTGCGCAATGATTTCTGCCAGCTCGGCAGTCTCTATCTGGCTTTCGCGTCGAGGAGGCATTGTCTAAAAGAGGAAACATGAAAGGAAACGAGAGAGAGAATTAGACGAAAAGAATGAGATGAAACAAATCTGATGAAAGCAAGGATAGTGGTCATTTGTTTGTTACTACAAAGCAACAAACGACACACAGTGACTGATCAAAGTAAATGGGTCAAAAATAATGTATCGCGAAGACATGCTCGCCTATAAGTGAACACTCATCCCAAGAATTCCCAGGTAAGCACAACTGGTCTCGCGTCTGATGAGATATATACGAAGTGCTTGCCTAGACAGAAAACCCAGAATACAGGCATTCACCCTTCCAGTTTGCACGTGTTCACATTATTTAAGACTCAAAACCTTGTCGAGATTTTGAAAATTCGAAGGGGTTCAAAACCTTGTAATCAATCATCCTAGAACAGATGATTAGTTTTCAAAGCGGTTTTGAAATTTATGTTCTTGTTGTGGTCGTCGCCTAAGGATAGGTGACGGTATTGTTTTATGACTAAACGCAAGTAAACTCGCGTTAGGGTCCTAGAAAGGTTATAGACTAGGTCAAAGCATTACTAATAACCTAATTCCCTATAACCATTGGCTCTGATACCATCTTTCTGTCACACCCCGACCGCGTAAAACAACAAATCGCGGCGGAAACATCGGGGCGTGTTGCAACAGAATTAATGTTTCATAACCATGGATATCAAAAGTGTTTCGTTTTATTAAACATTGAGTAATTACATCGTCTGGAAATCTAAATACACTATTTAAACATAGTCTATCATTGTTATTGAGTCACTAAGGCCTTGTCCAGTCCTATGTGAGCATGCATCTTATCAATCGATATCTTGCAATACCTGAAACATATGTGAAAACGAGGTCAGCAAAGAAATGCTGGCGAGATACATAGGTTTTGTGAAAATAAGATTCATGACTTCTGTTTTAAGAAAATGTTTAGTCATGAACCTTTTTGTTTGCTTTGTCTTTGTAAATCATTTGAAAAATAATAAGTTCGGATGATAAGTATAAATAAGAGAATAATGCATGATTAAATGAATAACCATGTAAAATGAGTTTGTGTAAGATAAGTTGTTTGTAAATCAATGTCTTGTGAAAAGTATGTTACTTGTATAAAATGTTCTATGTCTCAAACTGAAATGATTCAAATAACGCTACAATATGTAATACCATACAAACACTTATATATAGGAAGTACCAGCGGCGTATCCACCATGCTTGTATCATATTACACCCGCATCGTTACTTAATCATTTACTCAAACCAAACCAACCAATGTAAGAAGTCTATGTTTAAATCAATTGTCAAATGTATTGGGTAATATGTCAAAGTGTTCATGTCAAGATGTAAATCATATCAAAATGTCTATGTCAAATATCCATGTCAAATGTCTATGTCAAAATGTCATGTATGGCAAGTGAGATGTCTCAACTAAACCATATGCACAAAAACAAAGTATTGAAGTAAAACTTGGTTTAAATCAAAGTTATGTTTTGTGGGAAATGCATGATCAAATGTCAATCATGTTAAAATGTTTACCCAATCGTTAACCCTTTTTGTAAAATCGTTCTAGTCGTTCTTGTTTTAATTGTGAAACTACTTTATGGTCGATTCTCTAATAACATTCAAACCTTCTTGACGCGTTCCTCGCTCCATCTCGCTCTCGCTCTCGTTCTTAACAAACCCTTACCAAAGGATAAGTTAATAATTACAGATTCAGTCGCTACCCACAACCCCCACACATAACAATGGGTGCAGTAAATAACGGGATTTGTCAGATCCTATGGTACCATAACCTAATACTGGTCGGCTTGATCATTGCTAATGAATGTCATCGGTCATGTAAACTACAACCAACAAGTTTGTTCACTTTTTTTGAAATTGTTATTAGTTTTTGAAATCATTGTATTCGTTCTTGAAATCATTATTAGCGTTCTTGAAATAATTGTAATTGTTCTTGAAACCACATTGTAATTGTTCTTAAAACCATTGATAAAACATTTAGCACATATGAGTCACCCCAAAATAGTTGAAAACAGTAAAAGAGGGGAATAATGTACTCGCCTGGGAGTGCCTAGGAGTCTTGAACAACTACCAAGTAAGCTAGAGGAGTCCCGGAAATCAAACGGTACCTAATATAGGTAACTACATAATTAACCCGGACCTAAATCGGAAGACTGGGTAGCAGGAGGGTTTGTAAGCCAAATGAGTGTAGGAACTCATATGATATGGTTTAACAAAGCCTACATACTAAATGAAACTTAACCTAAGTATTATCGACCCATCGCGACCCATTAAGGTAACTTATGCTACTTTAACGCGTCGTGCGCGTGAAACGCGTTCGGACCGTCTAACTAGTCCTATGACAAGTGTTATATGCCTAAACATGTTACATAATCAGTTATGTGACAAAAGTTTAGGTTACATATGCTTAATTACCAATTATACATGAAAAGGGTATTCTGGTAATTTACCTAAGGCATATAAACTACCTATCATACAACTACTTAAACGATGTGACCATAGGGTATAACCTCGGAAGGTTATGCCCTATACTAGGGTCACCTAATGTATTTGGTCGGATCCTAATGATCGACCAAACTGGGTCGGGTTCGAAGGTATAGGCGATTTATCAGATCGCCTACCCTACGACCCTAGACAACGTGGTAATCAGTGGGCATAGTCCCAAGGGACTATGACCAACGTGATTACACTCACGTTGCGAAGTTCAAACGAACTTCGCATTGACCATTACTGGTCAACGCTGAAAGTCAAACAAAGTTTGACTTTCTGACTCGAAAAGCAATAAAATAAGGAAAAGAACGAAAGAATACTTACGAAGGGTCCCCGAATGCTAAACTCGATTCAAAAATCTCAGGTATGAAACAAATGTTTCAACTTAGAGTTTCTCAAATCAAGTTTCTAGTGATTTTAGCAATGGGGGGTATGGGGTATTTATAGGAATACCCGAACCGTTAAGATCGTTTCATGGAAAACGTGCCTTAATCCCATCCGTACATGTGTTGAAATGTCATGGTGTTTAGGTGTTTAAATTCCATCCATACATGTGTTGAAATGTCATGGTGTTTAGGTGTTTAAATTCCATCCATACATGTGTTGAAATGTCATGGTGTTTAGGTGTTTAAATTCCATCCATACATGTGTTGAAATGTCATGGTGTTTAGGTGTTTAAATTCCATCCATACATGTGTTGAAATGTCATGGTACCAAAATTCCATCCTTATCCACTGACTAAGCAAGTTTAGAATGTGTGGTTGTGAATTAAACAACGGCTAATACATCGAATCTGGTCCCGAATGCGAAAAACGAACCAAATGACGCGACGAATGGATTTTTCTTATGGCGAACACTAAAATAAAATATTTTAGTGCTTACATAAATTTTTGGATGTCCGGATGTATTCAGAACGTAAGTTATGCGCGAAAATGCAAACTTGTGCACTTTTTGACACTTTTAGTCCCTGAATGACCCAAAAGTTTATTTTAGCACACCGAACCCCTCAAAGCCTATTTCTAAGCTATGTAAATGATATTTATGGTATGTTTAACTTATGGTCATGTTCCGGAAGGTCTATTACAGTTCAAATTGGCATACTTTCGCAGTTTGTCAACTTTAGTCCCTGTAAGCGATTTAACTTGATTTCACCACACCAAACCTTCCAAAACTTATATATAAGTTATGTAAAGGTTATTCAAGGTATGTTAAGCCTATTTCACTATTCCGGAGTGTTCGTTGGATTAAACTGGTTATATTTACGCATTAGTGCGCGTATAACCTTCCAGAAAGCGATTTAGAGTTTGAAATCGAACAAGAGTTGATATGTGCAAAAGATACACATATTTTTTTTACAAATCCCAAGTATGAAATACAATATTTCATTGGTTTGGTATTTTTTTGATGGCCGTGGAGGCACAGGTGTTACAGTTTTAATCTGTTTTGTTTGGTATATGGCCTTTGGGGGGTTAATAACCATGTCTTGGATATCCTCGGCTCATTCAATGAAATGGCCACGACTTAAGCACGGGGTGTAGGCATATACCTGACAGTTCCGTATGTAGAAAAGTATCCCACAATAAGGTATTCCTTGTGGGCATTATACTTGTGGTGTGTCAGTTAATCTTGTCCGGCTCTTCTAACCGGTCCTGACGGACAACAAACATTTAAATCTGTATACAAGATTATTTTTAAATAATTGTCCCAAGTTATAAAAGATATTTTGTGCCTTGTGCATTCAAATCAATTTTCTTAAACATTCTCAAAATGAGTCGGTTAATTGTATTTACTAGTGAAAACTGACGTATTTTTCCAAAAAGGTTAAGTGCAGGTACTAGACGGAATAGGCTGGCTACTCCTAGCATCAATAAAGAGTCTTGCAAGCTTAGATGTTTATAAATATGTTGAACAATGATCCTTTTAACTTTGATCCGCCTGTGGATCCCTTGCAACCGTTTTTGTAATAAATGATATTACTTCCCTTCAATTTGTAACAATTTTATCTTTCGACTTCCGCTGTGTATTAAACTGTGATAAATTGTCTATGATGATATCAACTACGTCACGATACTCCCCACCGGGCCCACCGGTAATACATGGAAATATCGGGGTGTGACAGCCCTGCCGCCGTTTCTTCTTCCGCCATCTGTCTTACATTCGCGCACTTTCTACCTCTCACAGGGTCCTGCTCGTTTATAAACAACTGATTACCACCCAAATAGCCTAATGATCAACATCTTAATTATAGCATATGTCTTAGGTTTGAAAACAAGTACCATTGTTTCGAGTTTGTGTTGTTCGAATGCAGCATAAACATCTTCTATGTATTCCCCAAAACCGAGAGCCTGAAGAAAAAAAAACTTTTATGTTTATAAATATAAATAAGGTTAGAAGGGTCAACACCAGGTCGACCGACCCATTTAGACTAAACCTAAACCCGTAGTTTCGTTGATCCTGGAGTGTCTTTGCATGTTTGTCATGGCCTGCACTTTATAGGGGAAGAGGTTTCTCAAAGGAGAAACCTTTGACTAGTGAACCTGGCTTGCAGTGAGGGACTTACCCTATTAGGGGTTGAAGGGTTTGGACCTGCGGACAAAAGGGTGTGCTCTCCCACATGTTCTGGTTGCGGCTGGGCAGGAGGTTTCACACGCAAAAGGTGATGTGACAAGGCTCTGACTTGTCCTTTTTACTATTCATGACAGCTGACCATTTCTGAACCTTTAACCTTTTAACCTTTTAAGCTGTTGTGTCTCTAATTAGTTTATTAAGGTTTGAGCTACCCCCGTCATCAGCCCCCCAAGTCAGAGGTATTTGGGGTGTAAGCTCAAATGCTTCTGACTTTTGTACACGATTTTTATTGCTTAAGGCTTCAAGGCTTGAAAGGTTATCAGACGTCTAAGTTTTTTGGATTTGAATTTTGAAATGATAGTTAATGTGATGGATGGCAGTTTTTTGCCTTTTGCGTAATAATAACTCCCTAGACTTCACTTTCTTTTTTCTTTCGATCGTCTCTCCTGGGTGCTAGCAAAGATCTGTATGTGAGTTATTGTTGTCTCACTCGAGAGGAGGTTGAGTCTTTTTGTAAAGAATGGGGGATCGATCGAAAGTTTAATCTGGTGGCTCGGAGCTTTAGATAAATCGATCGATCAGTGTCCCGCTGGTTCCATTGCTCTTTATTGCTGTCATTTCGAGTTTTCCAACTTGTGTCATCCGTTTCGGTCTTTGTGCTGGGATTTTACACTTTGAGGTTTTATGATAGGGTATGACCCATCTTTTTTGTTCCGATGTTTCTTCCGGTTGACCAAGAACGATGATTGGGTCACGTTTGAGACATCCCAAGTTGATGTTTATTTGATTTCCTCAATGGTTACTACCTTTGGTTCTTGGAAGGACCGATTTTTCTAGATTTCTAAGTCCATTGTTCCCTTCAAGCTTGTTTGGAGGCACCCTGATGCTGTGTTAAACAAGCTTGAGTCATTTGAGTCTGAACTAGATAGTTGGTTGTTAAAAGCCATTTAGGAAATGTCCTTCGAGGCTTCGTCCCTTTCCTGAACACCTTTTAGTGTTGATGGGTGTGAGTACCTTGTGGGACAAGCCAGATCGTGACCCTGTGCTCATGAGGGATGATCAGGGTATGATGTTTTGCTTTATCAAGAGTGATGGTACCTCTGATGTTGTGTTTGGGGATGCTGAGGCCACGCCCGGTGAAGATGTTGTTGCCAGGAACACTGAACATAGGTTCGAGGGTTCAGGCTACGTGAACGTCCCAAACGTCAAGGGTTTTACCATGGTTGCTGCTTCCAAAGTCTCTGTTCGCCGTTCAAACCGTCGTTTGATAAAGGTTGCCGACCTACCATCGGCTTCCGAGCCAGTGGAACTGAGCGATGACATAGAGGCTTCGGGCGACTTGGAAGTTGGGGTTGAGGGAAAATAATAATAAAAAAAGACAAGGAGTTGCCCTTGGTGATTGGTAAGGAGAGTAAAGGAGCGGGTAAGAAGGTTGTGAGCTTGAAGGGTTTCGGGAAGGGTGGTGAAGGTTCCACCAATGTTAATCCAGAAGAGGTTTATGTGCTGGATTGGAGGTTCACAGTTGGTGACAGCTTCAAGTCTTCATCCGTTTGTGAGATGTTCTTACCCATTTTTCTCATCCTATTGTTCGAGGTTCTTGCTCGTCTATGGACGACGACCGGATGATCTCAAAGATGATGATGGGTGCTTGCAACCTTGCTACCTTGCTTCTTGAGGGTGTATCCCGATTTCGCAAAAGGATGCAAGAATATGAAGTCTTTTCGAATAAGAGGGATGAGATGGAAGCTTCAATGGTTGCTTTGAAAGAAGCTGAAGGCTAAGCTGAGAAGGAGAAAGCATTGCTGTTTGAAGATTTGAGGAGTTTTCTTCCCGCAGAAGACTGATATGGTTGAGTTGGAAAAACGCTTGAAGGCTGACAAGGTTCAAGTCAGGGTCGATAAGGCTGTCTTGGAGGTTCAGAAAAAAGCCATCTTGGATGAGAAAGAAGGGTTAAAGGCTTCACTTTCCCAGGCAACTGGTGATAACAAATGGCTAATTGAGCATGGATTTTCAGCAAGTGGTTACCTATCTTCTCCATTCGTCGGAGTTCAACAAAGTCTTGGGTGATGTGTACACCGAGCTTCTTTCTCATGTGAGACACCAAGGTTTGTTTGCTGGTTACAAAGCTTTGTGAACCTGGGGAGCCTTGGGAAAAGTCTTTTCTTTTTCAACCCAAAGCCTTCAAAGTTTTCAAGGGAACATTTTTTAAGATTGAGCATATGATTTACCCTTATGTGAGTGAAGTCTCCAAGTGTTTTGGTAAACCTTTTCCTGTTTTGTAGGAGCTAAAACCCCAGGGCATTAATGAGGCTGTTTGTAACGAAGTGTTGAAGTCCCTCTCAAAGAAACGCCCTTGCTCTGGAGATAGCGAGGAAACGTGTTCTGAAGGTGGTGAGGGCTTAAAGGGTTCAAGCCTTGAAGCCTCCGAGACAGCGGGTGTCGCAGGGAGGAAAAAGAGGATGGCTAAAAACACCCAAGATGATGGGGTTTCGAATAAGGATGATGCAGCAAAGTCTATCATTTCTGATGTTGCTAAATGAAGAAGAAACTTTAATTCTTAGCTTTCTTAGCATGTCGAACAATGTTAGGGGTTGTTTGCTTTAACATCTTTTTGTTTTAAGGGAACCGTTTAGGTCCTTTGGTGGTTAAAGCCTGGAAGGCTTGTGGACAATGTTTTATGTTTGATGGCCGGTATGGCCCTTGCTATCTTTAACTTATCTTGCTATGTTTATTGTGTTGTTCTGTTTACTCCCTTATGTTTTCATTGGTTTTGTATGTTGTCTTTGTTTTGGGCGGTGCATCTTATGTTTCTTATACCTTAAAGGGTTCAGTGCTGCACTCACTTAGCCTTAGGATATTTTTAACAAGAAGATACAACCTCTATCCTATATATGACATTCACTTAGAGTCTTTTTGGTTCTTAAGCCAATGTTGGGGCTTAAGGAACATTTGGTGTAGGTTGTTCAAACCCGTCAATGAGACATGATTTTTAAGATTTCTCTGAGTCGCATGGAGTTGTACTGATTTAGGAAATCACCCCTTATATAGGTCTATTCAACCCTTGAACCTATTGAGCGATGTGGCCTGGGAGCTCATCCCATTACATGGCCCTTGCCATGGAGTTTCTTGCTAGGTTCTCAACCTGATTATAGGATAGAAAGACAAATTTTGATTCATCGTTCATTCATTTTAATGTACTTTGATTACTAGGGGAATCGAACAACTTTTGGGAACTATTTGTAACACGTTTTGGTTAAACATGGAACCTTTTAAGGTTTTTGCCATTCCAATGGCGGGGAGTTTTTTTGCCTTGCGGACCTGCCAGCTTGTGTGATCCCCCAGTGTGGGCTTTAAGGATAGTGTATGGCCCTTCCTACTAAGGGCTTTCCTTGGCTTTCTTTCTTACAGGCCTCATTATTTCGAAGCACAAGGTCCCCAGGCTTGAAGCGTTCATGCTTCACCCGTGTATTGTAATACAATTCCATGTTTTGCTTGTACCTTGCTTTTTGTATGGCTACCTGATCACGAGCCTATTCGAGGAAATCCAAATTCAACATCGTCTCTTTCTTATTTGGCTCGAGGTCGATGTTGAGTGTTCTTTATGTTGTTACTCCGATTTTAGCTAGGATTACAGCCTCTGATCCAAACACTAGGCTGTAGGGTGTTTTCTTGTTGCTCGTTTTCTCGGTTGTTCGAATTTCCCATAGAACATTGGGAAGTTATTCGAGCCAGTTGTTGTTGTATCTTCCCAATCGAGATTTAATCCCTTCAACAATGTTGCGGGTTGTCATAACAACCTGGCAATTGGATTGTGGGTAAGCTACCGAGCTGAATACTTGAGTTATTCTGAACTCCTTACACTATGAGCTAGAAGGCTTCTCGGCAAACTACTTCCCGTTATCCGTAACTAGTACCCCTGGGAGCCCAAAACGATAGATTATGGTTTCCTAAACAAAATCAATGACATGTTTCCCTGAGATTTTTGCCAATGGTTTTACTTCTGGCCACTTGGTTAAGTAGCCCACGGCTACCAATAAGAACTTGACTCCTCCTTTGGCTGGTGGGAATGGTTCAACAATGTCCATTCCCCGCTTGCGAAATGGCCAAGCCGAGGAGGTGGGAACTGGGTCGTGTTTGGGGCTTTTGGGTACTAGATCATGTAACTGACAAGCTTCACATTTTCGCAGTTGTTCGAAGGTATCTCGATGCATGGAAGGCCAAAAGTATCCGTGGTTTATCAGCTTTGACACTACCGATCTTGGGCCACAATGAGCCCCACATATCCCTTCTTGAACCTCTTTGATCAGATATTGACTTTGTTTTGGGCAACGCATCGAAGTAGTGGTGCAAGGTAAAAAAAAATTTTAAACGATATCTCCTTGTAACACGTACTTCATTGACTTGGTACAAACCCTTTTAGCCTTAGTCTGGTCATCAGGTAATTCACCATTTTTGAGGAACTTTTCAATGGGAGTCATCCAATTTGGCCCTTCTTTAGTGATCACATCTTGAACCTCAAGTGTTTGGATGGATGGGGTTTCTAATACCTCAATTAGTACCTTCTTGGTGAGGTGGGCAAACGTAGGAGATACAAGTTTGCTTAGTGCATTAGTTCTCTTGTTTTGAGATCTCGAAACTTTTTTGATGGAACATGGTGGAAATGTGTTCATCAATTCCTTTGATTTCTCTCGGTACTAATACATGTTGGGTTCTTTAGCTATGTAGCTATTATTGTCTTAGTTTGAGAGAGTCTGTGAGGACTTGAAGCTTTTGAACCCCCATTTCTTTGGCTATGTAGTTGTCACTTACTTGGTTTGAAACAAGCAACAAGTCCATGAAGACTTGAAGCCTTTTGACACCCATATTTTTTGCAAGCTTGAGCCCAGCAATCAATGCATCATACTCAGCTTCGTTGTTTGTAGTCTGAAATTAAAGACGAAGGGCATACGTGAATTCCAATTCGTTAGGATCAATTAGAACTAGCACTGCTCCTGACCCTTCAATGTTGGAAGCTCCGTCGGTAAAGAGCTTCTAGGTATGGGGGTCGGAGGGTTCAGTGGAGGCTGTATTGACTTCCGTTGTGACTTCTTTAGGGACTTGTATGATGAAGTCAGCTGGGACTTGGGCTTTGACAGCTTTTCTCGGGACATAGGTGATTTTGTGTCCACCTAGTTTTCACAACCCATTTGGCTAATCATCTGGAATTTTCTTGTTTTTCAAGCACATTCTTAATATGTTAGTTAGTGACCACTTGTATCGGGTGTTACTGAAAGTACCTTCAAAACCTTCTAGCCATTTGGACTAGGGCTAGAGCAAGTTTTTCCAAAGAAGAATATTTGATTTCTGCTAATTTTGAAGTCTTGAAAAAGTAAACGGGTATCTAAACTTTGTTTCGTATAATGATCAGAGTCGTACTTATGGTCTTTTCAGCAATCGAAAGGTAGATAGAGGTCGTTCCTCCTGTTTCCGGAGCCAAAATGGCTGGGAGTGAAGCCAAGTGTTGCTTCATTTGGTTGAAGGCTTCCTTTTGAGGTAAAATGCTTCAAAGCTGTAAGCTTTCCATCAAAAGTCTTTCTTGTTAGCACATCCCTTGAGGGTTGGCTTTTATGCTTTGTTTCCCCATGATGTGCCCTAGAAACGAGCACTTGACTGGATTAAGCTTAATGTTCATCGTTCTCGAGTTTTGGAAGGTTTCTTGTATGTCATCGAGCATTTGGTATTCCGTTTTGCTCTTGATCACCAAATCGTCAACATAAGCTTTAATGTTCTTGCCGATTTGTCCAGCAAACGCTCAGACGTTGATAAGTGGCACCTGCATTTCTTAAACCAAAAGGCATTTTTTGATAGCAAGATATATCTTTATCAGTGTGGAATGTGGTTTTTTCTTCATCTTCTTTTTTCATTAGGATCTAATGGTAACCCTTTTAGGCGTCAAGAAAACACTTGAACGGGAAGCATGTTAGTGAGTTATCCTTGAGGTCTATATGGGGCAGTGGGTAGCAATCCTTTAGGCATGCTTTATTCAAGTCTTTAAAATCGATACACATTCTCCAAGACTTGTCGGGTTTTCGAACCATTACGGGATTGGACACCCATGATTGATACTTGACCTCTCGAAGGATTCCGGTTAGAACAAGTTTTTCCATCTCTTGGCACTCTACAAAGCTTCTTTCAGGGGCTTGACTCCGTTTCTTTTGTATAATGGGCTTAACATCAGGTGGGATCTATAACTCATGCTCAACAATGCTACGAGGGATGTCGTTCATATCTTCCGGGCACTAAGCAAAGACATAGTGTAAGAGCAGCTTTTCTAGGTATGAGAGGGTTTCCTTGGAAAGGTTAGTGTTTACCCTTATCCCCTGTTGAGGATATTTTAGGTTTATGTCCAACCCTTGTTCATCGTCTTCGTCCTTTCTTGAGCTTTCCCCTTCAACCACAAAAGCTTCTTGGGTAGGTTGAAGGGTTGCTATCCCTTTTTCAGTGGGAAACTTCACAGTGCCTTGACCAACTGAAACTGCCATTCCGAACACACTTTTCCCTGGCCTTCCTATGATGATATCATAGTTGGAAGGGATATTGATCACCGCAAAAGTGAGTTGTTTAGTTCGTCCCTTTGTTCTCTCATTGAACAAACATTATGGGTTATTAGGCCTAAAGGCTTGATAGGTATGTATGCGATACCTTCGATGGAGGATTCAGACTGTTGAAGTTTTGAACGTTCATCTTCGCTGAGAGGGTTAAAGCATTTCTCAAACATGATTTTGGTGGTTACATTGGTGTCAATGTAAGCCTTTTGTGTCTTGATGGTTCCTATGTTGGATTCCATCACCAGAGGGTTTGAAAGCAACTCTCCTTTCGGTGGTGGGAAGCAAACATATTGACGTTACTATGCCTTGGAATGATGGCGTTTGTGGGAAGCTTTGTTTTCAAGGTCGACCATGTTCACTTCCTACTTTTTTTTCAACCATCTTGTCCTTGACCCCTTTAACCAAGTGAGCCAGTTTGGACTTGATGGCTTCTTCGATCCTCTTTTTGGGTTGGAAGCAATCATTGGTATGGTGACCTTTCTATTCGTGAAACTCACAATACCAGCTTGATTTTTCCAATCTTTTGTTTTTTGGCAAAGATTGAGGAGGGCGGAAGCTGTGTTTAACCTCTTCGGTTGCCAAGATTTCTTGTGGAGTCTTGGTTAAGGCTGTAAAGTTTATGGTTTTTTCTCGACTTTGAGGGTTGCGGCCTTCAGGCCTTCTGGAATCCGAACCTTTGAACCGTTTGTCATAAGAGCCATACTGGAAGCTCCAGTTAAGAGTTCTCTCTCTTTTTTTTGTTCTTTGATGTTTACAGCTTATTCTCCTCGAATGTGGGCGTCAACCCTTTTGAGTGCTTATTCAAGGGTTTTGGGCAGGCGTTTATTGAAGTCTCTTGTGAGACATTTGGAATTTAGCATTCATTGGCGTAAGTTAAACCTTCCTTCTTGTACCTTTCGGTGAAGTCTCTGAGACTTTCATCATCATGTTGTTATGGGAAACCTTTGCTAAGATCGTCAATGGTCTGAATGTGTCATTCAGGAAGGTCATTGAACCATATGCGTGAAGACCCTTCAAGGGTTCGCATGAACATGAGACAACATCCGTGGTCGGGTAATTTTTCAATTCTTGCAGCCCCGGCGAAGATTTAGAGGTGGTCTTAAGTACCACGATGGCATCTTTATCTAGGTTTAAAACTCGTAATCAACGATTTGTTGGGAAAAGCAAGACAAGTTGTTGGGCTTGTAGGGTTTCGAGAGGTATTTTACTACCCTTGAAGTTGGGTTACCGCTTGAGGTACCCTGGTGAGTGGTTGGTACTTGGTTGATGAAATTAAGGTTAAAGCCTTGAAGGCTTTCTGTGTCATCATCCAGCTTTCACGTGCTGCAAAGGAAATTGTGCCATCATCTGTATCATCAGCTAGGGCATAAGGTTAAAGCCTTAAAGGCTTTCTGATGGTACTCATAAAAGATGCCATCGTCTGTGTCATCAGCTGGGGCATAAGGTTAAATCCTTGAAGGCTTTCTGATGGTACTGTATAAGGCATTCCCATGGATGTGCTCATGACCATATCTCGAGCCAAAGGCAGGGTGGCCATGGCTTGTTTTCACAAAGTAGCAATGGGAGGGGGAACACTTGAAGCTGGTGACTACCATAATTGATCAGGAGTGGTTTCATGCCTAATAGGAGTACCAGTTGTAACGAGTTAGGAGGTCAATAAGGGAAAGGCGGTTGGACTTGGCCTCCAAAAAGCTCAAGGGCTTGAGTTGTTGGTCTGTCACACTAGGACCAGCTTTAATGTAAGATGTGGCTGAATGTGAGCTGCAAAAAAGGAAGAGATGGAGGGCCAGGTGATAATGAGGGTTTAGACTCCTCATAATTTAGTCTTACTCTCATCTCTTTTTCCTTCTCTAGGCTCACATGTTAGTTGAGAAAAGATCTCAGTTGTAAGAAATTTCTAGCTACTCCCTCGGGTGTCAGATCTATGTGTTTCTATGTACGCATTGCATCGATTTGAGGAGATGCAACCCCTGATCGAGATGGGGTTGGTGTTTAAAAGAAGTGAACTTCGGGAACATAGTTCCTGTTGGAGTACTTCTGGGAGTAGAAAGAAGTGTAAATCTGACCGGTGAGATCCGACCAGAATATAGGGTTAAATCGGTGTTGTTAGGCACCTGATTTACCTCGCCAGGAGACTCGCTTTCAGACATGATGTAAAGAGAAAATGGAGCTACACAACTGGTCTTTAAGATAAAGAAAGTAGCGTAGCCCCACGGTGGGCGCCAACTTGTTGCTACAACAAATACAAGACCAAGGCCTGTAGCGATATCTCCGGGGTAAAAGGGTTCAAGGTTTCAGTTAGCATAACGCAGGTCGTGGGGTCCCCCCACATTTGCAAGACGTGGAGAGAGGTTCACTAGTATTGTTGTTATTTTCCTTAGATCCTGAACTGATTAGAAATCAGCCCAGAAAGCAATCGTTGGAGAAGATGAATTATTTAGTGTGAAGAAGAGAACTTGTAAGAAGCAAGTTTTCATGGAGAAGAAGAAGAGAAGCAAGCATGAAGCTAGTTCTCGAGAGGGAGAGGAAGAATCAGAGAGTTGGGATGATCTCTGCTGATCCAGAAGTGTCTTTGCATGTTTGTCATGGCCTGCACTTTATAGGGGAAGAGGTTTCTCAAAGGAGAAACCTTTGACTAGTGAACCTGGCTTGTAGTGAGGGACTTACCGTTTTAGGGGTTGAAGGGTTTGGACATGCGAACAAAAGGGTGTGCTCTCCCACATGCTCTGGTTGCGGCTGGGCAGGAGGTTTCACACACAAAAAGTGTTGTGACAAGGCTCTGACTTGTCCTTTTTACTGTTCATGACAGCTAACCATTTCCGAACCTTTTAACCTTTTAACCTTTTAAGCTGTTGTGTCTCTAATCAGTTTATTAAGGTTTGAGCTACCCCCGTCGTCATCACCACCCAAATAGCCTAATGATCGACATCTTAATTATAGCATACGTCTTAGTTTTGAAAACAAGTACCATTGTTTCGAGTTTGTGTTGTTCGTATGCTACATAAACATCTTCTATGTATTCCCCAAAACCGAGAACCTGAAGAAAAAAAACTTTTAAGTTTATAAATATAAATAAGGTTCGAAGGGTCAACACCAGGTTGACCGACCCATTTAGACTAAACCCAAAATCGTAGTTTCATAACGGTGTCATGTTTTTTCCATGTAAAAAACTCACACCCCTAGGCCCTAACTGGTAAAAAAACCGGCTTTAGGATCAAAACCAGAAAAAAATCGAAACTGGATTTTAAAAAACGGTTCGGGCTCAACCCGACCCGGCGGTTATAGACCGGTGTTCTCTTCGCGACATTTATAACCGGTTTAAAAACCGAACCTATTTTGAAAAACCAATTTTAAAACCGAACCGAACCAGTTAGTACCAGGTCGGGTTCTCCTCGTATCAAACAAGGTTGTGAAAACCGGTTTTTGTGCCAAAAATAACCGAAACCGGTTAAAAAACTAGACCTTTAAAAAAAATCTGTAGACCTCTACTAACCGGCAAGTATAAATAGAAGAAGCAACTTTTCTCACCATCTCGTATAGGATTCTGAGTCACGTATTTCATGTAAGGACTAAGACTAACGAAAACAGATGACAAGGGTCATGAACTTAATATAGAACAAACCTGTAATGCCTTGAGTACATGCTCTGGTGCAATTGTTTTACGATCTTCTTTGCTACACACTTCATTTGACTCTGACGAAACAAGGTTGATGAACTCTGTAATACAAAGCACAGTCGAATTTGTAAACAACAGAGTAAGGATGAGGATGATCCAGTGGATCACAAGATCGTTTATTTTAGCAAATAGCTAAAAGCACAAAAAGATATTCTTACCGACACAACAGTCGATCAATAGATCTTGAGTATCTCTTGCCACGCGAGGTAACATTTCCTTAGTTATCATAGTCATAGTAGCTGTAAAATTATAAACTTTGCATTAGCATTTAACTGTTTCATCAAATCAAACAACAAAAAAGCAAAGAATCGAATAAACCTTTTGGGAGAGAAGCATCCTCTTTTGTCATGCCAACAATATCCATAGGATCCATTTTTGACTCTACAAAATCAACATATTAAACTCATTATCACCAGATATAAAACCTATGTAGTATAATAATGTAAAGTAAATAGGTATTTAATCAATAATCATTACAATCATCAAGAAACAAACATCGATCAAAACCCTAAATTTCATATAGAAAACCACAACTTCCATCACAATTCAAAAAGTTAGCAAAATCACCTCTATTCATGAATAAGTTATCTTCTATCCATATCAAATGTAGTACAAATCTCAGGAAGAATTCGTGAATAATGTATCAATCTGGATCGCGTACTCCGAACCCTACCTGCCATCAAACAGAATAGATGTTCAACCGGGGTTCTTTTGAGTAGAAGAGAATCACCAAGATTACAAAAGTGAATTGTTGTCATCCCTAGCTCGCTGCACAGCCGCTGCGAGACCCATCGCCCTTCCATCGTTTCTGTGGAACCGCATATAAAGCATCTTTTTCCATTACTTCTTATCAGGGGTCGGATGTAAATGATCGGACGCATTCAAGAGGAGGTTTAGGGAATTGACTGCTCATCAGAGAGAAGAAGAAATTGTCTAAATTGCCCCACTTGGCGTCTTAATTTATGAATTGTTGACCACTTTACCCCTCTCAAATCCCTTTTATTCTATTGTACATGCTGTTTCGAAACTTATACGCATTACAAAATTACATTTTTATCCATCACATTTGCTTTACATAGTTTTATAGATAGTCATTTCAAAGTTTAGTATTTTTGTAATAATCATAAAAATCACATGTTTTTGTAATAATAAAGACTCTTTTACTTTGATGAGTATGCATTATGAAACCGTTGAGAATTTGTAGTTTACTTTGCATCATTTATTAATTCGTTATATTTTAATGTTATTGAATGACAACCATAAAGAAATCTAAATATTTTGACATCAATCAACTTAATTGTGATGATCATATTTCGGTTGAGCATTAAAATGCATAATGTCACGGCACCCGACCCGGTTTTACCCGTTTCAGGAGTCGCGGGACAGAAACCCATGGTATTAGTGTTTATTTTGGCAGCGGAATTTTTAACAGGGTCTTTTAAACCGAAAATGCCCCAATTATTTTATTTTCACATTTTTGGGATAAACCCCATAATTTACAATAAGGGTAATTTAACTGGGAAATCCCTATTTTACAAAAACATGTTTATTTATTTTATTTACTGAGCCACATTCTTCAAGTTGGTGTGCTACGCGACACTTTTCCTGGTTCACAGTAAATCACCTGAAACATGTTTAAAAAGATTTTATCAGCGGGGAAATACTGGCGAGTCATTCATTTTGCATAAAACGACACATTGTTATAAATTACAGGAATAAGAGCGATTACAGTTGCCACTATTTTATAATTAGCTGGTCCAGTGACACCCCCTGGTGACGATGGTCATACCACTATTGGGTCCTTTCTCCCAATAATGATGATTATCTCTGTTTAGGTTCGTCCACCTAAACGAGAGAGAATAATAGTAATGTGCACAATACCCCACTTACTGCCAGTAATTTAAGATAACAAAGACTTACCCCCTGTAAAATATAACTTGAAAATAATATGAGGTATTTGTAAAATACTTTTGATAAAAAGAGAACGACTCACATTGCAAGTTTAGTTGGACAGAACTTTGCCTACTGATTTAGCCTCATAACCTAGTAAAATAACAATGCACACGAAACTAGGTTAGTAACTTAATACAACATTTACGATAAACTCACAAAATCAAAACCCTCACGACGAATGACAAAGTATAGCCCGAATTCGGACAGCACTTAAACATCCATCGGATCGGTTTCAATCGATCGGACATTGTATCGTAGCAGTGATCGAGTTAATACCCTGTACTCATAGCAGCGTTTCCCTACTTAATATTTCGAATTTGAGCAGTATGCTTCGTTTTAGAGTAAATTTTTCGAACACAGATGAAAGCCCCATGCACGAGCAATTTATAGCAAAATTTTGAGTTTGTCGCAGCCCGCGTAAACTCTAGCATGTCACGCGTAGGCTCGCCACGTGTCTGACACGTGGCCTGAATGCTTATCCGGAGATCTTCAAGCTGTCGCGGCCCGTGTGAGCTTAGCTTAAGTCTTACGCGGCCCGCGAGCGACCAGAAAATCTGAATTTCTTGGTTTTTTATATGGATTAGGGTTTTAGGGGTCCGAGTTTTTACTTACGGGTTGTTTTAGGATATTTTTGCAGGTCCTTACATCCTCCCCACCTTATTTAAAATCTCGGCCTCAAGATTTACTGAAATAGGTAAGGATATTTTCGCTTCATTTCCGATTCTAGTTCCCATGTATACTATGGTCCTCTTTTTGAATCTCACTTGACTTTGACCAGTACTAGTCTTTTGTGTTTGAGAAACTTGACCTTTCTGTCTTCTATTTGAAGTGGTTTGTCCACAAATTTTAACTTTTCATTTACCTCTATATCTTGAAGAGGTACTACCAGGGATTCGTCAGATAAACATTTCTTGAGGTTGGATACATGAAATACATTATGTACCCCGGCTAGTTCTTCTGGTAGTTGTAAGCGATAGGTGTCACACCCCGACCACGTAGAACAACAAAACGTGGCGGAAACGTCGGGGAGTGTTGTAACAGAATTAATTGTTTCAAATCCATGGCAATTGAAGCTTCGTTTTATTAATCAAATATGAAAGATTACATTGTTTTAAACAAGAACCAAAGAGTACATAACATAAAGTAACTAGTTCTTGTCTCGTTTTAAGTCACTAAGGCACAGGTCCGCCTAAGTATGTCTTGATAAATCCTATGCATCATCTCCTGAAAACACATGTGAAAATAGGTACGTCAGCATAAAAATGCCTGTGAGATACATAGGTTTTGTCAAAACAGAATTCATGACTTATGTTTGGGAAAATGTTTAGTCATGAACCTTGTAATTTGCTTTGTCTTGTAAATCATTTGAAAAACAATAGGATCAGATGATATGTATAAATAAGAGAATAATGTATGGTTAAATGAATAATCATGTAAAATGAGTTTGTATCAGATAACTTGTTTGTAAAACAATGTCTTGTGAAAAGTATGTTATTTGTATAATATGTTATATGTCTCAAATTGAAATGATTCAAATAACGCTACGATATGTAATACCATACAAACACTTATATATAGGAAGTACCAGCGGCGTATCCACCATGCTTGTATCATATTACACACGCCTCGTTACTTAAATCACTTACCCAAACCAAACCATCAAGATGTAATGTTTAACAATTGTAGAAATGTTTATGTATGGTCAAATACGGTTCACACGGTTCACAGATACAAACCGTTCACAGATACAAACGGTTCATAGATACAAACGGTTCACAGATACAAACGGTTCACAGATATAAACGGTTCACAGATACAAACGGTTCACATAGTCAAATAGTTATAAACAGTTCAAAATGTAATATAATGTGTTCATATGCTGGATGAGTATATGCAACAAATTGTAATGTAAAACAATGTACTAAGTATGCTAAGTTAACATACAAAGCAGAAAGTCATGTAAATTAATGTGCTAGCATGCTATCAGTCAACATACATAGGAGAAATGTAAAGTAAAACATGTACTATAAATGAACTAATGAACATAGCAAGTATATGATGTGAAAACAGGAAAGCATGAAAGTAACAAGTAGGCACATGTGTTTCACCCCAAAACGTTTGGAAAACAGTGAAAGAGGGGTCTATGTACTCACTTGAGAATGCTCAGTAGTCCTTGAGTGACAACCAAACAATGCTAGAGATCACGGATATCAAACGGCACCTAATATAGGTAACTATGTTAATAAACCGGACCTAAATCGGAGGATCGGATAGAATGAGGGTTCGTAAACCAAACGAGTGTGGAGACTCGTGTAATATGGTTTAACAAAGCCTACATACTAAATGAAACCTAACATAAGTGCTTACGACCCATTACGACCCGTTTAGGTAGCTTATGCTACTTTAACACGTCGTGCGCGCAAAAGTGCACTCGAGATGTCTAACTAGCCCTATGACAAGTGTTATATGCCTAAACATGTTACATAATCAGTTATGTGGCAAAAGTTTAGGTTACATATGCTTAATTACCAATTATACATGAAAAGGGTATTCTGGTAATTTACCTAAGGCATATAAACTACCTATCATACAACTACTCAAACGATGTGACCATAGGGTATAACCTCGGAAGGTTATTCCCTATACACTATGGTCACCTAATGTATTTGGTCAGATCCTAATGATCGACCAAATGGGTCGGGTTCGAAGGTATAAGCGATTTATTAGATCGCTTACCCTTACGACCGTAGACAACGTGGTAATCAGTAGGCATAGTCCCAAAGGACTTTAACCATCGTGATTACAATCACGTTGCGAAGTTCAAATGAACTTCGCATTGACCATAAACTGGTCAACGCAGAAAGTCAAACAAAGTTTGACTTTTGGACTCATAAAACAATAAAAGAACGAAGGAATACTTACGAAGGGTCCCCGAATGCTAATCGTGATCCAAGTAGCTCAGGTATGAAACAATGGTTTCAACTTAGAGCTTCTAGGATCAGATTCTTGTGGGTTTTGCAATGAGGGGTGGATGGTTATTTATAGTTTTCGGGTAACCATTAAGATCGTTTCATGGAAACCGTGCTCCAATCCCACCCGTACATGTGTTGGAAAGTTATGGTATGTCAAATGGCCACTCACCATAAGGAATTGACATGTGGAAGTGAGATTGGGAGTGCAAAACAGCTGCAAACAGGCTGTTAAAACATCGAATCTGGTCTGAGAGGCTGACGTGGCCCGCTTCAGGATACACAAAAACTCAGGCGGGCCGCCTGGAGCTTCTGATCAGAAAACAAGTTTCAAAAGTGACAGTTTTGGTCCCTGTTGTGTTTTAAGACCATTTACGGCACTTCTAAGGCCCGTCAAGCCAAATCTAAGGCCCTAAAATGATGCCTAAACATTGTGGACATGAAACATGCTCAAAAATATGTCGGATGTCAGTTCGTTTGGTCGTACGAACGCGATGTTCGCTTAATTACGACGGAATGCGCATAAGCGCGAAAAACGATCCAAATGGCGTGACGAATGGATTTTTCTTATGCCAAACACTAAAATAAAATATTATAGTGCTTACATAAATTTTTGGATGTCCGGATGTATTCAGAACGTAAGTTATGCGCGAAAGTGCAAACTTGTGCACTTTTTGACGCTTTTAGTCCCTGAATGACCCAAAAGTTTATTTTAGCACACCGAACCCCTCAAAGCCTATTTCTAAGCTATGTGAAGGATATTTATGGTATGTTTAACTTATGGTCATGTTCCAGAATGTCTGTTACAGTTCAAATTGGCATACTTTCGCAGTTTGTCAAGTTTAGTCCCTGTAAGCGAATAAACTAGATTTTGCCATACCAAAGCCTTCAAAACTTATTTCTAGGTTATGTAAAGGTTACTTAAGGTATGTTAAGCCTATTTCACTATTCCAGAGTGTTCGTTGCAATTAACTGGTTTTATTTACGCATCAGTGCGCGTATAACCCTCCAGAAAGCGATATAAAGCTTGAAATCGAACAAGAGTTGATATGTGTAAACGATACACATATTTTTACAAATCCCAAGTATGAAATATAATATTTCATTGGTTTGGCATTTGTTTGATGGTTGAAGTGACACAGGTGTCACAGTCTCCCCTACTTTAGGAAATTTCGTCCCGAAATTTATTCGTAAGGCATAATCCTGCCATTTCCTTAACGGACATTCTTCAGAACGAAAATGAACAGACGGAGTCATTTTCCTCAATGAGTATTCTTCAGAAGCGGAAATGAAGGAATAAACAAACGGGGATTCATTTCCTCAACGGGAAATCTTCAGAAACTTAAAATGAACTTACGGAGTCATTTTCAACGGGTGCTTCATCAGAAATGGAAATGAAAAGGAGAAACAAACGGATATTCATTTCCTCAACGGAAAAATCTTCAGAAACGAAAATCAACAAACGGAGTCATTTTCAACGGGTGCTTCCTCAGAAATGGAAATGAAAATGATAGACAAACGGATATCCATTTCCTCAACGGACAATCTTCAGAAACGAAAATGAACAAACGGAGTCATTTTCAACGGGTGCTTCCTCAGAAACGGAAATGAAAATGATAGACAAACGGATATTCATTTCCTCAACGGACAATCTTCAGAAACGAAAATGAACAAACGGAGTCATTTTCAACGGGTGCTTCCTCAGAAACGGAAATGAAAATGATAGACAAACGGATATTCATTTCCTCAACGGACAATCTTCAGAAACGAAAATGAACAAACGGAGTCATTTTCAACGGGTGCTTCCTCAGAAACGGAAATGAAAATGATAGACAAACGGATATTCATTTCCTCAACGGACAATCTTCAGAAACGAAAATGAACAAACGGAGTCATTTTCAACGGGTGCTTCCTCATAAATGGAAATGAATAGAGTTAACTTCTAGGCACATGACAAAACTCGCTGTGGTTTCTGTGCACTAAATTCCATAATTATGTATGCATCCATAATTACGTAATTCCTTGCACAGTCCGCATAGTTTGTTTTGTAATGTTCATAAGCACATAATCACATAGTTGTTTAACTTGGTTATTAATTTGTTATTAATTTGTTATCGATTGAGAACGGATATGGAAACCAGTCGATGGACTTCAATGTCCTCTGGGATCTATCTGAAGAGATAGGAAGATCTCCCAAAAATTCGATTTTGTTTTCAAAGAAATGTAATATTCGAATTAAGGAACACAACAATTTTAGGATTTACGGAAATACCCTTAGGTACCCTATTAAGGATTTATAGTGGTACTTTGGGTATTCGTCCAGTGTTGTAACTTGCGCCTTGTACTTCGTTTCCTTAGAATAAACGGGTACTTAGGAATTTCGTGGAAACGCAAGAGATCATAGAATGGGAAAATTTTGGGGGGTAGTTTGTTCTTCAAGGAATACGGTTCCTTGATTGTCGGTATTGTACGAGATATGTTGTTTATACATGCAACCACATAAATACATTGCAATGTATATAAAAGATTTATTTATAAACAATGATAACAACTGTTTCTTGGACCTTGACAACTAAAGAAAATAATACATAAGGATTGATTATTTCTAAACAGCGTTGTCTTCCATTCGGTCAGATGCTCATCCCTGTGCTGGATTTGCATTAGCAAGTTTTGGGCAATTTCTTCGGAAATGACCCATCTCGCCACAGTTGAAGAAAGAACCTAGTAGAAAACGACCTTGAGCAGGATTGTTGCCAGCTTGGTTTGGTGCAGCTGCAGCTGGGCAAACTCTTGCTGTATGGCCTATAAGTCCACAAGTTTGGCATTTGTGGCACTTTACATTGGCATGATGATGGAGGCTACATTGGTTGCACAAGGGTGCAGTTCCATTGTATGGCTTCCTAGCAGGGGGTTGAGCTGGTTGGTTGGGGATGGCTTGATCATTGTGAGTAACCATGGCGAAGTTCTGAGAAGCCTTTCGCTTCTTTGACCTCTTAGGGGATCCAGTCTGTTCATCCATGGTCTTTGATTCCTCGATTGGGTTCGATTCCTCGACCGGTTTCTTGTCACCTTTTTGGAAAAGTTTACCTTTCCTGATCTTTGATTCAGTCAAGGTTGCAGATAGCTCAATGGCCTGTCTAACTGTAGTAGGGTTGCTGCCAGTCACAATGTCTTGTATTAAGTCAGGGAGGCCATCAAGGTACTTTTCGATTGCCTTATCCAAAGACGTGATCATGTTTGGGCATAACAGACTTAACTCCTCATAACGGTCCGTGTAGGCTCGATGCTCATCGCTGTCTTGCTCAAGATTGTCGAATTCCCTTTCCAAGGCCCTGATCTCATGACGAGGACAGAATTCCTTCATCATAAGGGCCCTAAGTTCAGCCCATGTCTGTGCTAGAGCAACTTCTGCACCATGATCTCTCATAACCCCGTTCCACCACGTAAGGGCTCTCTTCTGGAACACACTCGAAGAAAACTCGACCTTGCGATTGTCAGGACACTGTACGTGGCGGAAAGTATTCTCAATGCTCTCGAACCATTGCAGAAGCCCAGTCGCTCCCTCAGAACCACTAAACTTGAGTGGTTTCGCCGAGTTAAAACTCTTGAAATTGCATGGACCATTGTTGTTGTTGTTGGCTTGATTCCATTGAGTAAAGAGGTTTGGGAATTGAGCAGCCATTTGCTGCGCAATGATTTCTGCCAATTCGGCAGTCGCTATCTTGCTTTCGCGTCGAGGAGGCATTCTTAAAAAAAAAAGAAACATGAAAGGAAACGAGTGAGAGAATTAGACGAAAAGAATGAGATGAAACAAATCTGATGAAAGCAAGGATAGTGGTCATTTGTTTGTTACCACAAGGTAAACAAACGACACACAGTGACTAATCAAAGTAAATGGGTCAAAAATAATGTATCGCGAAGACATGCTCGCCTATAAGTGAACACTCATCCCAAGAATTCCCAGGTAAGCACAACTGGTCTCGCGTCTGATGAGATGTATACGAAGTGCTTGCCTAGACAGAAAACCCAGAATACAGGCATTCACCCTTCCAGTTTGCACGTGTTCACATTATTTAAAACCCAAAACCTTGACGAGATTTTGAAAACTCAAAGGGGTTCAAAACCTTACAATAGAGGGTTCAAAACCTAGAAATCAATCATCCTAGAACAGATGATTAGTTTTCAAAGCGGTTTTGAAATTTATGTTCTTGTTGTGGTCGTCGCCTAAGGATAGGTGACGGTATTGTTTTATGACTAAACGCAAGTAAACTCGCGTTAGGGTCCTAAGAAAGTTATAGACTAGGTCAAAGCATTACTAATAACCTAATTCCCTATAACCATTGGCTCTGATACCAACTTTTCTGTCACACCCCGACCACGTAGAACAACAAAACGTGGCGGAAACGTCGGGGAGTGTTGTAAGAGAATTAATTGTTTCAAATCCATGGCAATTGAAGCTTCGTTTTATTAATCAAATATGAAAGATTACATTGTTTTAAACAAGAACCAAAGAGTACATAACATAAAGTAACTAGTTCTTGTCTCGTTTTAAGTCACTAAGGCACAGGTCCGCCTAAGTATGTCTTGATAAATCCTATGCATCATCTCCTGAAAACACATGTGAAAATAGGTACGTCAGCTTAAAAATGCCTGTGAGATACATAGGTTTTGTGAAAACAGAATTCATGACTTATGTTTGGGAAAATGTTTAGTCATGAACCTTGTAATTTGCTTTGTCTTGTAAATCATTTGAAAAACAATAGGATCAGATGATATGTATAAATAAGAGAATAATGTATGGTTAAATGAATAATCATGTAAAATGAGTTTGTATAAGATAAGTTGTTTGTAAAACAATGTCTTGTGAAAAGTATGTTATTTGTATAATATGTTATATGTCTCAAATTGAAATGATTCAAATAACGCTACGATATGTAATACCATACAAACACTTATATATAGGAAGTGCCAGCAGCGTATCCACCATGCTTGTATCATATTACACACGCCTCGTTACTTAAATCACTTACCCAAACCAAACCATCAAGATGTAATGTTTAACAATTGTAGAAATGTTTATGTATGGTCAAATACGGTTCACACAGTTCACAGATACAAACGGTTCATAGATACAAACGGTTCACAGATACAAACG
This sequence comes from Helianthus tuberosus, assembly GCA_030545235.1. Taxonomy (NCBI): domain Eukaryota; kingdom Viridiplantae; phylum Streptophyta; class Magnoliopsida; order Asterales; family Asteraceae; genus Helianthus; species Helianthus tuberosus. Next base: position 43,743,985 of record CM060411.1, on the reverse strand, counting down.
GTTCACAGATACAAACGGTTCACATAGTCAAATAGTTATAAACAGTTCAAAATGTAATATAATGTGTTCATATGCTGGATGAGTATATGCAACAAATTGTAATGTAAAACAATGTACTAAGTATGCTAAGTTAACATACAAAGCAGAAAGTCATGTAAATTAATGTGCTAGCATGCTATCAGTCAACATACATAGGAGAAATGTAAAGTAAAACATGTACTATAAATGAACTAATGAACATAGCAAGTATATGATGTGAAAACAGGAAAGCATGAAAGTAACAAGTAGGCACATGTGTTTCACCCCAAAACGTTTGGAAAACAGTGAAAGAGGGGTCTATGTACTCACTTGAGAATGCTCAGTAGTCCTTGAGTGACAACCAAACAATGCTAGAGATCACGGATATCAAACGGCAACTAATATAGGTAACTATGTTAATAAACCGGACCTAAATCGGAGGATCGGATAGAATGAGGGTTCGTAAACCAAACGAGTGTGGAGACTCGTGTAATATGGTTTAACAAAGCCTACATACTAAATGAAACCTAACATAAGTGCTTACGACCCAATACGACCCGTTTAGGTAGCTTATGCTACTTTAACGCGTCGTGCGCGCAAAAGTGCACTCGAGATGTCTAACTAGCCCTATGACAAGTGTTATATGCCTAAACATGTTACATAATCAGTTATGTGGCAAAAGTTTAGGTTACATATGCTTAATTACCAATTATACATGAAAAGGGTATTCTGGTAATTTACCTAAGGCATATAAACTACCTATCATACAACTACTCAAACGATGTGACCATAGGGTATAACCTCGGAAGGTTATTCCCTAAACACTATGGTCACCTAATGTATTTGGTCAGATCCTAATGATCGACCAAATGGGTCGGGTTCGAAGGTATAAGCGATTTATTAGATCGCTTACCCTTACGACCGTAGACAACGTGGTAATCAGTAGGCATAGTCCCAAAGGACTATAACCATCGTGATTACAATCACGTTGCGAAGTTCAAATGAACTTCGCATTGACCATAAACTGGTCAACGCAGAAAGTCAAACAAAGTTTGACTTTCGGACTCGTAAAACAATAAAAGAACGAAGGAATACTTACGAAGGGTCCCCGAATGCTAATCGTGATCCAAGTAGCTCAGGTATGAAACGATGGTTTCAACTTAGAGCTTCTAGGATCAGATTCTTGTGGGTTTTGCAATGGGGGGTGGATGGGTATTTATAGTTTTCGGGTAACCATTAAGATCGTTTCATGGAAACCGTGCTCGAATCCCACCCGTACATGTGTTGGAAAGTTATGGTATGTCAAATGGCCACTCACCATAAGGAATTGACATGTGGAAGTGAGATTGGGAGTGCAAAACAGCTGCAAACAGGCTGTTAAAACATTGAATCTGGTCTGAGAGGCTGACGCGGCCCGCTTCAGGATACACAAAAACTCAGGCGGGCCGCCTGGAGCTTCTGATCAGAAAACAAGTTTCAAAAGTGACAGTTTTGGTCCCTGTTGTGTTTTAAGCCCATTTACGGCACTTCTAAGGCCCGTCAAGCCAACTCTAAGGCCCTAAAATGATGCCTAAACATTGTGTACATGAAACATGCTCAAAAATATGTCGGATGTCAGTTCGTTTGGTCGTACGAACGCGATGTTCGCTTAATTACGACGGAATGCGCATAAGCGCGAAAAACGATCCAAATGGCGTGACGAATGGATTTTTCTTATGCCAAACACTAAAATAAAATATTATAGTGCTTACATAAATTTTTGGATGTCCGGATGTATTCAGAACGTAAGTTATGCGCGAAAGTGCAAACTTGTGCACTTTTTGACGCTTTTAGTCCCTAAATGACCCAAAAGTTTATTTTGGCACACCGAACCCCTCAAAGCCTATTTCTAAGCTATGTGAAGGATATTTATGGTATGTTTAACTTATGGTCATGTTCCGGAATGTTTGTTACAGTTCAAATTGGCATACTTTCGCAGTTTGTCAAGTTTAGTCCCTATAAGCGAATAAACTAGATTTTGCCATACCAAAGCCTTCAAAACATATTTCTAAGTTATGTAAAGGTTACTTAAGGTATGTTAAGCCTATTTCACTATTTTGGAGTGTTCGTTGCATTAAACTGGTTAAATTTACGCATCAGTGCGCGTATAACCCTCCAGAAAGCGATTTAAAGCTTGAAATCGAACAAGAGTTGATATGTGTAAACGATACACATATTTTTACAAATCCCAAGTATGAAATACAATATTTCATTGGTTTGGCATTTGTTTGATGGTTGAAGTGACACAGGTGTCACAATAGGCAACTGGTCCTATTTGCTGGATCACTGGGAATGGTCCTATGTACCTTGGACTTAACTTTCCTTTCTTACCGAACCGAACTACCCCTTTCCAAGGAGAAACTTTTAAGAGTACCTTGTCTCCGACTTGAAATTCTAACGGCTTACGTCGATTGTCGGCATAACTTTTCTGGCGATCTCGAGCCGTCTTTAGTCTTTCCTTGATTTTAGTTATCTTGTCAGTCATTTCCTGTACAATCTCGGGACCTGATAATTGGTCTTCTCCTATTTCTGCCCAACAAAATGGAGTTCTACACTTTCGTCCATACAGTGCTTCGAACGGGGCTGCTTCGATGCTTGCATGATAACTATTGTTATAGGAGAATTCGATTAAGGGTAGGTGGTTATCCCAATTTTCCACCAAAATCTATCACACATGCACTGAGCATGTCTTTCAGGGTTTGGATTGTCCTTTCACTCTGTCCGTCTGTTTGGGGATGGTATGCAGTACTTAAATTCAGTCGGGTTCCCATTGCTTCTTGGAAACTTGTCCAGAAATGTGAGGTGAAACGACTATCCCTATCCGAAATGATGGAGATTGGGACTCCATGTAAAGATACTACCTCGTCTACGTATAACTTTGCTAATCTTTCCACGCTAAAGGTTTCCTTCATGGGCAGAAAATGAGCTGATTTGGTTAATCGATCCACAATTACCCAAATCGCGTCATTACCTTTTCTGGTTTTGGGCAACTTAGTAACAAAATCCATTGTTATTAGTTCCCATTTCCATCAGGCATTTCTAATTGTTGGAGTAACCCTGAATGTTTCTGGTGTTCTGCCTTAACTTGCGAACAAGTTAGACAATTAGATACATATCTAGCTATGTCCGATTTCATTCCTATCCACCAAAAGTTATTCCTTAAATCTTGGTACATCTTATTATTCCCAGGGTGCATGGTATATCTAGATTTATGGGCTTCCTCTAAAATTTTATCTCTTAAATTTCCTTTCTTAGGTACCCAAATCCTTTTCTTGTGGAATCTTCAATTTCCATCAGACCCTTGTTCTAATTCCTTTATTCGCCCTTTCATTCCTTCAGCATCATCCTTGATTGCTGTTTCCTGTATATTCTTCAATTGTTCCATTAAATCTACTTGGAGATCTAATCTAAGAGCACGAACCCGTCTTTGTTTTTCATGATACTTACGACTTAAGGCATCTGCGACTACATTTGCCTTTCCCTCGTGATATTGAATATCACAGTCGTAATCACTTAGAATTTCCATCCATCTTCTTTGCCTCATGTTTAATTCTTTTTTGCCCAAATATGTATCTTAAACTCTTATGATCTGTATAGACTGTAAACTTACTTCCGTACAGATAGTGTCTCCAAATCTTAAGGGCAAAAATTATCGCTCCTAATTCTAAGTCATGAGTCGTATAATTTTCCTCATACTTTTTCAATTGCCTTGAGGCATACGTAATTACCTTTTTGTGTTGCATCAGCACACAACCTAATCCTAGTTTAGAAGCGTCACAGTAAACTTCAAAATCTTCTGTTCCTTCTGGTAAGGCTAGAATTGGAGCGTTTGTTAACCTTTGCTTTAAAATCTTAAAGGCCTCTTCTTGCTTGGATCCCCATTCAAACTTAACTGTTTTACAGGTTAGCTTAGTTAATGGCACAGCTATCTTAGAGAAATCTTTAATAAAGCGTCTATAGTACCCAACTAATCCTAGAAAACTTCTAACTTCGGTAGCTGATTGCGGGACCTTCCACTTGGTGATTGCTTCTATCTTGGAAGGATCTACGTTAATACCTTCGTGATTCACCATGTGTCCTAAAAATTGCATATCCCGTAGCCAAAATTCACACTTCGAGAATTTGGCGTAAAGCTTTTCCTTTCTTAACAGAGTTAGAAGTGCATGTAGGTGCTCACAATGCTCGTCCTGACTTTTGGAATAAATAAGTATATCGTCGATAAAGACAATTACAAATTTATCCAAATACGGTTTACAGATCCTATTCATCATGTACATAAATGCTGCAGGAGCATTTGTTAGTCCAAATGGCATGACTGTAAATTCGTAGTGACCATACCTAGTTCTGAAAGCGGTTTTAGGTATGTATTCTTCTTTTACCTTCAGCTAATGGTATCCGGAGCGTAAGTCTATCTTAGAAAAATATCTAGCCCCCTGAAGTTGGTCGAAAAGATCATCAATCCTAGGTAATGGGTATCGATTCTTAATTGTAACCTTATTCAATTCCCTATAATCGATACATATTCGCATTGAACCATCTTTCTTTTTCACAAACAACACTGGTGCTCCCAAAGGGGATGAACTAGGTTGTATGAATCCTTTACTTAGCAATTCATCTAACTGCTTTTTAAGTTCTAACATTTCAGTAGGTGCTAACCGATAGGGTGCCTTGCCTATTGGTGTAGTTCCAGGAATTAAATGAATTCTAAACTCTACTTCCCTATCTGGTGGTAATCCTCGTAGCTCTCCTGGAAATACATTCGGGTATTCTGATGCTACGGGAATTTCCTTAAGTTCCTTACCTTTAGTGTTAATGATTACTAAAATCATATACACTATTCCTTGCTTTCATTCATAACTAGCAACTTTCATTACTGAAATGACCTTCATTGGTTTACGCGGCTTATCCCCTGTAATCATAATTACTTCCCCTACGGGTGTATGGATTTCTATGGAGTTCTTGTCACAGAGGATTCGCGCATGGTTGGCTACTAGCCAATCCATTCCTAGCACGACATCGAATCCAGCTAAATTCATAGGTAGAAGGGTTGCAGAAAATTTGTGGCCTGAAAGTTCTATCTTTCCTTCTTGAAGAACCTTATCTGTGTTAACGGAATTACCATCTGTTGTTTCTACCATATAAATCTGCCTAAGTTTGGTTAAGGGTAGCTTAAGAGCTTGGCAGAATGAAGTATTTATAAAACTTTGGTTTGCACCAGAGTCAAATAATACTTTTGCATAAACGTCGTGTACCAGAAACGTACCAGCTATTACATCCAGAATCAGATCGGCTTCCTGCGTGGTCAGCTGGAAGGCTCTTGCGTTCTTCTTATTAGTTCCTTCAGCAGGTTTGGCCTTGTTATCGGCTGGCTTGACTAATTTCGGGCAGTCGGGCCTGAAGTGTCCTGCTTCGCCACAGTTGTAGCAAATCGTTGATTTCTTCCTCCTGCATTCTTCTTCTGGGTGCCCCGGTCTATTGCAGAAATTGCAATACTCTCTGCATTTCCCAAAATGATTTCTTTTACAGGTACTGCAAAATGGCGGGGTGGAGGATTGCCCAGTTCCCCTTTTCTTAAAGTTGCTACTAGTATTACCCCCACGGAATCCTTGGGTAATTTTCTGGGCCAATTCTTTCTTCCTGTTTTCTTCTCGCGTACGTACCAGCCCGTCGGTCAAGGTGTTGGCTAATTCCACAGCATCGTCAATTGTGCGAGGACTCGCAACTTTAACGATATCACGAATCTCGCTAATTAAACCCCAAATACAGCGAGAAATAAGTACCGGTTCTGACGAAGCCTGAGTTGGGACAATTCTGGCATATTCGAAGAATTTCGAAGTATACCCTCGGCAGTCAACATCCACCATCCGGTGGCTCAGGAACTTATTTGCCATTTGTTCCTTTTCATATTCGGGGCAGAATTTCCTTTCCATCAATTGCTTAAATTCTTCCCAATTCATGGCATAAGCCATGTCACTTCCCTTGGCTTGCAACACCGTATTCCACCATTCTAATGCCTCTTCCTTCAAAAGATGAGAAGCATACATGACCTTATCTTTCTCGGCGCATTTACTTATTTTAATTACTGCTTCAGTTTTCTCTAACCAACGCAGTGCAACAGTCGCCCCTTCATTGCCTGCAAATTCAACAGGTTTACAGGCAAGAAATTCTTTATAAATGCAACCGGGTGTTGCAACTTTCATTTTCTTAAGTATTGGGGCTTGAATCACATTGTTGTCACTGTTGCCGCCTCCGTTAACACTGTTACTGAAATTATCATCGCGCGTGTGTTTACTAGGGTTGGCTTGCGAAGGTTCAACAAGGCTTTTAACAGCAGCGACGATTGCCGGGTTAGCATTGGCTATTCCCTGGGCAACGATATTTTCTATGTCTTGCCTATTAAGAAAGTGATCCTCATTGTTTTGCTCAGATTGGTTAACTTCGTAAACTGGCTCATTGACGGTGTGTTCCATCTGATAATTAACAATATATATATATATATATAGTGTAGGGTTCAAATGAGGAGAATTTTTTTTTAAAAAGAAAAAAGAAGTTTCAACCAATAAGAAAGTTTCATTTTACTTCATTTAATATTTGTAGTTAATTTTAATATAAGGGTATATTGGTAAACTTACATAAATCATTAATTTGTATTATTCCCCTTTAATAACTAGCTAAATTAAATTTGTAACTCCTTTTCAAAATATATACTTTTTCCAAATTAAAAAAAAAACAAATTAATTTAAAGTGTAGAATAAGTTACTAGTTGTGTAGGATATATTTCGAGGTGTGTAGGATAAATTTCGACTGTGTATGATAAAATTCTATAATGTGTAGGGTATATCTAGGAAAATTTTGATATGTGTAGGTTTTGTAGATTATATGTAGGATAATTAATGATTAGTTGACTAATTAATTAAAGAGAGAAAAATTAATGATATGAGTTATAAATGAAATAGCATTTTACTAATATGCCCTTTCTTCTTTTTCTTCTCACATTAAATTTGTTCTCAAATGAACCTTCCCCTATATATATATATATATATATATCTAGGGGAGTGCTAAAATGAAAACCACCTCCAGTTGTAAGAACCGTGAGAACCACCCTCAACCAATCAGAAAAAGGGGTATTTTGGTCTTTTACCCCAAATATCAAATCTTTCCTCTCTCTTCATTTAAATACACTGACATTTTATAAACCTCTCTCCTCTATCATCTCTCAGATCTATATCATCTTCTCTAATCTCTCAAAATTCATATCTCATCTTCTCCAAATAAACACACACACAGAAACATCAAACACTTCATTTATCAATTCATTGTCTCATCTCTCTCGTCCTCTGTCTGACAGCCACACCGGCCGACTGCCGGAGCCGGTATTCCGGTCACACCCCCTCTTTCAATGGATGAACGGACCACCACCACCATCGTCAGGTGGTGGTGGTGAGTGACGGCTGGTCCAAGAAATCGACGAGAGAGAGAGATACGCAGCGGGAAGTCTGATGAGCAGAGGCGAAGAGAGAGAGAGAGAGACAGAAGGAGAGAGAGGAACACAAGGGAGTGGGAACAGCGGACCGACGTCGGTTTAGCGGCGGCGGTTGGGGGATTTGGACGGTGGTGTTCCTCCGGTAGGGCTTGTCACACAAGAACCTGCTTTAGCATGTTTAAGCATATCGGATAACATTGCTTATGGGTGCCCTGACATAACTTTGGACCAGATTCAGGAGGCTGCTAAAATAGGTACACATGATGAACTGATTAGCGCACAGGGGTTGTATTCAGAATGACAATGCCAATGACTCAAAGTTTTCGGTTCGGTCAACAGCTGGTCAACGGTCAGATCTGCTGCGATTCTCGGTTTGGGTTCGGGAAATCTGAGCCAAACCCCGGTCAGTTTCGCGATTCTCAGTCAGTTTCGGGTTTTTGGTTTGGGTCGAAAGCAGTCAACGGACCCGGTTCGGGTCAGCAGCAGTCAAACAAGTCAAAGATGGTCAACTAAGGACCGGTAAAGTTTAAACGTAGCGAGTTATTATTACGTTAGTTTAGATTTTATTTAGTTAATGCGCACCGAGCTCGAGCCGATACTTTAGTGACTTGTTACGTTTGGCATTTTGATAGAAATTTTATATATTGTGTTTATATTGTTGAAAATTGTTGAGTTTTGAAAAGATAACGACAACTTGAGTTGTCGGCTTATTCCAAAAACAGAGGAAACTCTGTCCATTTTCCGTAAAAACGTAAATAGTTTAACATAAAACGTAAAACGTAAAAAGTTTAACGGAAAACGTAAAACGTAAAAAGTTTAACGTAAACCGTAAAAAGTTTAAAAAGTTTAACGTAAAACGTAAATTTTTTAACATACGTAAACTTTTTAACGTAAAACATAAACTTTTTAATGTAAAAACGTAAAGTTTTTAACGTAAAACGTAAAAACGTAAAATGTAAAAACTTTAACGTAGAACGTAAAACGTAAAATGTTTAACGTAGAACGTAAACTTTTTAACGTAAATCGTAAACTTTTTAACGTAAAACGTAAACTTTTTAACGTAAAACGTAAAAAGTTTAACGTAAAACGTAAAAAGTTTAAGGTAAAACGTAAAATGTAAACTTTTTAACGTAAAACGTAAATTTTTTAACATAAAACGTAAACATTTTAACGACGCGTGAAAAGCCCGGCGTAAAAACGGCGTGTTAAAAAATGACGCGAAAAAAGACGGGCGGAAAAAACGGCGCGCAAAAAAAATTGTTTTGGTAAAAATCTGAATTTAAAATGGATTTTTAATAAAAAAATTTGTTTAAAAAATAACAATTAATATAATAATAAAAAATTAGTAATAAAAAACTATAAAGCCAAAAAGACAAAATTTGTAAATTTACTAAACTAACATTTTGGATTAAAATATTGAATACATAATAAGACAAAACTTATTTAATAATACTTTTTAATTACTTGTAATCTCAACCATTGATCTTGAAGATCTAATGGTTGAAAAGTGGTTCTCTCGGTTCTTACAACTGGAGGTGGTTTTCATTTTAGCGCTCCCATATATATATATATATATATATATATAAATTATTGGCACAAAATAAATAACAACAAACACAATAAAGCAATCATACATAATCATGTCAACACGTATAGCCAAAATTGTCGACTTTGCGACTTTCATATTTTTTTATATATATTAGTATGCATCGATACACACCAGTTATAATACAAAAGTTTTATTTGAGTTATTTTACATGATTATATTTTTATTATTTATTATTATTAAACACAAAACCACAGTTAACCGGCCTTTCAAAAACGACGCTCCCTCTCGTCGTATTTCCATGAGATTTTCTCCCCCACATCTCGAATTCTATTTCTTGCATCCACCAGTTCCTCACCATAGTGACGGAGTTCAGCCAAGTTTTCTATGCTCATAGGTGGGTTTGGTGCAGGCTCAGGGTTAAACTGAGGAAAATAGACGTTGGGGTTATTCATGAAATTCTGAAACTGCCAGTCATTCGTCCACCATTCCTCCAATTCTCTGGGTAGAAGTTGGTGGTTGACAATAGGATCTGGGATAACAAGTTCCAAATTAACCGGAAGTTGTGATTCAGCGGGGTAATTGAAGAGGTTTTCATCGGCAGGTCCGATGAGGTCACAATTCGACAGTTTGCGATCCATTTCTTCCCATGGTGGCAATTCCTGGGCTTGCCCGGAACATTCCCCGATCTCCTTTCCTTTCCCTTTATCTTTAGGATCCTCAGTCTTTTTAACCTTCTGGGCAGCTGGCTTCTTCCTACGTCCGCGTTTCCAGTCCAAGATTCTCCTCCTCTTTTTCGGCTTTGGTTTCGCCTGGGCCTGGAATGTTAGTGGTTCCTCAGTATCCACCTGGTAGCCAGATGGGTTTCCTGTGGTATCCATATCGGTGGTATGGATAGTAAAGTTTCGGAGTTCCTCCATTAGTTCATTCATGCTGTTAGCACACATGAAGAAACACACACAAATTTAAGTTAAAATTTTATTTATTAATTTAAATTCTCACAGAATCACAAAATGGCAATCTGAAAAATTAAGTATTTCTAAATACTTAATTAGCTTAAATCAGTGGCTCTGATACCACATTTTTCTGTCACGGCCCCCGACCCGGTTTTACCCGTTTCAGGAGCCGCGGGACAGAAACCCGTGGTATTAGTGTTTATTTTGGCAGCGGAATTTTTAACAGAATCTTTTAAACCGAAAATGCCCCAATTATTTTATTTTCACATTTTTGGGATAAACCCCATAATTTACAATAAGGGTAATTTCACTGGGAAATCCCTATTTTACAAAAAACATGTTTATTTATTTTATTTACTGAGCCACATTCTTCAAGCTGGTGTGTTACACGACACTTTTCCTGGTTCACAGTAAATCACCTGAAACATGTTTAAAAAGATTTTATCAGCGGGGAAATACTGGCGAGTCATTCATTTTGCATAAAACGACACATTGTTATAAATTACAGGACTAAGAGCGATTACAATTGCCACTATCTTATAATTAGCTGGTCCAGTGACACCCCCTTGTGACGATGGTCATACCACTATTGGGTCCTTTCACCCAATAATGATGATTATCTCTGTTTAGGTTCGTCCACCTAAACGAGAGAGAATAATAGTAATGTGCACAATACCCCACTTACTGCCAGTAATTTAAGATAACAAAGACTTACCCCCTGTAAAATATAACTTGAAAATAATTTGAGGTATTTGTAAAATACTTTTGATAAAAAGAGAACGACTCACATTGAAAGTTTAGTTAGACAGAACTTTGCCTACTGATTTAGCCTCGTAACCTAGTTACATAACAATGCACACGAAACTAGGTCAGTAACTTAATACAACATTTACGAGATAAACTCTCGAAATCAAAACCCTCACGACGAATGACGAAGTATAGCCGGAATTCGGGCAGCACTTAAACATCCATCGGATCGGTTTTAATCGATCCGACATTGTATCGTAGCAGTGATCGAGTTAATACCCTGTACTCGTAACAGCTTTTCCCTACTTAATATTTCGAATTTGAGCAGTATGCTTCGTTTTAGAGTAAATTTTTTGAACGCAGATGAAAGCCCCATGCACGAGCAATTTATAGCAAACTTTTGAGTTTGTCGCAGCCCGCGTAAACTCTAATACAATCTTACGCGGCCTGCGAGGGCCAGCCTAGCTACGGCTAGGGCTAGCGTGTCACGCGTAGGCTCGCCACGTGTCTGACACGTGGCCTGAACTCTTATCCGGAGATCTTCAAGCTGTCGCGGCCCCCGTAAGCTTAGCTTAAGTCTTACGCGGCCCGCGAGCGACCAGAAAATCTGAATTTCTTGGTTTTTGATATGGATTAGGGTTTTAGGGGTCCGGGTTTTTACTTACGAGTCGTTTTGGGATATTTTTGCAGGTCCTTACACAGAAACACCTAACAAAATTAGTACTTTATTTTTTAACGGTACAACATTTCATATCTAATGGATTTTAGAACATCATGAAATTCAGTCTTTTTAATGTTTTTTTTTCTCTTCTTCATTAAGGTTGATTACAATGTTTCATAGCGATGAAATGTTCAAGAACAGCTAAACAAATCTTCATGGATAAAGAATACTGATGCTATTGTCATTATGATTGGGAAAGAGATCGACAACATTATAACTTTGTAAAGAGTTTTGAGTGTTTAAAATGAAATCAATGCAAAAACTTAACAGGTCATGTATTTACCAACATGTGATAGTGTTTTGTTCTATCCCCTCACTTGGATGTTTACCACCCTAAGAATGTTTTCTTTACACAAATAAGTAAACATAATAAAACTAAAAATATCTTACGAGAACTCTTGTTAAGAAATAGTAGAGTTGTTTATTACAATCACATGTCACGCTATGATTGAACCTTATACACACGTATCTAGGGTTATTCTTTGGGTGTAACACCATGATGCCACACGAGGGCATCTATTTGGCCCAATGCACACACTTCTCACCTCTCTTACAAATACGAGAAAATGTTGTTGTCTTCTAGAAGAGGTGAGGTCTACGAAGGAGGGGATCATTGTCTTAATTGTACGTGACTCACTTGGCATTGTTCTAACATGGTTGTTCATTTTGTATGTATTAGAGAGAACCTATCTACCATTATTCCTTCGTCGTATTTAGAGCACTTATTAATATAGAAGCCTAGATGTAGCTTGACCGTGATTCTTGCATTGAGGGTTCTTCAAATAGTTCAAACCACACATCCAATTGGTAGGGAGGTTTAAATATGGAAGTTTAAACCTCATAATAAAGATATTTCAAGAATTTGGCGTGAAAATAAGGAGCAAGATTTTTGAATAATTGGGAATCAATAGTTTTGAACTTGTATAGGTATAATACTAAACAAGTGAGTTATAAGGGTTGGGAAACAATTTTCGAAGTTGTATTTCAGGAACCAATGTGTTTGAGCGTAGCTCAAAGAAATGTATGTCATACAATATGAAGAGGTCGATTTATCTTGAGAGCAGGGTAGGGTTTGCTATTCAGAATGGGGTAGCGGTGCAGTTTGTTGCCCGTCTACCTGCCATTAGTCTATATTCGTATTTGTTTTAATGGAATTGAAATAATCATAAAAAATCTGTTCAATTAGAGTTTAAAAAAAGGAGAGAGAAGATAGACAGATGATACAAAAGAGTATCTTATTATTTGATGATTAATAGTTTTAAATCTTAGCCAATAATTGTTGATGTGATGACTGATTTTTTAATAGTTCTCGAATATACTGATTGAATAACTCTTGAATACATCTTTAGATGAGGAGTGATTCTCATTTATACGTATGAATTTGAGGAAAACTAAGAAAAAAGAAAAAAAAAAAGATCTATCTGTATAATTTAAAAGTGAAAATATATGTAAATTCAACAATTTAATTGTTAAAGAGGGTATAAATATGATTTTTTAATATTTCATTTGGATATATAGTTTTTAAACGTGTAGATGAAGAAATTCTTCAAAAATAAAGGGTTAGGGTTGGGAAATTTATTTGTTTCTAACTATTTTGCATATACATGGTTCATGGTAAACCTAAAACCAAACGAAATAAAAAGACCACCGGGATGAACCTATCAAGAACTGAAAATGTAATGCTTGTAGATTTATTATTATTATTATTATTATTATTATTATTATTATTATTATTATTATTATTATTATTATTATTATTATTATTATTGTTATTATTATTATTGTAATGTAATGTCTACGCGTTGCGACGGGTGTCCCGATTGATATCAATTTCAATTATGATGTCTATTACGAACCACAATCCATTTCTGGTTTCTAACATTTATTTCCATTCAACAATAACCGCATAATACTTTCAATGCACAAAACCTTCCGAATCATTTTCTTTAAAAAAATAATAATAATTAATTTCAACTTAAAAAGAGAAACATGTCAAATGAAAATTACATTTGACGACGTTAAATGAAAATTAAACAGATTCAATATAATTTAAAACATGAGTTAATTACTGTTTTCGTCCCTAAGGTTTGTAAAAAATAACGGTTTCAGTCCATTAGTTTAAAAATTGTGATTTCAGTCCATTAGTTTTATTTTCGTAACCATTTGAGTCCACTAACTTAACTCCATCCATTTATTTTGTTAACTTTAGGTGAAATTACCAAATTACCCCTGCTAACTTAACAAATTGTAATAAAAAAATTCTAAAAAATCTAGAAATCAAAAAAATTCCAAAAAATCAAAAAAATTCCAAAAAATCTAAAAATCAAAAAAATTTTAAAAAATCATAAAAATTCTAAAAAATCCAAAAAAATTCTAAAAAATCCAAAATGTTTCATTAAATGTTTCGACGCGAACCGTTTCGACCCGTACCGTTTCGAGCCGAACCGTTTCGACGCGAACCGTTTCGGCCCGTACCGTTTCGACGCGAACCGTTTCGACCCGAACCGTTTCGACGCGAACCGTTTCGACCCGTACCGTTTCGACCCGTACCGTTTCGACGCGAACCGTTTCGACCCGTACCGTTTCGAGCCGAACCGTTTCGACGCGAACCGTTTCGACCCGTACCGTTTCGACGCGAACCGTTTCGACCCGTACCGTTTCGAGCCGAACCGTTTCGACGCGAACCGTTTCGCGTCGAAACGGTTTAGATTTTTTGGAATTTTTTTGATTTTTTTGGAATTTTTTTTATTTTTAGATTTTTTAGAATTTTTTTATTACAATTTGTTAAGTTAGCATGGGTAATTTGATAATTTCACCCAAAGTTAACAAAATAAATGGATGGAGTTAAGTTAGTGGACAGAAATGGTTACGAAAATGAAACTAATGGACTAAAATCGCAATTTTTAAACTAATGGACTGAAACCGTTATTTTTGACAAACCTCAGGGACGAAAACAGTAATTAACTCTTAAAACATTGAAATGATGTTGCCATGGAAAATCAACCATTTAAAACATTGAATTCCAAACCTGCCCTAACTATAACTTGGTACAACAAAATGAAAATTAAGCAGATTCAATATCTGAACCTTCCAAACCTTCTTGATAGAGTTCAAAGTCTTCAGGACTCCATCTGCGTATGAAGTATAGCTTAAAGTAGCAATCTTCATGTCCATTAACCGCTGCATTTATAAATAGCTAACATGTGAAATATAATTACACAAAATAATTTGATCTTTCAAATAAAAGGATCATGCTATAATAGTACACTTAAGGTGACACTTGGACCTTTTGACCCGTTTCCTTATTAACTAACTTTTTCTATATACCCATTTGTCCAATTAGAAATAAAACTAACCCGAATTGACTCATTCATAAAAGGGCCAACCATGAACCACTTCTCTAACAGAACATAGCCACCTCATGAATCTTAACGCTACAATGTGCACACCAACTGCTACAAAAGATATTGATTGTGATTATATTGAAAGAATCCTGAGAACAAACCAGTATGCGAGAAGATTCAGGCGATATGGGTTTCCCCTCTTCACAAACAACAAAATCCCCAACAAGTTCCACCACTCCTGCTCGATATTAACAAAACCAAAATAAAAAAACCAGTATGGGTTTTTTTATTTACTCTTTTGACCAATTAGATATGAATACAATTCGGATGAACACGTTCATAAGCAAATTGGTTAAAGCTGCCACCTCAACTAATTGTGTGTTTACCAGATCACAATTTCACAAGAAAAGTATTAGTGTAATTGTATAACGCGTAAAAGGATAAATTAATTTTTAACAAAGTGTAGCTTACGCAGACGGCATAAGAAATGGCATAGCTACCGCCGTGACACATAATGTCCGCATAGTAGTAATCCTTATAAAAAGGATTCACGTTATCATCAGCTTTGTTTTTCGAGCATTCTCTCTTGAAGTGCCCCTTTTGTTTACACTTGAAGCAAGTGACTTTGTTCTTATCAAAACCTATCATCATGTCTGGGCCTTCCAAGCACTTTTTGCCAGTTATCTCCATGAATCTTTAAGCTCTTCGGATGACGCTTGCCATGCACCAGTGAATATCCATGAGTTCCATCTCTTCTGGATTGACTTGATCGTAATCCTCCTTCGTCATGTTTGGATTCCCGATGTTACCTGCAATTAAACCTTCGTAAGATACCAGAATAGAAGCTAAGAAACTCATGTGCTGTTGAGCTAACTCATTGTTCAAAAGTGGACAATTTTTCCAATCCTGGTTTGGATTAGATTTAGACGATGCAGATGCAGATGTAGAATGATATCCTGGATCATAGCTCGAAGATTTGTTATTTGACGAGTCATCAGTCTTATCTGCACTAAACGCAGTTCTTGTGACAACTGGCACAAAACCGGTAATTTCCGTACATTTTAATTAATACTTGATAACTGCAATTATGTGCTTAAATGTCAACATTGTCTAATTACATGCTATACTTGTGAATTCATGCACGTTTTATACTACAAATATTGCTTTATGCATTAATGATAGCGTTGCGTCAGAAATACTAGTAAACTCACTGGTAAGACACATCGTGTCAACAATTCTGCAGAAAGCAGTGAAACAATAGAATTGGGGCCTAGGAGTAGGTCCAGAGTCTAAAATGCATTGAAACCCAAGAGTATATACAAGGGTTAACATATAGACTTTCCGGAAGCTAAAATATGCACTAAAAAGCACCCGAAACGCACTTTAAATGCAGAATTCTGCACAAATTAGCTATAATCAGCTTTTTAACACATAAATATTATGCAGAATTCATGTTTTATTATCCAGAATACCCTCCTAAGTGTTGGGAATTAAAAGGGTCACAAAAGGATACAAAAAGGACACTAAACGGTGCAATTTAGCACTTTAACGAACCGGTATCTAACCGAACAACCGGACATTACCCGGAACATCAAAATATTACTAGAAGCATTGTTTTAATGTTTCTGAACTAGTTATGGTCCCCGAACAACCTAACATCCCTTATAACATAATAACACATTAAATCCCTAAACTTTACACTTGAAACTTAACTTATTTATGAATTAGAGATTGAAAGTTACACTTTACCCCCCCCCCCCCTTAAGAGTGGACGGTCACAATGGGGGTGACCCCACCAAAATCTTGCCAAGATCCTACTTGATCTCCTTGGATCCACTTTGATACACTTAGATAAGATTTAGATATTATGTGATCTTTGAAGATTGGAAAGATCTTGTATGTACTATAAGTATAACACTTCATCTTCTTCACACCACAACCTTCTCCTCTCTCTCTCCCCCATGGCCGTGAGCCACCACCCACATCACCACCACCTTCGACCATTAATCATCCATTACAAGTTAGTCACAATGTGCAAGAAGGTGTTTAAGGAGGTTTAGAGCTTGTAGATCTTGAAGAACCTTCTCCATTTGCTTTTAACCATCACATTTGCCATCCTTAACTTCTTGAGTTCTTCCCTATCCCTTGTGCTAGTAGTAAGCTCCTTGTAACTTGTTACTTCATATTTTGATGGTTAAAAGATGATAAATATTGTTAATCACAAGAACACAAAAGAACATGATCATGATACTTTAACATAAGCTTTAATACATAAGAATACATGTTGAATGTGTTGATTTGCTTCTTGTTGATTGATTATTAGTGTTAGTGATGTTAGACACCATAAGAAACCTACTAGATTGTGATTAAACACATGATCTAGTAAGTTAAAGTGGTGATCTTGTGAAAGACCAAGATCATCATGCTTTATGTCTTCATGAACTTGAATGATGAAATTGGTTTTCATATGAAAAGGTGATTTAAACAAAATACAAATGTTGTAAATAGATGATTACAAAAATAATTTTCTCAAAAAACCAAGTTTATTTATGAGATTTATAAGGTCATGGTTTCTAAATAAACTAGTCATATTTTTAGTGTTTAAACAAGACTAGGAACATGATTGTAACAAGAAAAATACAAAAGAAGTATTTTTAGAAAAATCATCTTACAAGTTGTAAATGACTAGATCTTTTAATAATGTAATTTACAAACAAATAACCATGTTTTTAAGGGTAACTCAACCTACTAAATAACATGGTAAGTTACTACAAGTTTTTACAAAACTTCAAGTTCATGATGTAGTGTAATTTACTTGATTTTGACACTCGGTAAGTGTTGAATAAGTTGATGATTGTTTGTGATGATTTTAAAAGAAAATAAACACATGTTTTGAAAACATGGGAAACCTCCATTTTTAGGGGAAACCATGTCAAAATTTCTATAAATTTTGACACTTAGAAAAATATAAGTTTTGGTGAAACTTATTTCCTAAAAATTCACCTAGAAATATTTACCAAAGTTTCCCTAATTTTTATGTAAACTTCAAGTTAAGAAATGATGATTTCTTCAAGATAAAAATTGATATTAAGTATGTATATTTTTTGAGGAAAATATATATATATTTATTGATCACCAAATTTTGTGCTAAGTGTATGTAGTATGTATTATACGTGAATAGTGTATTAGGACTTGAAAATACACTGAATGCTCATGAGAAGTGAAAATACAAAAATACACATACAACATGCATAGACAAATACAAGAGAATATATTTATGAAAATATATTTCTTAATAAATTAAATAACTTGGACAAGTTATGAACATGAAATGAAGTTTTGGACAAAATATATAATTCGGGTGAAGAATACAAGACACTTATATTTATTTTTTGAGAAAATAATATAAGTAAGATACATAGTTAAAAATATAAATTATTTTTAACAACGAAGAACAAATACATGAAAGATAGTGACTTGTACTTGTGCGATACAAGTCTAGTGACTAACGTTAATAAAACACGTATAGGTCACGGCGCTATATAAGCAAACCCGGTGAAGTTTACAGAAAAAGAAACGCAAAGTTGTGAGTTCATGCTCCCCCTTTTCTTTTACCTGTTTTCAGTTTTATAACTTCGGGGGTGAAGTACATGTTCCTAAATGTTTACAGACAAGTGAGTTTATGTCCCCACTTTTAAACTTTTATATACCTTTTTAAACTTGGGGAAAATATAGGTGTTATGGTATGATGGATACAAGAACTAAGGAATGATACGTGAAATCGTGTCACGAATAGGGTACCAGAAGCACCATTAATCAACAATATACCTAGACCGCAGAACAAAAGGTTAGATCTAATGGGTTTTTGGGCAGCCACACTCTTGGTGATAACTAGTACCAAGTAGTGCTTTTGTGTCTCAATCGTGAATCGACAACTAGAAAAATGCCTATGGTTTGGATGCTTCCTATGTCGTGTCACATGCTAATGGCCTTGCAACCCATTAACAATCTCGATACTTACAGAAATACTTGATTTATACAAATTACATACCATGCTTTCATACAAAGTATACAAACGTTCAATACAAAAACTGCATGAATTCACACCAACATTATGTTGACGATTTTCCAAAAACTCACATGTATTTCAGGTAACTATAGTGGATGTGTGCGCGGTCATACTCTTGCTCCTGGATGTTGTTTATGTTTATCTTTGAATAAAGTTGTAAACTTTTTAGACAATATGCTGTCTTGTGATGTAAACACTTAACCTATGTTTTCAGTTATGTAATGTTATTGGCATTTGAAGTTATTTTTACGAGCATGTAGTATGTTTACCATTCAATGAGAACCTTTCATGATCACACCTCGTGCTTCCGCCTTAGAAAGGGGTGTGACAGATTGGTATCAGAGTTGCGATTGTAGTGAACCAGGATTCCTTCTCGAGTCTAGTCTACAATCTTTAGGATCCTTTCACGAAAACAATTTTTCAAAGAGTTTTCATTGCATAAAACTTTCTGCGACATCCATTACCTGAAACTGTTTTCAAAGAGTCAAGTAAGGACACTACGGGACTTAGGGTGCACTAGAGTAGCACTTGTCTTTGACTGGAAATTACTTGCAACTATGTGTGATAATTGGTATATACATATACTAGAAATAGAATATCTCAGGTACTCATGACTTTACCTGAAAGCAATGGCCTATCTAATGGAAGTGATACGAGGATGAAACGAACTGTGCGAACTGTGCAAGGAGTTACGTAATTATGGATGCATACATAATTATGGAATTCAGTGCACAGAAACCATAGCAAGTCTTGTCACGTATCATAAGAGATTCCTTCAAATACAAGAGAAGGTCAAACGTGAACACCCTTCCCCCAGCCTATTAAATACTCTTTTGGAGTAATGATTTAGGGTATAAAGACAAGAACCGCCAATGTGGAGTAAGATATGTTGTCATTTACATATGTTAAACTTGTACTTTGGGGAGATGTAACCCTTATGCATTTTGTTTACTTCGCAAAACAATGACGTAACAAGTTGTTCTGATATGTATAAAGACTCGGTGAATATCTTATGACACATCAGTATTTATCTATTTATGCATGCTTGTTGCTGTATGAATTGATTTATATATTTGGCGGATTGTTTGATGTCACTTATGTGGTATATGCCTGTGTATATATACTACTACTGTCTCGTATGACAATATCAAACAAATGTCTAACCCTGTTGTGTTATGTTCCGACAGAACATGTCACCTAGGAGAGCTGTGACCAATCAAGGTTCTGATCAACCCCCTCCTCCTCTTCTACCGAGGACTACTGAAGAACTGAACGCCCTACTAGAAGAAAGGATCTCCGCAGCTATCGCCCAATACGAGGCGAACCGCACTGAACAAAGTGGATGACCAAGCAATGCTAGGCGTAATGGGCAGGGAGATCCATCTGGAGGAAACACAGCTCAAGGCTGCACCTTCAAGCAGTTTCTCGACTGCAAACCACTGAACTACGATGGAACTGGAGGTGCAGTGGCATTTGTACGCTGGACGGAGAAGACTGATGCCACTATCCGCATGAGTAAGTGTACCGCGGATCAGCAAGTCACTTTTGCTACGGGGTTGTTTGTTGATGAAGCCTTGACTTGGTGGAATTTGCAAGTCCAGACTTTGGGTGATGATACTGTTAGTGCATTACGTCTATTGACTTCGTCTTGTATCATGTATTAGAAAAGGATAGAATAGGATATCCAGTGCACGAGGTTCGAGAAACGATGTTTAGGATTTAAGGAAGTAGTTTCGCTCATATGGACATGCCATATAAGCGAAACCATAACATCAGATTTCGCTCATATGGACCTGTCCATATAAGCGAAACCTTCAATACTATATATAGGTGCATTGTTGATTCATTTGGCACGGATCCAGAACTTGTAACGAAGTGCTCCCAAACTTTGTCCAGGTTGTAATCATTGTTATTATAAGTCAAAGTGACAGATTATATAGTATCAAGCTGTTTTCGCGTCCAGTTCTCTGATTCCGCCTTTGAACTGGACATAAAGCTCTTCTGATCGACTCAATTAGGTCAAACAACGATCCTACAAGTGGTATCAGAGCTCAGGAAGAAGAGTTTAGCTTGATATCATCCTCATTCTGACTTCTACACCTTCTTTCATCATTTCAGGAAGTTTTATCGGTCAAAACCGGATCAAAATTTCACAGTGTGTGTAAAATTGGACATAGATAAACCCTTGAAAGTTTCACATCCAAAATCGGACTAAAATTGGACTAAATTGGCTTCGGACTTGATTTCGCTCATTTGAACATTAACTAATTTCGCTCTTGTGAACATAAGGGTTTCGCTCATACGAACACCAAAGACCCCTAGAGGTTTCGCTCATATGTCAACCTGATTTCGCTTTTGTGGCACAATACCTAGAGGTTTCGCTCCAGAGAACATTATTCTTGGGATTTCGCTCCAAGATACATGTGATTTCACTCAAACGGTCAATCTGCTTTCTCTTTTAAGATCAAGTGGTTTCGCTCAAAGTGCATTCTTTGATTTCGCTCATAAGGGGATACTTGGTTATAATCTGATTTCACCCGAGTGTCATATTTGGCTCGAAATTGAACTTTTTCGTGTCGGGATCATTTCATGTCGATCGAGTGTCAGTCTGTTACAATTTATTTGATATTGATTGTACTGATTGTGTTTGTTTGATTATCTGTCCAGGTTTACATCATGGCTGAGGAATTCTACAACACGTTTTTCAACGCATTCACATCCGAATCGTCCGAGGTTGCAAATGTTACACCAAAAACCATCACTAAGGCGATCAATGAGAACATCAAGCACGATAACTTTTACGGAACTCACTCAAAGCCACCAACTCTGGAAAGCATTGAAGATTATACCTGGTGGAAAGAACGTTTCATCAACTGGGCGAAAGCATATGCCCATGAAAGCTGGTTCTGTTTAGAATTTGGATACGAAAAGCCAAAAGATGATAAAGGCGAAGTATTACCATTCAAGAGATTTTCAAGAGAAGATAAATCTGAGTTTGCTGCCGAACAAAGAATGATTGCATTGATCCAATTAGCAATTAGGAATGATATATTTGCACTGCTTACACATGATGGGTCATCAAAATCGGTTCGGGAAGCTTTACGTGTTAAAGCTGAGGGTGGTAAACAGATAAAAAAGAACAAAATTGCGTTACTTAAAAAAGAATTTGATCTGTTGGATAGCCTTAAAGGAGAGTCGGTGAGGCAAACGATAGAAAGATTTTGTCATCTTAAAATTGAACTTGAGAGATTTGAGATAAGGAAAACAAGAGAGGAACTTATCGATAAAGTGATTGAAGCGTTACCACGAGCTGATCAGTGGCAAACGTTTGTTTTTATCTTAAAAAATGATGCCTCATATGATGAAATTTCTCTTGATTCTTTGTTTGAAAAGATTGAAAGTCATGACTTGGAGTTGCAGAAACAGAACAAGATGACTGGTTCTTCACATCAACAAAATGTTGGTTTGTACTACAAAGGCAGTGTACCTTCTGATAAAGGCGTTGGATCACCAAAAACAGCATTTAGTGGTGAGAAGATGATAGAACCACAAACAACGTCGACAAGTCATCATTCTGGATATCATTCATCTTCAAAGTCAAATTCTGATGAAGCTGAAGAAATCTTGTGCAACATTGCTCTCAAATTGAAGAATTCTCCTGCAATGAGCATCAATTGGAAACTCTGAATTGACCAAAGAAGACTACGACCAGATTGATCCGGAAGAGATGGAGCTCATTGACATCCGTTGGTGTTTAGCTAGTTGTATTCGAATAGCTCAGAGGTATATGGAGATTACCGGGAAACAATCTCTTGGAGGTGCGTCAACAAAGCTTGGATTCGACAAATCCAAAGTGACTTGCTTCAGATGCAAGCAAAAGGGTCATTTCAAAAGAGAATGCCGAAACTCTGAAGTTGCTGAAAGAAATGAACGTCCTTTCAACGATGATTATTATCGAAAGGCGATCTACCATCGAAGCAGAGAAGAGCCAAAGTTGATTGAAGATAAACCGAAAGAGAAATCAAGAGCTTATGCTGTTATTTACGAGGATGAAGGTTATGATTGGTCTGAAATTTGTCCAAAAGAAGATCGTTTAGAGAATGTTCGTAAAACAGCTAATGGGAGAGCTATGACAGAAGAAAGAAAGTTTGTTTTTGTTGCTGAGATTCAAGATGAAAACAAAGACAAAGACACTGCTGAAATCTGTGAAGAAAAAGTTGAGATCAAAGAGAAAACTTGAGAAGAGATCTTGAGTGAGAAGACTTACAGAGAAAGAAACGTGGTCTACAACAGAATGGATGACATGCAGGAAGAGTATGAAAGTGCTGTCAGCAACAGAAGATGGGATAAGAAGAGAGAGTGTTACTACAACAGAGAAGGAGAACCGGTTGTTCCAAAGAAAGACATAATTTTTGATGATGTTCTTCTCATAGTCCCGTTGAGAGCCGAATACTATAGAAATGTGATGAAAGATGACACATACGCTAAGAGGTTTGAAAAGGAGATCAGATATACCATGTTATCATGTCTGAGAAAAAGGGATGAAGAAAGAATGAAGAAGAATGTTGAAGAGATGGTGAACAATTTGAAGAAGGTTGCTGAAGAGGTTGAAACAGAAATTGTTGAAGTTGAAGCTATGAAAGAAATCAAAAATGAAGAAGTTGAGGTAAATGAAGAGGTTAAGAAAGCTGTTACTGAAGAACAGCAGATTGAAGAAGAGGTGAAGAAAGAAGAAAAAGAAGAAAAGAATGAGAAGCTAGAAGCTGATGATGTTGGTGATGAAGTCAGTGTTAAGGAAAAGTTGAATGATGCTGATCAGAAGCAGACAAAAGCTGCTGAAAACACCGAAGTGCCAATCACTGAGGTAAATTCTGATTCTGAAAACTTAAAACTGATTGATCAGTGCAAGAAATGCATGGAACCGTGCAAAGCTTGTACTGAAAAAGATGAGCAATTCGAATTCACTAAAATTGAAAACATTTTCAAAGTAAAATGCAAAGAAATGTTAGAAAAAGAAAAAGTTTTTAAAGAAAATGATGAAATTTTTTCTGAAAAATGTAAAAATATACAAAAAAGAAAATGAAATTTTGAAAGAAAATGTTTCTAAAATGACAGAAGAGTGTTCTCAAAAAGAAATTGCTTGTCAAGAAATGAAAAAGGAATATGACTCAATGAAATTATCATATCACATTACAAAAGAGTCATATGAAAAAGTGAAAGACGAAATGAAATATGCTCAATCAAGAATGAATTATCTATCTGAAACAACCAAAGAGCTTAAACGAATGTATGCTATAAAACAAGATGTTGTTAATTCCTATATTGAGGATGTTGCTAAGTTAAAGCGACAGATTGCTGATTTAGAACAGGAAAACAACAAGTTAAAAAGTTACCACGTGTCGTCATATGTGCTAGAACGAATTTTCAATATAAATCCGGGTGATGGTGAGTCTGAACAGAACAAGAAAGGCATTGGCTCAGAGTTTCATCAAGTTCCACCACCGGAAAAGTTTGCATTTTATGATGAGGAAAAGGTCGAAAAAGCTTTCAACATGGTAGACCAATTGCCAGACAACATTGACATAACCTATTCCAAATCTGATGAGTCTCATGATTCAGAGGTGGTAGGTAAAGTCGTTGAAAGTGTGTTGAAAGAAGAGTCAGTTGATACAGGTAAATCTGAATCACAGGATGAAGTTGAAGGAAATCTTCATGATGGATATCTGAAAAACATAAAATCCGAGAAAAATTTGAATGATGATTCAAAAGGATTGGTTTATATCATGATTGGATCAGACAAATTGTTCTTAGATGTTGTATTCCCGATTCAGAATGTGATTTCAGAAAAGGTTGACAAAGTTTTCAAAATGGTTGAGATTGAAAAGTCTGAGATTTCAAAGTTTGTTGGTAAGAGTCGTAAAGGTTCGTATAACAAACCTGGTTTCAAAAAGAAGAACATGAAGGCTGGGTTGGGTTATAAGAAGAAACAAAATCGAAACAAAAATGAGACGCCAAATTATCAAACAAAAATGAGTTTTGTTCAGGGAAACAGTTTAGATGAAGAAAAAGAACTTAAAATTGGACGACATTCTAATGCTGAGTTTGATGCACAAAAGAGAAAGCAACAACCACAGGTCAAAGATGTGTCCATGAGAACATGTTTCAAATGTGATCAAAAGGGACATCTTGCACGCAAGTGTCCAAATCTAAAACCTGTGGATGTTGATCAAAAGAAGATTGATGCTGAGAAACAAAAATCTGAGACTGTGAGACAAAGGTCAACCAAATTTGATTCGAAACAAACTTGGAGGTTCAATACAAACAATTTTGCTTCAAATCAAAATTGGAAATCAAACCAGAACAGGTTCGATTCAAGACAGACCTGGAATTCTCACACACCCAGATTCAGAACAACACAGAGTTGGAAAACAACAGTTGATATGACAAAACCTCAACAGTTTTGGATACCAAAAGTTGTTGTTCAAAATCAAAATGTTCAAAAAGATTCTCATTTTTATAAAAGAGGTACGCCGAAAGGTCAAACATGGTCTATAAAGAAACAAATGACTTCTGTAAAAGATGAGAAAGTTGAAGTAAAAGTTGAAAAGATTTTTGTGAAAGATGACAAAGATTTTCCGAAATTGAATGAAAATTATTGTGTTGAAATGCCTAAGGTTCAACAGACCTGGGCTAAATTGTTCAAGTAATCAGGTAGTCTAAATGTGCAGGTGCTCAACAAAACCAAAGATTGTGAGAATGGAGGTTGGAGCGGCCTGGCACAACGAAGAGAGGAGGCTGCTAAATCCTGTGTTGGTTGAAACAGGAAGTTTATTTGTTTTTTCTGTACATAAATAAACAATATTTTCAAAACCCTAAAAATTTGAAAAATTAAAAACCAAAAATATGTTTGTTTTTATTTTTTGTCATATATTCAAAAATACAAAAATATGTGTTGATTGAATATGCCGAAACCCTCACGGCTGAACAAACATGATTAATTTCACAAGATTGAAAAACGGTTTTCAAACTGTAAAATATCAATGTGTTGTAAATCATGGGGGTAATTACTGCTTTTAGTGTAATTCAGTGCACAGTTAGCAGAACATGGATGGCGAGACAAAGCTATCAGCATCGTGTTGTCAAATTTTCTTTAAATGATTTTGCATTTTAGGGGGAGAAAAATTGTCAGAAAATCCAAAAACATTTGAAAATTTGAAAAAGTAAAAAATATGATAAAATTCAAAAATTGAGTTTTTGTGTAAAAAGAGGAAATGATAGTACATCAGTAGACAGTTACAGTATGCTAAAGAATTGTAATGATTAAATAGCGTTAAACAATCTCACTGATGATATGTCGATAGGTTTTTATACATTTAGTAAACTTTTTCGGGATATAAACCTAAATTCAAACTTGCTTATTTCGTGGGGAGCACTACTTGGATATATAGGTAACCCCTGAAATCTCGTTTTAAGGACCCCTCTTTCTGAGATACTAGGTCTTTATGCTTAGTGATATCTGGGGTATTATCTCGGGACTTCTGATTTTGCGGAAGCAATGGCCTAGTCCCTGGAGAATACTTTCTACATTGCTTGAAATATAGCGCCGCCCTCAGCAAATTGATGAAACAATAAAATTGATAGTCATTGCTGTTGTAATACAAAAGATCCTCTAAAGGGGACACACCAAAAGTCGAGCCGTCATCTCTCTGCTAAACGGAAGTTCTGACCTGAGCTCTCACGGTTTTGTACTATAATTTATTCCCCTTACAGATATCATCTAGGTATACTCACCTGTAAGACTGAATATTGGGATCTGGATACGGGAGTATATTCAAGAGGTGGGACACATGAATGAGTTTAAGTTCTTAATACATCTAATTAGTATCCTGAATCAGTTGAAGTTTGTGTGAAAATTTAAGTGGACAAGTATATCGACAATCTAAGTGAATTGTTTAATTCTTAATGTGTAACTAAGCTCAACGGTACTTGTGATTTGTCAAAAACTGATATGATCCTCTAACGCGAACTCAAACAAAAATAGTGTCTGTGAATATGTTTGTACATATTTCTTTACTGCTTTATATTTTCAGAAAAATACAAAAAGATTTTGATTTCTGCTTTATTTTCGACAACTGATATCTGAAATGCTGAGTTTCAAAATCTAAGTAAGCTGATTGTGTTTCTGAAAATAAAACAAGTTCATTAATTTGAAACTTGAATTAAAATAAATAATTTCAAAAACAGTTTGTGACATCTCCAAGGTCATTAACTTGAACTTGGATGATTAACTATGAGGGAGTTGGATTCTTTAATGTTGCTAGATCAATGAAGTTTGTTGATAGGGGGAGTGGATTAGAGAAGATTGATTGATAATATGAAAACATTGTATTTATGAATGTTTGAGTGATTGCAGATAGTCCAGACTACGATCCTGAGAGCAGAGTCTAAGGGGGAGTCTGAAGACAAGCTTGAAGCAATGAGGAGCTTGTAGATGGAAAACTAGGTGTCAATCCCAAAGCACGGAAGCTTGATGAAAGGGGGAGCCTGAAGCTGATAGAAGAAGAGAAAGATTGTTGGATGCTTACATTGTTACAACTTGAAAGATAAGGCAGAATGATCAAGATTGAAGATGTGTCATATTGAAGATTAGTCACTGAAGACTTCGTCAATATTCGAGGGGGAGTCTGTTAGTGCATTACGTCTATTGACTTCGTCTTGTATCATGTATTAGAATAGGATATCCAGTGCACGAGGTTCGAGAAACGATGTTTAGGATTTAAGGAAGTAGTTTCGCTCATATGGACATGCCATATAAGCGAAACCATAACATCAGATTTCGCTCATATGGACCTGTCCATATAAGCGAAACCTTCAATACTATATATAGGTGCATTGTTGATTCATTTGGCACGGATCCAGAACTTGTAACGAAGTGCTGCCAAACATTGTCCAGGTTGTAATCATTGTTATTATAAATCAAAGTGACAGATTATATAGTATCAAGCTGTTTTCGCGTCCAGTTCTCTGATTCCGCCTTTGAACGGGACATAAAGCTCTTCTGATCGACTCAATTAGGTCAAACAACGATCCTACAGATGCTGCGTACGTGTCACGACCCCCGACCCCACCCTGGACGGAATCGGGAGCCGCGAGCAGCCAAGTGGTACCGGTGGTTATTTAGAAAAACATTGCAGCGGAAATTTCATCAGGACCGTGAGTTAGGAAAATTATCAGAGTTTAGAAAACACCGGATTTTATTTATTAAATAGATCGGATAAAACCATGTTTTGAAAGGTAGCTTTAATATAGGATAAATCCGAATACATAAAACAACTTTTCTTAATTTAATTTAATTAATAAAATAAGCCACTTCTGTAAGCCTTTTGATGCCGTATCCAACTCTTATTCTGATCTACTGTAATTACCTGAAACGCGTTTTAAA
Source organism: Helianthus tuberosus (assembly GCA_030545235.1). Classification (NCBI taxonomy): domain Eukaryota; kingdom Viridiplantae; phylum Streptophyta; class Magnoliopsida; order Asterales; family Asteraceae; genus Helianthus; species Helianthus tuberosus. Next base: position 43,715,620 of record CM060411.1, on the reverse strand, counting down.
AAAGGTTTTGTCAACAGGAAATACTGGTGAGTTCATTCATTTTTGTACAAAAACATATTTGTTATAATTCACAGCATTAAGAGTTTTTACATTTGCTTCTTTAAGATTGGCAAAGACTTAATCACTGCAAAGTATAACTAGAAAACAGTGTTATAAGTTACAGTATTAAGAGCGATTACAATGTTTATACATATCAACCATCTACCCACGGTATTTATCACTCGACCACCTATTGGCTATCTCGTTGTCCAATGGTGTCTGTGAATATGGTCATATCACCCCTTGGCTAACTCGTTGTCCAATGGTGACGGTTATCAAGTATTGTATACAAAACCCCACATACCGGTTGTAATTTGGAGACTACAAAGACTTAATCCCTGTAATTATAACTTTGAAAATGATTGGAGTATTGTAAAACATTATTGATAAAAGAGAATGACTCACATTGCAGATTTACACGGGCATGATTTAGCCTACTGATTAGCCTTGTAACCTAAGTTAAATAACAATGCACATGAACTAGGTCAGTAACTAATTCAGCATTTACGATAACTCACGAGACTAAAACCTTCACAATGAATGACAAAGTGCAATACTTAAACATCCATCGTATTCACAACGAATGACAAAGTATAACCCTAATTTGAGCAGCACTTAAACATTCATCGGATAGTTTCAATCGATCGGACATTGAATCGTAGCAGCGATCAAGTTATTACCCTGTTATCGCGGCAGAATTCGAGCTTATGTGTGTGTTTTGTAGTATTCAGACGATATCTCGATGTATAAAGCGAATTTTAACGTCGTTCCAACGCAGAAATCTAAGTCCCACACCCCTCTATTTATACTGAAAATTTGGCACCCTCGCGTGACGCGAGGGGTCACGTAGGGGGCGTCGCGTGACGCGAGGGGTGTCACTCTACCATAGGGTAGCCACGTCCCTAACTAGCTTGGCTGAGTTGACGGCTTGTCCAATTTTGATTTTGACAGCAAGTTATTAGGATAATCGTCAATAGGGAATACCCCCCCCCCCTGAGTTTTAGTGGCCCTGATCCTGATTCTAATTGTTCTGAAAACTTTAGGGTTTATGCAGGATCACTTGGGGGTCTCAATTAGGGTTTCCTATCGGGCAAATAAAATAATAGATAGGACTTTTGATGAGAGTTGTTACAGAATAAAAAGGTGAGAAAAGAGAATGGACCCACTTTGTAACTTTAGGGTTCAACTAGAAAGCCTCCTGGTATAAATCTTGTGTATAACTTCTGAGCTATAAAAATATATAATGCACTCGTGTTAAGTATAGTACCCCTAATTCAACCTTGTCCCTATGTCCCGAGACAGAACCCCAATGAACTTAGTCAGGCAGAGCCTTGACATGCGTTATGGGGCTCATATCAATCGGAAAGGGTAGCGGTGATCGCGAGTTAAAACACTTAAAATGGGGCAGGGCTTTATTATTATTTTTATTGATAAAAATAGAACAATAGAGAAGGAAAGTTATCGAGGAAATGAACAATTTTTTTTTTTTGGGATTCAACTAATTCATGTATTTATATTGTTCTTATTTTCAAGAAGCTTGGAACTCATGGCCTTTACTGGCCACGTATCCTTTATTGCAATAAATGCATATGCATGCCTGTCCTCTCATTCAATCTTATCTAAATTTGGTGTAGACACATGTGTCCACTTATAACTTCATTTGTAAGTTTATTATTATTATATTCAAAATGGGACACGAAATGTAAAAGAGGATACGACAATTCTTTCAAATGGTGAAATTTCATATGTAGCCATTTGTTTGGTTTTATTATTATTATTATTATTTTTATTATTATTATTATTATTATTATTATTATTATTATTATTATTATTATTTATTAATTTAACTACTTCACTTATTTAGCGTGTATAACTTCTAAAATATGACGTTTTATAAAACAATAAATATGTCTTTAGAACGAGAATATTTATATCTACATTTTGAACCAAGTTTCATTAAAAACGGAGTAGGTTCAAATATAATGTATTTTTATAATTTAATTGTTAAATGGTTCCTGGGCCCGTCTAGATACTTTATATTTCTAACAGTCAACTTACCCGTAATCTACCCGTTTAATAATTTAAGTTTTATATACTTTATTTTATTTAGAAAGGTCACCCATATACAGGCCAATTAATTAATATAATATTTCAACCCACTATATATAAAATAGTTTTTAAAACTATTTGGGTCTAATAAAAAAATAAACTAGTTATTAGTTACTAGTGGTTAATAAATTTAAACAACAATAAAATTATTATATGATAAAAATGGGAATGTTAAATCCTCCCCACCTTGTTTTAAATCTCGTCCTCGAGATTTGGGTTACGATATCTCTTTCCGGGTTATGTCATATTTTAAATAATATAATTTAGGTAAATGATACAGAATTAAAACATCAAATTTTGTGAATACGAGTTTTACAATAAATTGGACTCAATGGTTCAACTGAATTAGTTTCAGAAATCGATGTCAAAAGAACGAGATAAAATTATATAATTACAAAGTGACTAGGTTCAAACCACAAGAGATATATGATCAATTGAATGTTTACAAGTTGTAAATGACTTAGAAACAATAAAATTTACTATCAAAATAAAACTTACTTTGATTGTCAACGGAGGAAGACTCAGAATCGACAGGTTCAAAATGAAATAAAAGCATGAAAATGATTTGTCAAATATTGAATTATGATATGAGAAAAATCAGTGTGTTGAGATGAGTGAATTGCAAGGATACACCGAAATACAATAGAGTTGTCTTAATACATAATTGCATTAAGATGATTTTTTTAAATGATGAGTCGAAAGACAGATGTGGTTTTGAATGATTCGAATGATTGTGATTAACCCAAGCTACAAGTTTATATCGACGCCACAAGGTGTCGAAATGATTGAAATAGCTCAATAATTACGGGGATCGAACAAATTCGCCGTGTAATCAACTGAAAGCTTTTAATGAAGTAAATTTGGATATTCATTTCGAATAGGATTTTCAATTGATGATGATAAGACCAAATGAATATCATAGAATTTTCGATCAATGATGAAAGAAACTTTAGAGGTACACCGGAATATGATATGAATTTGTGTACTCTTATCTTAACACATAATTGTATTAAGATAGTTTAAGATAATGAATCAACAGAAATTAAATAAATAAATCCATACATCAGGTGTGAGAATGAGATTACCTCAAGCTTCAAATTAAAGAAAATGCCACCACAAGGTGTCGTAACCAAATAAATGACTCAATTAAAGTTCAACAAAGTAAGTCCGAATGTTTGATTCAACCAAATCTAGTAGGATTTTTGATTGAAAATGAAACAATTGAATAATGTTTTTCGATCGAAAAGATCAAGAAATGCTCGATCGATGTTGTAGGAACTGTTAAGAGATACACTGAAATATGACATGAATTTGTGTATCATTATCTTAGCACACGATTGTGTTAAGATTGCTTTTAAACCAACAAAACGGATTCAAAATAAATAATTACTTAAGTTCTTAACGAGATTAGCGCAAGCTTCAGATTTGTGGAAACGTCACCACAAGGTGATCGTGATCAAAGAAATGATTTAATGAAGTGGAAGATCAACAAGCATCTTATGGTTCAAAGCAATTGAAGTGCTTGTCGGGACTATTTTGAATATGATAGCTTCAATCCATCATATGGGATTTTGAATGGAATGCGTAATGCGAGCAAGTTTAAACGATGGAACTTGGTTTAAACACAACGAGTTTTTGTATTAATAAGAAAGTTCTGACATGGTCACAACAAAACCCATGTATGCCAAAGGAAATTGAGTTTTTCAAGAAATTCATTGACTCGATATCAAAGAGTCATCGTTCTACAATAATGCGGTTCACAGTGCCAAAAATTAAGTATAGCGAAATGATATTTGAATTTTGATAAAACAACAAATTAGAATGAAGTCCTCCAGTGGTCTTCATAAATCAAGCGAACCACATGCGCAACAAACAGTGCATGTGTAATTTGTGGATTTACCAAGAAATGAAACAGATCAATATTTGCTACTATGAAAGAAATCCTCATGGTATGATGACCATTAGGAGGGGTAGCAATGCAAAAGTCTATTTACAGAGGTCAGAATTTTAACAAAAGAATTTAAGAATTTTATCAGGAAATTTTGGGTGATAACCGTTGTTAAGTGACATTACCAAGGAATGTCGAATATAATGAAATAGGGGAATTGCAAAGATATGTGACTCCTTTTGCAGTGCTAATAATTATGACTCTAATTAGACTGTGCACCAATGGTTGTGAAATCTTGTTCCAACGTACCTCAGCTAGATTCAGGTTGTTTGTAGGATCACCTGGCAAAGTGTCGCTTTTTGATCAGTAGTTCTCCCACTGCTGGGATGAGCATTTGTTGTTTGTCGTGCCCAATCATATTTTCCAAAGGTCTTGCCTTGAAAGTCGTGTGTGATATACTTCGACATCTGTGGACGTATAATTTAAGTTTCATGTGTTTTATTATGCATTAGCACAACTTTACATGCTTCTTAATTGCGTTAATAGTTTATGGTAACGCATTGGAAATTCTTTATACTTTTGATGGCGTCCTAACTTAAAGGGTTTCCATTGTTTATATTGTCGCACGAGTTACGAGGTAGATGATCAAACGAAATAATGTTTGATATTGGAATTATAGATATATGCAAGAGATTCCTGATAAAGAAATCTAGATTTATTATTGACACATATGCTTGTGCTTTATTCTTAATTGACTTTTGGAATTCCTTATAGATATACATATCTATATAATCATATATTTCACATGCTGTAATATTCATACCCTTCATAAGGTCAATGTATTTAACAGATTCTTATTTCCAAAAACAAGTCAGATATCAAGTCATGATACTATTTAGGGAAATCTTATCACTTATTTGACATATTATATACCTTCTTACCCGGTTCTAGCCGGAGAGGTAACCCTGTTATATCCGGACAAGCTGGAGAGTCTGCTACACCATACCTAGTCTTGCCGGAGAAGAAATTTAGATTTTCCCATAAATAGATCTTTCTTAAATCATAATTTAGAAAGTGCATTATGACTTTCAATAAAGACTAAGCAAATTAGCCTTTACATGACAGATCATATTCTAGAACAAAGTAGTACTAATAAACAAGAAATAACAGTGGTCAAGTGTTATTGCTTATTTATTAGACTTGCAACGTTCTAGTTATCATTCTCACGGCATACCAAAACCCATCACATTTTATTTACACAAGTATTTAGCTTATCTCGAAGCTTATACTAAGGCATCTTTTCTTGAGTTCAAGTCTAAATGCTATCACGTGTGCTACCAGTTGCTAGCAATCTCCTAACTCTTTTATATAAGCTTAGGTATTATTATCACAACACCTATAGACTTAAATCAGTGGCTCTGATACCACCTTCTGTCACGACCCCCGACCCCACCCTGGACGGAATCGGGAGCCGCGAGCAGCCAAGTGGTACCGGTGGTTATTTAGAAAAACATTGCAGCGGAAATTTCATCAGGACCGTGAGTTAGGAAAATTATCAGAGTTTAGAAAACACCGGATTTTATTTATTAAATAGATCGGATAAAACCATGTTTTGAAAGGTAGCTTTAATATAGGATAAATCCGAATACATAAAACAACTTTTCTTAATTTAATTTAATTAATAAAATAAGCCACTTCTGTAAGCCTTTTGATGCCGTATCCAACTCTTATTCTGATCTACTGTAATTACCTGAAACGCGTTTTAAAAAAGGTTTTGTCAACAGGAAATACTGGTGAGTTCATTCATTTTTGTACAAAAACATATTTGTTATAATTCACAGCATTAAGAGTTTTTACATTTGCTTCTTTAAGATTGGCAAAGACTTAATCACTGCAAAGTATAACTAGAAAACAGTGTTATAAGTTACAGTATTAAGAGCGATTACAATGTTTATACATATCAACCATCTACCCACGGTATTTATCACTCGACCACCTATTGGCTATCTCGTTGTCCAATGGTGTCTGTGAATATGGTCATATCACCCCTTGGCTAACTCGTTGTCCAATGGTGACGGTTATCAAGTATTGTATACAAAACCCCACATACCGGTTGTAATTTGGAGACTACAAAGACTTAATCCCTGTAATTATAACTTTGAAAATGATTGGAGTATTGTAAAACATTATTGATAAAAGAGAATGACTCACATTGCAGATTTACACGGGCATGATTTAGCCTACTGATTAGCCTTGTAACCTAAGTTAAATAACAATGCACATGAACTAGGTCAGTAACTAATTCAGCATTTACGATAACTCACGAGACTAAAACCTTCACAATGAATGACAAAGTGCAATACTTAAACATCCATCGTATTCACAACGAATGACAAAGTATAACCCTAATTTGAGCAGCACTTAAACATTCATCGGATAGTTTCAATCGATCGGACATTGAATCGTAGCAGCGATCAAGTTATTACCCTGTTATCGCGGCAGAATTCGAGCTTATGTGTGTGTTTTGTAGTATTCAGACGATATCTCGATGTATAAAGCGAATTTTAACGTCGTTCCAACGCAGAAATCTAAGTCCCACACCCCTCTATTTATACTGAAAATTTGGCACCCTCGCGTGACGCGAGGGGTCACGTAGGGGGCGTCGCGTGACGTGAGGGGTGTCACTCTACCATAGGGTAGCCACGTCCCTAACTAGCTTAGCTGAGTTGACGGCTTGTCCAATTTTTATTTTGACAGCAAGTTATTAGGATAATCGTCAATAGGGAATACCCCCCCCCCTGAGTTTTAGTGGCCCTGATCCTGATTCTAATTGTTCTGAAAACTTTAGGGTTTATGCAGGATCACTTGGGGGTCTCAATTAGGGTTTCCTATCGGGCAAATAAAATAATAGATAGGACTTTTGATGAGAGTTGTTACAGAATAAAAAGGTGAGAAAAGAGAATGGACCCACTTTGTAACTTTAGGGTTCAACTAGAAAGCCTCCTGGTATAAATCTTGGGTATAACTTCTGAGCTATAAAAATATATAATGCACTCGTGTTAAGTATAGTACCCCTAATTCAACCTTGTCCCTATGTCCCGAGACAAAACCCCAATGAACTTAGTCAGGCAGAGCCTTGACATGCGTTATGGGGCTCAGATCAATCGGAAAGGTAGCGGTGATCGGGAGTTAAAACACTTAAAATGGGGCAGGGCTTTATTATTATTTTTATTGATAAAAATAGAACAATAGAGAAGGAAAGTTATCGAGGAAATGAACAATTTTTTTGTTTTTTTGGGATTCAACTAATGCATGTATTTATACTGTTCTTATTTTCAAGAAGCTTGGAACTCATGGCCTTTACTGGCCACGTATCCTTTATTGCAATAAATGCATATGCATTCCTGTCCTCTCATTCAATCTTATCTAAATTTGGTGTAGACACATGTGTCCACTTATAACTTCATTTGTAAGTTTATTATTATTATATTCAAAATGGGACACGAAATGTAAAAGAGGATACGACAATTCTTTCAAATGGTGAAATTTCATATGTAGCCATTTGTTTGGTTTTATTATTATTATTATTATTTTTATTAATTTAACTACTTCACTTATTTAGCGTGTATAACTTCTAAAATATGACGTTTTACAAAACAATAAATATGTCTTTAGAACGAGAATATTTATATCTACATTTTGAACCTAGTTTCATTAAAAACGGAGTAGGTTCAAATATAATGTATTTTTATAATTTAATTATTAAATGGTTCCTAGGTCCGTCTAGATACTTTATATTTCTAACAGTCAACTTACCCGTAATCTACCCGTTTAATAATTTAAGTTTTATATACTTTATTTTATTTAGAAAGTCACCCATATACAGGGCAATTAATTAATATAATATTTCAACCAACAATATATAAAATAGTTTTTAAAACTATTTGGGTCTAATAAAAAAATAAACTAGTTACTAGTGGTTAATAAATTTAAACAACAATAAAATTATTATATGATAAAAATGGGAATGTTACAGTACGACATGACGTGGGATGAGCTAAAGGAACGTATGAGGGAATAGTATTGCTCACGTGCTGAACTTCAAAGGTTGGAGACTGAGTTCTGGCACTTGACCATGGAAGGTGCTGACATTACTGGTTATACTCGAAGGTTCCACGATTTGTCGAGAGTGATCCCCTACATGGTGACTCCCGAATTTAAGCGCGTTGAACGCTACATTTGGGGATTGGCCTCAGAATTTCACAGCATGGTAACTTCAGCCAAACCTCAAACGATCACTGAGGCTGTAACTCTGGTTGTCAGCCTTACTGAAGATGCTGTTCGTATGAAGAAGTTATATCTGAACCCAACTGAAAAGACCGAGACGCATGCTGAGTCGTCTGGTGACAAGAAAAGGAAGCATGCGAACCTGAATCAAGCGACACGCAACAACAAGGGTTCCAACAACAAGAAGCGCGACCCCAACCCGCCTCAGGAGGCGAAAACTCTTGCAACCATGAATGACGCTCCTGCCAAAAGGTACCTAGGCACTCTGCCCATTTGCAACCAGTGCAAGCGTCATCATGAAGGAGTTTGTCGCATTCCAAAATGCGACAAGTGTGGAAAACTGGGTCACCATACTGAGGACTGTTGGGGAAAAGGAAGAAACGGGAACGGAAACCGCAACGGTGCTGGTAATAGAAACGGCGGTGGAAATGGAAATGGCAATGGCAATGGTAACCGGAATGGTAATGGAATTGGGCAGAACCAAGGATGCTTTGGTTGTGGAAGCAAGGATTATTTCATAGAAGATTGCCCAAGGGGGAACAATGCTCAGGCTCGGGCATTTGTGATTGGAGCAAAGAACGCACGCGAGGACCCGAATGTGGTCACCGGTACATTTCTCGTTAACAATCACTTTGCATCCATACTATTTGACACTGGTGCCGATTTTAGCTTCATGTCTGTGGAATTTAAACGTATGCTTGGAATGGAATCTAGTAGATTAGATATTCCTTACTCCATAGAACTTGCCAATGGTAAACTCGTTGAATCGAGCGAAGTCGTTAGAGGTTGCACATTAGAACTTGGTGAGCAAAGATTTAGCATCGACCTCTTACCTATTCAATTGGGTAGCTTCGATGTAGTGGTCGGAATGGACTGGTTGTCCAAGAACAAAGCTGAGGTTGTTTGTCATGAGAAAATCATTCGCATCCCTCTGGCGAATAATGAAACTCTCATCATACATGGAGAAAAACGAGACACGCCTCTTCGAATCATCAGTTGTATGAAGGCACAAAAGTGCTTAAGGAAAGGATGTGTTGCTTTCCTAGCGCACGTTGTAGATAAGAAGGCTGAGGAGCCGAAACTCGAAGACATTCCTGTGGTGAAGGAATTCCCTGATGTTTTTCCCGAAGATCTGCCAGGACTACCTCCGCAACGAAGGATGGAACACTGCGGACGTGTATCGACTATAGAGAGTTAAACAAGCTCACTATCAAGAATCGGTACCCACTACCGAGGATTGATGACTTATTTGATCAATTGCAAGGATCGAGCTATTATTCCAAGATCGACCTTCGATCTGGATACCATCAGTTAAGGATTCAAGAGGAAAGCGTACCAAAGACTGCATTCCGAACGCGTTATGGGCATTACGAGTTCCTTGTGATGCCATTCGGACTGACGAACGCGCCAACGGTATTTATGATCTAATGAGCCGCGTATGCAAACCATATCTCGATAAATTTGTGATTGTATTTATCGATGATATCCTGATTTACTCTCGAACGGGAGAAGAGCACGAGCAACATCTCAGAACCATTTAGGAACTACTGAAGAAAGAGAAACTTTATGCAAAGTTTTCAAAGTGCGAATTCTGGATTCGCGAAGTACAGTTTCTTGGTCACGTTGTGAACGAGAAGGGTATTCATGTAGACCCATCCAAGATAGAAGCCATAAAGAATTGGGAAGCTCCCAAAACCCCAACTGAAGTTCGACAATTTTTGGGCTTAGCGGGCTATTACCGTCGATTTATTGAGAATTTCTCCAAGGTAGCTCAACCGCTAACTACCCTTACACAGAAAGACAAGAAGTACGACTGGGGTGACAAGCAGGAAGAAGCCTTCCAACTGCTCAAAAATAAGTTATGCGATGCACCAATACTATCCTTGCCCGAAGGCACTGAAGACTTCGTGGTATACTGCGACGCTTCGCATCAAGGTTTGGGCTGTGTTCTCATGCAATGCCAAAAAGTCATCGCTTACGCTTCGAGGCAGTTGAAGGTGCATGAAAGGAACTATACCACTCACGACTTGGAGCTAGGCGCGGTGGTATTCGCCTTGAAGATCTGGCGACATTATTTATATGGTACTCGATGTACAATCTTCACATATCACAAAAGCCTACAACACATATTTGATCGAAAGGAATTAAATATGCGTCAACGACGTTGGGTCGAGTTGCTGAACAATTATGGATGCGAGATTAAGTACCATCCGGGAAAGGCAAACGTTGTAGCAGACGCGTTAAGTCGAAAAGAAAGGGTTAAGACCCTAAGGGTTCGAGCATTGGAAATGACTATTCAAACGAACCTCACTACACGCATTCGTGACGCACAACAGGAAGCCCTTAAGATGGAAAATCGTAGAGCCGAATACCTCCGAGGTATGCTGAAGAATTTGGTGCCAAACAAAGAGGGAACCTTGCACTTTAAGGGGCGTATTTGGGTTCCGCTCTATGGCGGTATTCGAGAAGTCATCCTTAATGAAGCTCACAAGTCGAGATACTCGATCCATCTAGGATCGGACAAAATGTATCAAGACTTGAAGGATTACTATTGGTGGCCGAGACTTAAAAGCGATGTTGCTATTTATGTTGGAAAGTGCCTAACCTGTGTTAAGGTTAAGGCTGAATATCAGAAACCATCTGGGCTACTGCAACAACCCGAGATACCCATGTGGAAGTGGGAGCAAATCTCGATGGACTTTATAACGAAATTACCCAGGACCCCTAGGGGGCACGATATGATAAGGGTTGTCACGACCCCCGGCCCAGTGTGACCCGATCTAGGAGCCGCGGGACAGAAAACCCGTGGTATTTATTAATTGAGTTGAAAGCGGAAGTTTAACAGGATCTTTTAAAACTTGAAAATGCCCAATTATTTATTTCATATATTTGGGACAAACCCCATAAAGTACAATAAAGGAAATTTCTCAATGAAGTTCCCTGTTTTACAAAACATGTTTATTTATTTTATTAAGCCACTTCTTCAAGCTTGTAGTGCTACGCGGCACTTTTCCTGGATCACAGCAGATCACCTGAAACATGTTTTAAAAAGGTTTTATCAGCAGGGAAATACTGGCGAGTCATTCAACTTTCACAAAACGACACATTGTTATAATATATAGTATTAAGGGTGATTACAATGTTTTTATCAACCAATTACCCCAAACCGGTAATTGTCACTTGACAGTATCTGTGACTATGATTATATCACCCATTGGCTAACCCGTTGTCCAATGGTGACGGGTATCAAGTAATGTATACAAAACCCCACATATCGGCAGTAATTGAAGATTACAAAGACTTAATCCCTGTAATTATAACTTTGAAAATAAATAGGGTTTTGGAAACAATTTGGTAAAAAGAGAATAACTCATAAACTGTGAGAAAAGAGAATGGACTCACATTGCGAGTTTAGACGGGCAGAGTTTAGCCTACTGATTTAGTCGTGTAACCTAGTTAAAATAACAATGCATACGAAACCAGGTCAGTAACTTAATACAACATTTACGATAGGCTCACGAGATCAAAACCCTCACGACGAATGACAAAGTATAGCCCAATTACGGGCAACACTTAATCATCCACCGGATCAGTTTCAATCGATCGGACAATATATCGTAGCAGTGATCGACTTATTACCCTGTTATTGCAGCAGAGCTTCGTGCTAGTGTGTGTTTTTGAACGAAATTGAGTATAACTCAGTGTAGGAAATGAATTTTTACGTCGAACCAACTGTGCCATTCAATTGCCAAGGCCCTCTACTTATACTGAAAAGTTGTCCCTGTCGCGTGGCGTGGCAGGCTGTCGCATGGCGCGACGGGTGTGCTTCTAGGGTAGGGTAGTTTCGTGTCTAACATAGCCTTGGTGAGTCACAATTCGACGAAATTCAAATCCTATAGCAAACTGTGAGGATAATACTAATTAGGGAATGCCCCCCCTTGAGTTTTAGGGGCCCTGATCCTAGTTCTGATTGTTCTGAAAATTTTAAGGGTCATGCAATATTACTTGGGGGTCTCAATTAGGGTTCCCTATTGGACATAATAGAATAAGAAATAGAAATTTTAAATGAGAGTTGTTACATCCTCCCCACCTTATTAAAATCTCATCCTCGAGATTTACTGGAACAAGTAGGGATACTTTCGCTTTATCTCTGATTCCAGTTCCCAGGTGTATTCCGGTCCTCTCCTTGAATCCCACTTGACTTTGACCAGCACCAGTCATTTGTGCTTGAGAAACTTGACCTTTTTATCTTCTATCTGAAGTGGTATCTCTACAAATTTTAACTTCTCATATACCTCTATATCTTGAAGAGGTACTATCAGGGATTCGTCAGATAGACATTTCTTGAAGTTGGATACATGAAATACGTCATGTACCCCGGCTAGCTCTTCTGGTAGTTGTAAACGATAGGCAACTGGTCCTATTCGTTGGATTACTGGGAATGGTCCTATGTACCATGGACTTAACTTTCCCTTCTTACCGAACCGAACCACTCCTTTCCAAGGAGAAACTTTCAAAAGTACCTTATCTCCGACTTGAAATTCCAGCGGTTTGCGTCTATTGTCTGCATAACTCTTCTGGCGATCTCGAGCTGTTTTCAGTCTGTCCTTGATTTGAGTGATCTTGTCGGTGGTTTCTTGTACAATTTCAGGACCTGATAATTGGCTTTCTCCTATTTCTGCCCAGCAAACTAGAGTTCTGCACTTTCGTCCATACAGTGCTTCGAACGGGGCAGCTTCGATGCTTGAATGGTAACTATTATTATAGGAGAATTCAATTAAGGGTAGGTGGTCATCCCAGTTTCCACCAAAATCTATTACACATGCCCTGAGCATGTCTTCCAGGGTTTTAATTGTCCTTTCACTTTGTCCGTCTGTTTGGGGATGGTATGCAGTGCTTAAATTAAGTCGGGTTCCCATTGCTTCCTGGAAACTGGTCTAGAAATGAGAAGTGAAACGACTATCCCTGTCTGATATAATGGAGAGTTGGACTCCATGTAATGATACTACTTCGTCTGCGTATAATTTTGCTAACCTCTCCATGCTAAAGGTTTCTTTCATGGGCAGGAAATGAGCTGATTTGGTTAATCGATCCACAATTACCCAAATTGCGTCGTTACCTTTTCTTGTTCTGGGCAACTTAGTAACAAAATCCATTGTTATGAGCTCCCATTTCCATACAGGCATTTCTAATTGTTGTAGTAGACCGGAGGGTTTCTGGTGTTCTGCCTTAACTTTTGAACAAGTTAGACACTTAGATACATATCTAGCTATATCCTTTTTCATTCCTATCCACCAGAAATTATTTCTTAAATCTTGGTACATTTTATTATTACCAGGATGCATGGTATACCTAGACTTATGGGCTTCCTCTAAAATCTTATTTCTTAATTCTCCTTGCTTAGGTACCCAAATTCTTTTCTTGTGGAATCTCCAAATTCCATCACTTCCTTGCTCTAATTCTTTTATTCGTCCTTTCATTCCTTCAGCATCATCCTTGATTGCTGTTTCTTGAATGTTTTCAGTTGTTCCATTAAGTCTAATTGTAAACTTAACCTAAGAGCACGAACTCGTCGTTGTTTCTCATGATACTTACGACTTAAAGCATCTGCGACTACATTTGCTTTTCCTTCGTGATATTGAATATCACAGTCGCAGTCACTTAGAATTTCCATCCATCTTCTTTGTCTCATGTTTAATTCTTTTTACCAAAATATATATCTTAAACTCTTATGATCTGTATAAACAGTAAACCTACTTCCGTACAGATAATGTCTCGAAATCTTAAGGGCAAAAATTATGGCTCCTAGTTCTAAATCATGAGTCGTATAGTTTTCCTCGTGCTTTTTCAATTGCCTTGAGGCATACGCAATTACCTTCTTGCGTTGCATTAACACACATCCTAATCCTAGTTTAGAAGCATCACAATAAAATTCAAAATCTTCTGTCCCTTCCGGTAAAGCAAGAATTGGGGCGTTTGTTAACCTTTGCTTTAAAATCTTAAAAGCCTCTTCTTGTCTAGATCCCCATTCAAACTTCACCGCTTTACAGGTTAACTTAGTTAATGGCACGGCTATTTTAGAAAAATCCTTAATAAACCGTCTATAGTATCCGGCTAACCCTAGAAAACTTCTAATTTCCATAGCTGAATGCGGGACCTTCCACTTGGTGATCGCTTCTATTTTGGAGGTTTCTACGTAAATACCTTCGTGATTCACCATATGTCCTAAAAACTGTACCTCCTGTAGCAAAAATTCACACTTCGAGAATTTGGCGTAAAGCTTTTCCTTTCTTAACAAAGTTAAGAGTGCTCATAGATGTTCACAATGCTCGTCCTGACTTTTGGAATAAATGAGTATATCGTCGATGAAGACAATTACGAATTTATCCAAATACGATTTACAGATCCTATTCATCATATCCATAAATGCTGTCGGAGCATTTGTTAGTCCAAAAGGCATAACTGTAAACTCGTAATGACCATACTTAGTCCTGAAAGCGGTTTTAGGTATGTCTTCTTCTTGTACCTTCAACTGATGATATCCGGAGCGTAAATCTATCTTAGAAAAATATCTAGCCCCCAGAAGTTGATCGAAAAGATCATCAATCCTAGGCAATGGGTATCGATTCTTAATTGTAACCTTATTCAATTCCCTATAATCGATACACATTCGCATCGACCCATCTTTCTTTTTCACAAACAACACTGGAGCTCCCCATGGGGATGAACTAGGTTGTATAAATCCTTTGCTTAATAATTCATCTAATTGCTTTTTCAATTCTAGCATTTCAGTGGGTGCTAACCGATAAGGTGCCTTAGCTATCGGTGTAGTTCCAGGAATTAGATGAATTCTAAATTCTACTTCCCTACCGGGTGGTAATCCAGGTAGTTATTCTGGAAATACATTCGAGTATTATGATACTACAGGAATTTCCTTAAGTTCCTTACCCTTAGTGCTAATGATTACCGAAATCATATACACTATTCCTTGCTTTCGTTCATAACTAGCAATTCTCATTACCGAAATGAACTTCATTGGTTTACGAGGCTTATCCCCTGTAATTATAATTACTTCTCCTGTGGGTGCACGAATTTCTATGGAATTTTTATCAAAGAGGATTCGAGCATGGTTGGCTACTAACCAATCCATTCCTAATACGACATCGAATCCAGCTAAATTCATGGGTAATAGGTTTGCAGAAAATTTATGACCTGAAAGTTCTATATTTTCTTTTTACAAAACCGTATCTATGTTAACAGAGTTCCCGTCTGCTGTTTCTACTGTAAAAATCTGCCTAAGTTTGGTTAAGGGTAGCTTAAGAGCTTAGCAGAAAGAAGTATTTACAAAACTTTGGTTTGCACGAGAGTCGAATAATACTTTCACATAAACGTTGTGTCAAATGAGTGACACATTTCCAAATCTCAGGCTTCGGTTCATCCATCATTGCTTGTGTCAAATGAGTGACACGTTTATGTTACAAGTCCACGAATTCCTTAATCGAAGACATTTTCTTGGACAATTCCATTCTAGATATCTTCTTTGAATACCATTAGTTGACTTTAGTACCATATGACCATCGGGATATCTTTGTGGTCCCATGCATTAAACCTCCATACTGATCAGGCATGGAAGCAATCTATGGAACATATTAAGATACACCAATCCTCATGTGGCGCTTTTATCATACCGTCTGGTATTCGCAATCGATAGAGATCAAAGAGATATCAACTACATATGCTGACGCACTTCCTCTAGAGAGGATACTTCTAAAATTCTATGACTGAAGACTTCTGATAGGAACAGAAGAAATGGTTCTTATGATTTCACCCGTAAGTTTTACCTTACACTTAATATTTGGGGTTCTTACGGGAGAATTTCTAAAAGTTTGCTAAACTTATGGTCTTATGAGAGACTTAGCGGTACCTAAACCAAACGTAACTCTTAGCAATAAAATCACAATAAGGGATTTATCTGGTGTCATTATTAATGTGAACTGCCTCTAATCTTTCATCAGGAGGGTTAAACGCCTCCATTCTTAATCCTTTTAATCTTAGCTATAAAATCTTTGACAAATTTTAGGGCAGTCTCAGCTTTGACTGGTTATTTCTTAATCTATAAAATGTGAGTAGCTGAGGGAGATCCATAATGGATTTATAATGAGCAGGCTTTGAAATCTCTAATGTGCCCTCTTATTGCCGATGCTAACCTCCAATATTAAGCTTAGACTTTGGGATAGGGCACTATCTCAGCCAATGAATTAAAACTTGCAACATACTGTCGACAATCTAAAACTTTTATGGTGAGAGTCAGAAATTTCTTATTCCATCTTTTTCCATTTCGTGATGCGGATAATAGGTTTTTCTAATAAGGTTCTTAAAACTTGGTCTATCTCATATTGTATAAGAGGATTTTTCTTGTGGACTTCATTAATGTCCTCACTATTTAAGGGTATTGCCATCAATTGACTGTGATGCATACCTCACCATGTCCTTTCCAGCATAACTGCTGACATACCTAATGGTTTCTACTTCCTCCATAAGTTCCAGCAATCGATGGCCCCTTTTTACTATTGAATTCTCTTGACTTCCAAGAGACGAAGTACTTTTAAGTACATTCTAAAAGAAATGGGCTCCTTGCCACATATGATTTTGTTTAGTTTATTCTTCGCATATGAAGTATGAATAAAGCTCTTCTTATGAGCAGCGACATGTGTTTTAGAGCGAGCAGCATTCGGCTTCTTGGACCTTTCCATGATTTTTCTTATAGCCTTTCTAATAGTTGCGTTAATTACTGTTTTGGGGATTAACTCCATTAACAATGATGTTCACATTGGATGCACCATTAACATTTGCCGCATCTCCAGTATCGCAACTGTTGTTTGTCTTTTCTGAGTTTTCCATACTCGAGTCTTTGGTATTAAATACCATATTCAACAGGTGCTTAGGCAATCCATACCTAGTGTCCTTGAATTGTCAAAGGCTCACCATAAGGAGTCTTGATAACTACTTGCTTCTTATCACACACAATTTGGGCTTGATTTTTAAGACGACCAAATCCATTCCTATTACTATATCAAGTTCCTCTATTTTACGGAAACAAGGATAGCAGAAAAGAATGATTCCTAATGGATATAAAACATCCATCTAATATTGCTGAAGCAGTCTTTGAGGTACTCTCGGCCAATTTTACTTTATACTTAACGCTTAGAGTTTTAACAGGCAGATTTAATGATTTACAAAATCTATTGTCTACGAAAGACTTATCTGAACCTGAATCAAATAATACTCTAGCATGAGCTTTATTGATAAAGAAAGTACCTGTTGTGACATTGTCATCCCGAATAGCCTCTTGAGCGTCCATTTGAGAGCTTCCAGCTTTGGTCTTCTTAGCCTCCCCAGGCTTCTTGGTTTTATTTGGTCAATTTGTCTTGATGTGCCCTATTTCATTGCAACCATAGCAGGTTGCGTCCTTTATGTCTTGGCACTCCAAAGTATGGTGCCCCTTCTTATTACAAATCCCACAAGGCCTAGCTTGTGACTCTAGAGTGCATTTCCCTTTAGTCGCCTTCTTCGGGCAGCGGGTCTTTATGTGCCCTTTCTCGCCGCAACCATTGCATCTGGCGTCCTTCAAGTCCTTGCATTCAAGGGTTTTGTGATCCATTTCTTTACAAATGCCACATCCCCCGGTCAGTTCATAGAAGCATTTTCCGAAATGCTTCTTCTTGCAGGTTTTACATTTGGGTTTTGCCTCCTTTGGCTTGGACGGGTTATAGTTTGAACCGGTCTTACCCTTTTTGTAACCTTTATTTGGGGTATTATCGTGCTTTCGCTTATGATCCTTCAACACACGGCCCACAGCGTTGTTTACGGCTGTATCTATCATAGCCTGTAACTCGGTGCTCGTTAAGTTCAGTCTTGCATCATTATTCTGATCAGCTGGATGATTGTGAGCTTCAGATGGGTCAGCCATGGTGAAGCTTTGAAGGCTACAAACCAAGTAGTAATAATTGGTTTAATTATAGTGAATTGTCGAATTTGATGATTAAATAGCCATGGTACAAATAAGCCATTTAGGCGAATAGATAGTATTAAATTTATTTGATTATGTTTTGCTTAGGTTTTTAAATAAACCATCTTTGGCGTTTTAACGGAATATAATCTTTCATATCTATAGACGGGGGACATAAGTCACGACTGTCAATGTCGTACCGACATTTTATATAGCACAAGGGCTTGTTCCAAAGGACTTTTGATGGCACAGAGGCCTTGTCACTAGGAAATTTTAAAAACATAATCAATGATTCCTTTGGATCGGAAAATTTCATAGTTCATTGTCTTGACAAGAAGTTATGAAATAAAACTATCTTTTTATGTACATATCCTTGCCCGTAGGCATACATTCTAAATGAATGTTTTGATGTATGCATCATGTTCGACGTTTATTAGTCATGATTCCTCTTGATCATTTATGCTAAATAAGGGGTTTGGAAAATTCCTAATATGAAGATGACAAGTGTGATTTTATCGCATCACTGTTGTTAGGAGTGTTAACATATTTTCAGATGTTAACAAGGATTTGAATTTCTTTTAAACAGGTCTTACCATCATAGCTAGGTCTCTGATGACACTCAAGCTAGGTTATACCTTTAAGATTCTCTTTTAACATGTATACTGGCAGGAAAGGAATGATATTTATTTTATTCAGGATTTTCATTATAATAATCCTAAATTTAATTAAAATATAATTATGGCACAAAAAGCCAAGTCACAAGGACAAAATTATAAGCCAAAATTTTATAGAATCGAGGCATTAAGGCTTGAATCAAAGTTCATTACCTTTTCTTGACAGGGAGTTGTAGGCTACGACTGTCTTAAGTCTCAGAGGACGTTAATTATAGCCCGTAGGCACTTCATCCTTAAGGGATGATTATATAAATAAGGGAATTTAGAATAACCCAATTTAAGAATGACTTATGTGATTTTATCGAATCACATTTTGTCAAGCATGTTAATATGGCTTCAGATGTTAACAAGGATTTGAATCTTTAGGTTTTACCATCTTGGCCATGCCTGCAATGACATTTAGGCTAGGTTTTACCTTTAAGATTCTTTTTAATATTTAACGCAGAACAATCCTAAATGGAGATGTTAAATAAGGATCTGAATCTATTTGAGGAACTACCATCTTGGCCCTGTCTTAAAATAATACGTGGCTAGGTATTGTCTTTTTTAGGTTTTGCCATTTCATTATAATGGTAGATCTTATAAAATGAATGTTATTTTAATTTATTTCATATATTATATTCACATACAATGATATGAATGAAATTTAGGTAAAACACTCCAATGATTTTTTTTTAAAAGAGGTACAGAATTGCCCTAAACGGGACTTGAAAAGAAATAATGTTGTCCACGAAGGGACTGAAAGATAAATATGTCCTTATAAGGACTATTAAAGAAACGATCTTTAGCAAAAGGAGTTTTCTTCTTCACTTTACCTCTGAATGTTCTCTCCCTGGATGCTCGTTTCATTCTAGCCGTGGTACGAAGCTCAGCATTTCAAGGCTTCGGATGTGGAGAATTTCTAATACAGCCTCTTCGCTTGGCGACATATCCAATATATAAAAATTGGAAGCAGTAATTTATAGATTAGGATTGAGAGTATTCCTATGTTAAGTCTAGACTCAGAAGGTCAAGGAATGTGCCACTGTGTCATTGAGATTAAACACAAAAGGCTAGTGTTTAATTCACTCAATGTTGGCTCTGATACCAACCTGTCACACCCCGATATTTCCACGTATTACCGGTGGGGAGTATCGTGACGTAGTTGATATCATCATAGTCAAACAACACAAATTATAAATGCACAGCGGAAGCAAAGATAAAATATATTACAAACCGATATAAAGTAATATCAAAGTATTACAAACGGAATGTAAAAGATCCACAGGCGGATCAAAAGATAAAAAGAAACTTTGTTCAGCAGACTTTAAGGCATCCAAGGTTGCGAGACTCTTATTGATGCTAAGGAGAGGCCAGCCTATTACGAGTAGTACCTGCACTTAACCTTTTTGGGAAAATACGTCAGTTTACACTGGTAAATACAATTAACTGACTCATTTTGAAAAGTTTAATAAAATTGATTTGAATGCACGTGGCACAAAACATTTTATAACTTGGGATAATTATTTGAATATAATACTTGTAAAAGAATTACATGTTCCTTATGCGTTCAGTAGCCCGATCCGTAGACCGCGTTAAAGATCAATAGACACACCACAATATTTGTTTAGGCACTGACGGGTGTACGCCTACACCCCGTGCTTAGGTCGTGGCCATTTCGTAAAATGATGCCAAGGATATCCGGGATATGGTCATTAACCCCCCAAAGGCTTTAAGCAAACAAAACATGTCACGCCTCCAAGGCGGGGTGGGGTTTTTGGAGGGTGTGACCCAGGATCATAGCCACCAATCATATTGAACAAAGCATGTAAGTAATTTTTATAAAATCCAACACAATACAATTGGTGTCAAAACATAGTTTGAGTTTACAGCGGAAGCAAAACATAAGTTTCATATTTTCCCACAACGACCACGCCTCCTCGTGCAAGCTCCTTAAGCTAGGGATCTAACGACCTGCAAGGCATGTAACAACGAGTCAACAACAAAGTTGAGTGAATTCACGTTTCTGTTCTCTGGCTTACTAGCCCGTAGGATTATTATCCCGAAGTTTTGTTTTGTTGTCCTAACCAGGACGAACGTACGTTATTCTGCACTCTGGAGAATTCGTATGTATCGCGGTCTCCCAGACATGTGTGCGAAGATTAGTATTCGTATCGCGGCCATTCCAGGCATGTTTGCGAAGATTAGTAGAGTGGCATCCTACCTACTGAGGATGGCCGTGCCTTGTAGAAAGTCTGTGAACTCACCTTGATTTAACAAGCTTCCTGATTCTAACTCTTCTGAGAATTAGCATCTACTTTGGTATGAGGTAGAGTTTAGCCTAAGCTTAATAACCTAATTTGCACACGAAACTAGGTAAATAACTTAATACAGCTTTTACGATAACTCACGAGATCAAATTCTCACAATGAATGTCAAAATGCAATACTTTGTCCATCGAATTATCGATGATCCATTGAATTAACAATGAACGACAAGGTATAATACTTTACCCATCGAATTAACGATAATCCGTTGAATTAACAACGAACGATAAAGTATAATACTTTACCTATCGAATTAACGACAATCCGTCAAATTAATGACGAACGATAAAGTATAACCCTAATGTGGGCGGCACTTAAACATCCCTTGGATAGTTTAATCGATCGGACAATGAATCGTAAGAGCGATTGAGTTAATACCCTGTTCTGCAGCACCCCGCTATACTTAATTAGGGTTTCGTGTGTGTTGATTGTGATAATCAGACGATAATTCGGTGCCTAGAGCGAATTTCTTCGTCGACTGAACACCAGAAAGAAAGTGCCAAGGCCTGCTATTTATACACGAAAGTTGACATGCTTACGGACCGTAAGCTTCCTGATGTTGCGGTCCGTATGACACCTTACGGACCGTAAGCTTAGTAGTGTTGCGGTCCGTATGGTACACCAATGCACTATAAGGTTGCCACGCGTGGGAGTAGCCTAGCTGAGTCAACAATTTCTTAAAATTAAACTTCGACAGCAAGTTATATAGATAATCATCAAGTAGGGAATACCCCCCCTGAGTTTTAGGGGCCCAAATCCTGATTCTGATTGTTCTAGAAATCTTAGGGTTTGTGCAGAATCACTTGGGTTTCTTAATTAGGGTTTCCAATTGGACTAATTATAATACTAAATAGGACTTTTTAGTGAGAGTTGCTACATTCTCCCCTCCTTATAGAAATCTCGTCCTCGAGATTTACTCGAATAAGTAAGGATACTAGTACTAATCTTTTATGTTTGAGAAACTTTAACCTTTCTGTCTTCTATCTAAAGTGATTTCTCAACAAATCTTTAAACTTTTCATTTATCTCTAAATACTACCAGAAATTTGTCAGATAGACATTTCTTAAGGTTATATACATGAAATACTTAGGGATGACTTAACCTTAACCATAGTACTTTAAAATAAATATTATAGAACACCGTAAAGTATTGAGTCTTGCACTTGGAATGAAGCATCGTTGTGGATCATTGAACACTTTACCGGTTATAGTCTGGTTTTCATCAAAAACTTTTTCCTTTTTAAAACCAAGTTCACTATAACCAATGGCTCTGATACCACTCTGTCACACCCTCCAAAAACCCCACCCCGCCTTGGAGGCGTGACATGCCCAGGATCATAGCCACCAATCATATTGAACAAAGCATGTAAGTAATTTTTATAAAATCCAACACAATACAATTGGTGTCAAAACATAGTTTGAGTTTACAGCGGAAGCAAAACATAAGTTTCATATTTTCCCACAACGACCACGCCTCCTCGTGCAAGCTCCTTAAGCTAGGGATCTAACGACCTGCAAGGCATGTAACAACGAGTCAACAACAAAGTTGAGTGAATTCACGTTTCTGTTCTCTGGCTTACTAGCCCGTAGGATTATTATCCCGAAGTTTTGTTTTGTTGTCCTAACCAGGACGAACGTACGTTATTCTGCACTCTGGAGAATTCGTATGTATCGCGGTCTCCCAGACATGTGTGCGAAGATTAGTATTCGTATCGCGGCCATTCCAGGCATGTTTGCGAAGATTAGTAGAGTGGCATCCTACCTACTGAGGATGGCCGTGCCTTGTAGAAAGTCTGTGAACTCACCTTGATTTAACAAGCTTCCTGATTCTAACTCTTCTGAGAATTAGCATCTACTTTGGTATGAGGTAGAGTTTAGCCTAAGCTTAATAACCTAATTTGCACACGAAACTAGGTAAATAACTTAATACAGCTTTTACGATAACTCACGAGATCAAATTCTCACAATGAATGTCAAAATGCAATACTTTGTCCATCGAATTATCGATGATCCATTGAATTAACAATGAACGACAAGGTATAATACTTTACCCATCGAATTAACGATAATCCGTTGAATTAACAACGAACGATAAAGTATAATACTTTACCTATCGAATTAACGACAATCCGTCAAATTAATGACGAACGATAAAGTATAACCCTAATGTGGGCGGCACTTAAACATCCCTTGGATAGTTTAATCGATCGGACAATGAATCGTAAGAGCGATTGAGTTAATACCCTGTTCTGCAGCACCCCGCTATACTTAATTAGGGTTTCGTGTGTGTTGATTGTGATAATCAGACGATAATTCGGTGCCTAGAGCGAATTTCTTCGTCGACTGAACACCAGAAAGAAAGTGCCAAGGCCTGCTATTTATACACGAAAGTTGACATGCTTACGGACCGTAAGCTTCCTGATGTTGCGGTCCGTATGACACCTTACGGACCGTAAGCTTAGTAGTGTTGCGGTCCGTATGGTACACCAATGCACTATAAGGTTGCCACGCGTGGGAGTAGCCTAGCTGAGTCAACAATTTCTTAAAATTAAACTTCGACAGCAAGTTATATAGATAATCATCAAGTAGGGAATACCCCCCCTGAGTTTTAGGGGCCCAAATCCTGATTCTGATTGTTCTAGAAATCTTAGGGTTTGTGCAGAATCACTTGGGTTTCTTAATTAGGGTTTCCAATTGGACTAATTATAATACTAAATAGGACTTTTTAGTGAGAGTTGCTACAAAACATTTCAAAACGGAGCATATCAATGGTTTAACCTCTATTCGATTAAAGATTCAATGCTCGAGCAAACGGTATTTTATATACCGTACCCCAAGCCCGTATAAGGGAAAATAAGTTAAAAGTATTTACCTGAGCTAAATATAAATTCAATCCCAGCCGTATCAAATCAGTAAGTACAGATAGCTTTTACTGGGCTCCTAAATCTGGAACGAAGGTTTTTAATAACCTATTAGATTCCTAACGGGTCTTAATTAAGCTTATGCTTAGACCGGTTAGTTTTAAAAGAAGATACGGTTCAAACGCATGGTAAAGCGAAGACTGGTTTAGAATGTGATTTTGACCTGACAAGCTTGTATGCTTGTTTAATATGGGTAAATTAAACACATTCTGGATTTTGAGATGAAAACGATATGGTTTGACCCGTTTCGGCTAAATTATGCAAACTAGTTACATAAGCCGATCCGAACGCGAAAATGCGTAACAGGTAACCAAATGAGTCATATGCAGGTTTCCTAAGTTAATATGCCTTAAATATGTTGTGACATCAGAAGATATCTTCTATTATGCCCCATATGAATTTAAACTCAAATTATGCCCCGCAGGGGTATTTTGGTCATTTAAGGTTATAAAAGAGATTAAATATTATTCTGAGTTACAGGTCTGATTTAATCAGTAAATATACTTAATTTAATAAGTTATAATAGTAGGGTATCATATATATATGAAATTCATTAATTATAACCATACTATGCACCGTATGGGCATTTTGGTAATTTCACATAGGCTTAAAAGGTCAAAACTGAAAACCTTAGTTCAAAACTTTTCCTTACTATTAAAATTTAAAAATTTACTGAATATATCAGTAGGCGCCAACCCTTATATGTTTAAAATAGTTTTGATACATACTATGCGTTAAAAACGCTTAAAAAGGCGATTTGGAGCCATTTCTGGGTTTTCAAAGGAAAGCTGATGTTTTTATTATTCCAGAAGGCTCAAAATATTTTATTTATCATATTAGATCAGTATAAAAAGGTTTGTCATCAAAAGGATTTGTAAAACTCATTTTATAGCCCAAAAGGGCAAAACCGTCAATAACCGAAACCAAGGTATAACCCTATGTTATGCTCAGCCTAAAAATAAAAAAAAATCTTCAAAAATCCCAAAATATTATATTACATCAGTGGGTAAAAAGTTTGATATCAAAAATCGGGTTTGGATAGGCTATATGCCAATTACGCCGTTTAATTACTAAAAAGCTTTCTAATTACGCTAATGAGCATAACTCTTAATCTAGACCTCAAACTGATGTCAAATTTTAGGTACAAGTTTATAAACCAGTAACTAAGGTTTCTACTCTTTTACATTTTCAAAAAACATGTTTTAAGGTTGTCACACCCTCAAAATCCACATGCGAAGTACCACCGCGAGGTGTATGACATGACCAGGATCCAGCCACTAATTATTTTGAACGGTTTAGTTATTATTACAAATAACGGTATAATTAGCGACCAATTTAAATTTTCAAAACATAGTTTAAGTTTGCAGCGGAAGGGAAAAGAGAACATATCGTAATTTAAAACCACAAGTTTATTAATTATGAACTTACAAGCCACACACTCCAGCCGATTGCAATGTCCATCCTAAACTGTATCGAGCAACCTGCAAAGCATGAAGTAGGGTATCAACATAAAGTTGGCGAGTTCACGAGTTGTCCAGTTTTAGTTTTTTTTGAAAACGTAAGTTGTTTAGATAAAACATTTATAATCACGTCATGGGGAGCTACCCCATATGAAAGCTACTAAACTGGCGTTACCGAAACTATTGACGAGAAGATTGTGTGCCCCGAGTCAATGTCTATCGCCATTGACCAAGATGCAAGGTCTACTAGTTCACGCCCGATCTCCCCCGGTCACGGTGTGAGGCTGTCAAACCTAATAGCGCTGATTTATAAATAATATCCAAACGTATCTCCCCCAGAGATAGTAATTTAAAAGTACCCATTCGTATTTTCCCCCGGAAATATTAGTTTGAAAGTATTCTTCCCAAAGATGGCAGTTTGTTCGTGTCCCTCCCTGGGACGCATGCTTTTAGTGTGTGAACTCACCTTTGCTTTGCTCGGCAGTCAATTTACTTGTGTTACGTTGGTCACCCATACCCTATTATGGTTATTAATATTCATCAGGTTCGTATGCAAGTAACGTCACGTATAAAGTACACGTACCTAACATATAGCACACATGTTACACTAGTACCCTATACATTATTAGGCCTATCCTATCATAAGAGTAGTTAAACAGTTAACAGTCACACACAGTCCAAAACATGATATCACGTTATGCGGCCCAATAACTAAGCAGAGTGGTCCAGTCGGAACCAGGTGGTCTCGAATCGAGACTACGAGGTCTCGAGTCGCAACCCTGCGTTTTCGAGTCGCAACTACAGATCTCGAATAGTGCATATTTGAGTCGCAACCGTAGGGGTCTCGAGTCCCGTCTCGAGTCGAGATCAGGAGATCTCGAGTCGCAACTGTGCTGGTCTCGACTCCTGGAGCGCCTTGCCTGGTTTCGAGTGGTCACTAAGTGGTCTCGAGTCGCAACCGTAAGGTGTCGACTCGTAGACTATGCAGATGCTTCTAGAATTTTCAGAATAGTACGATCCAATCAAAATTCATAAACATGTACTATCCAATTAAATTTCATTAACATGTTTCCTATACCGTATCCTCCTGAATTCAGATCAATGCTCCTTAATTCAAATATTCTTATCACATTCAAACAGTTCATCAGATTCATCAAAATAGGTCTAGCACTATAGCTTTCCATCAAAAACATATCATCAAATTAATTATGACTTATAGCAACTAAAACCCAAAAAAAATCGCTCAAACACACAACCGATTGTCATGAGACTTTTATTAAAATCCTATTATCATCATCAGACATCACTAAAAGAAACACATACTCCTATTTAACCAATTATCTAAAACAGTTAACAACATTTTTGCACAAAAGCATGAACCAAAATGACGCAAACATAAATCTCAGATTAACATACTCCTAGTCATCATTTCAATCCTCATTCAAAGCATTCAGATTGTACTCATTATCCCAAAAACATACTTCTAAATCCCATACATACTAAACAGTTAATATATCATCAATACAAAACACACTATCACTTCATAATTAAACAACAACTCTATCTGATGTGCAGATCTATGCAAAATAGCTAATTTACACATATATTTTAACAGAACAGAAGACATCAAGATGCGAGGCAATCACATACCGACCGGAGGGTTAAGACCATGCTGTTGTGTGCGACCCGAGGCTGAACCCGACAAGACCCGAGCAAAACCCGAGACCGCTGCCACTGCTCCTTTCCCGAACAGAGACTCGAACTGAACATGACCCGAGCTATCATTATCATCAGCTCAGGCCGGTGAGATTCGTCGGATAATCAGAACCGCCGTCGCTGCCTTTGCTTCTAGCGACTGTGGCCGCCAGTATCCCCAAATCAACGACCACCATCTTCCTCTTCAATCAGCAGTATGGCTTGAGCCGGTTCGACATCAAAACAGAGCATCGGAGAAGAGAGAACGAGAGGGGTGTGTGTGACTGCGCGATCGTCGGAGATGCGCTCCGGTCGTCGGTAGTTGCTTGACCGAAAGAGAAGGGGCAGGGGGTATGGGTGAGCGGCAAGTGTGAGAGGTTTTTAGGGGTTTTGGAAGGTTTATAAGGTGTTTAAATAGGCTAAGGTTCTAGGTTTAGGGAGTTGGCTTGGGCCTAGCCTAAGTACGAGCCTGTTTAAACAACTACACGTCTCGCCCAACCCGATTGGCCCGGTTATATTAACTTATTCACAAATAATCGAAACTTCCGTCGCGGGTTATTATTTTGAGAAATAATGACGATAATCATAAATAAATAATAGTGAATACGAGCATTAATAAAATGCTCGTTTCTCGACGATCAGGATCAAGGGTTCGAGTTGTCACATTCTCCCCACGTTACTGGAATTTCATCCTCGAAATTAGGCAAAAGTCAAACGATACGCCCTATATGTATACAAAGACTTCATCACCATACGTAGATACAAGCAATTTCACGAAAGTCCACAGAACGAACATGCAAGCCACATAGCACATACAGTCACGCAGCACGTAAAAATCACATAGTATTAGATTCACAGAGTTGTACGTATCTCACACAGTACGGATTTTCACAAACTTAACTATATCATCCAAGAAACGTACAGGAAAACCCGAAGTGTCACATTATCCCCAAGTTTAAGAAATTTCGTCCCGAAATTTAGCACGCAACTACTGACAAGCTAGGGTGTTTAAGCGTTTTCGTGGGGTGTCACATCATCCCCTTGTTGGCTTGAAATTTCTTCCCGAAATTCATTTGTAGCTTCAGTGTCTGTAAACAACTGGGGATACATGCGCATCAGCTGCTTTTCCCGTTCCCAGGTAAACTCTGGGCCATGGCGTGAGTTCCAACGAACTCGGTCTGTTGGTATAATATACCAAGCTTGAGGGTTTGATTTCTTGATCCCTGATCTCAACCGGTTCTTCAATGAAGCGTAGCTGGTTGTTGATCATGAGTTCCTAAGAGAACAACAAATGTTTCATCTGACTGATACTTCTTTGGATTAGGCCCGCGAAAGACGTCGTGTACTGCAATAAGCTCTTCAGGCAGGTTTAGCATGTAAACAACCTTACCGATCCTTTTTGTAACCTCGAATGGTCCAATGTATCACGAATTAAGCTTGCCCTGTTTGCCAAAATGCACTATACCCCTTTCAGAGTGAAACTTTAAGTAGGACCCGGTCCCCGACCTGGAACTCTAGAGGTTTCCTACGCTCATCAGCGTAGCTTTTCTGACGATCATGAGCTGTCGCCATGCGTTGTCTGGTCTGGACGATCTTATCTGTTGAGTCAAGTACAAGTCTTGGGCCGGTAATTTGGCTTCCGCCAACTTCCGCCCAACACAGAGGTGTCCTGCATTTGCGTCCGTGCAATGCCCTAAATGGTGCTGCCTGATGGCTAGTGCAGTAACTGTTGTTGGAAGCGATTCCTAGTAAAGTGAAGAGTCACTTGTTTTCCAAAGTCGATATCCCATGCTCCCAGCATACTCTTAAGGGTTTTCAGAAAATGTGTTCGGTCTAACCAACAGTTTGCGGGTGATAAATGAGGTTCATGCCTAACTGTGAGCTGAAGGAATTATGCATAGTCTGCCACAACTCGGAAGTAAAACGCAGGTCTCGATCAAAGATAATAGAGGTTGGCACCCCGGCCTGGTAACTGCTTCTTAACAAGTAGACAGCTGCAAGTTTCGAAAACCTGCCATTTTCGTTGCTCACAAGGAAGTGCGCAAGCTTGGTTAAATGATTTATGACTCCCCAGATAGGCCTTGAGGTCGTGATGCATCTTGTCAGAGTCGGGATGTACTATGTAGACTTGTGTGCTTCACCCATCACAAGTTCTCAGAGATTCCCGCAAGATGGAACCCATATACGTTCCATAAAGTAGTGAACGCAGTTGCCCTTGAGTTTGAGCGGCTTTTTCGTGTCACGCATGGACTCAGCCAAAGAATTTTCCGCTTTCAGAGTTTCTACTAGAGCGTTTCGGGTTTGATCGGGAGGTTCGAAGGAATAGTAAATTGTAACACACCTACATGCTTAGGTTTAGTCTCTTGTCAACCCAGTCCGGATGATGCCTTATTGCGCAATCGTGATCATTTAGGAGTTCGACCCCGTTGGTGCTGTCGCGTGTTAAAAGACTGTGTTGGAGACTCTCGTGATCGGTGTAAATCATGCAGTTGGTACCGTACGAGTAATGTCTCCACATTTTGAGCACGAGGACTACGGATCTCAATCCTGAACCATGCATAGAGTAGCCCCTTTCGGGAACTTTGAGTTGTCAAGAGGCGCAAGCGATCGAGAAAAGCGGGCCTTACTACATCAAAAGTCATGCATTGAAAACTTAGTGTAAAGCGGTTTGGGTCGCAGAAGTACCAGGGTAAAGCGTAGGAGTCATCCTGATTCCCATAGGTTTTCAGAGTAGGTTCAGATGTCGTCGAAAGAAACAAGCGTCGAGTTTGACAGGATGGGATAAACTCAAATGTCGTGACTAGGTGTTGATCATATCGAGTTCGAAGAACAGTGCTTGCGATACCCGTTACCCCCGGGGTATCTTTGGCTCGTTGCTCCAACGAGTAACATTCGTAGGAAGTAATCCGTCCAAACGGAGATTTTGTGTAGGGTAGAGTAGGATAAGGATCTTGGAATCCGTGAAACATAACGCAAGTAACGAGAATTTGTAAGAAGGATAGTCGCGATCGATGCGTTCGAACTTGAGGCAAAACATGAGGGCTTTAGGATCGGTAATTAAGGATTCATCTGATGTCGGCGAGGTAGCTGGTCGTACACACGTTGTATGCAGTTAGAATTAAAGAACGTCGCTTATCGATAAGGAGTGTTTCATCGATGTGGTTAGAACCATAAGAAGCAGCTAGAGAGGGACGGTCGTCGTGCGGGTTTGTAGGGTTTAGGATCTACTAAGATGTCTGGCAGGATGTGATTCCTCAAACGGGTGGGAAATCAAGCTCGAGTGGATGGTTCAAAGTCGTGCGAATGAGTTCGGAGTAGTGCTTGCGTCGTCGAGGGGGGGGGTTTCGGTGTGAAACTGCGAAAACAGGTTTTCGAGAAAGCGCGATTGAAGTAACACGTTGAATTTCAAGGGCTAAAAAGTTTGTTGACTAAAGGTCGAGTTTGTTGAATTCACCAAACTGAAGAAAGATCTGGTCAAGGTTTCTATACGAAGAAACGTGGACGTCGTGATAAAGAAATGCCGGAAGCGAGGATACTGCCCCTAAGCAATAATTGTTGGTTCGTACGAAAGCTAGCGAAATTATTCACAGAATCTGAAAAGTCGTCAAAGAATAATGGCTCTGGCAAATGAAGGATAAGGTAAGTACCTAGATCACCATGCTCGTCGGTGGGTTGACTGGTTTCTGTCTTCGTCGCGTCACGCTTCCAATTACGCCGGTTTGTAAGAAAGATATCAATTTGCTGGGTTTTGGGGCGTGCTAAGGTATAAGGTTCAACTTGAATAAGGATTAACCATGTAACGAGGAATTAGGGGAAATAACTTCGTGGTCAATGGAAAAGTGATACGATTGCTGGCACTACAGTGAGGAACATACACCACGCATGCTTTTCGTGTTCGAGACGCGCAAACAGAAACCCGAAAAGTGTAGATTTACTAGAACGCTTCAAGAATCCAGGTGATCGGTCGGATGAGGGAATGAGTCTCACCACTTAATTCGGGAAAAGAAATACGTAAGTAAAAAGGATGCGAATGACGTCGTCGTTCCTTCTAATATCCCATGATGTAGGGGTGGCTCCCCTTCGTCGATTCGTTCTCGTAACTTCTCTACGTGCTTCGTAGTAGGCCTTTCCTGTAAGCATGTACATCGTGTGAACGTTTCCCGCGTCGATTCGTCATAGCCCAGGGATGACGTCAAGAAATATGTGGGCGAGGACTTGGAATAACTGGTTCCTTGCCCTAAGAGTGTCATGGTTTTGAATCAAGGTTAGGAGAATCCACTCCTACTTAGCGCACATCAGGTTTGCGTAGTTTTCGTATGATTCACAGTATTGAATACAACTACATATTTACACACATATGCTGAATATATACATACACATTTACACATATATGTGTGCACAAGTAAATGCCGATGAATATAATTACTATGTGAGTACCTGAATCTGACGAACCTTGCAATCCGGAGTGTGGTGTCGTTGTGGTTTTCATTAAAGAACGGTTATAGTCTGGTTTTTCATATAAAACATTTTTCATCTTAAAAATATTTTATATCTTTAACCTAGTTCACTATAACCAATGGCTCTGATACAAATATGTCACACCCTCAAAATCCACATGCGAAGTACCACCACGAGGCGTATGACATGACCAGGATCCAGCCACTAATTATTTTGAACGGTTTAGTTATTATTACAAATAACGGTATAATTAGCGACCAATTTAAATTTTCAAAACATAGTTTAAGTTTGCAGCGGAAGGGAAAAGAGAACATATCGTAATTTAAAACCACAAGTTTATTAATTATGAACTTACAAGCCACGCACTCCAGCCGATTGCAATGTCCGTCCTAAACTGTATCGAGCAACCTGCAAAGCATGCAGTAGGGTATCAACATAAAGTTGGCGTGTTCACGAGTTGTCCATTTTTAGTTTTTTTTTTTTTGAAAACGTAAGTTGTTTAGATAAAATATTTATAATCACGTCATGGGGAGCTACCCCATATGAAAGCTACTAAGCTGGCATTATCGAAACTATTGACGAGAAGATTTTGTGCCCCGAGTCAATGTCTATCGTCATTGACCAAGATGCAAGGTCTACTAGTTCACGCCCGATCTCCCCCGGTCACGGTGTGAGGCTGTCAAACCTAATAGCGCTATCAACTAATAACCCGTTCGCCCCCGGCGATTAATCGGTACTTGTAAGCAGGGACTTTACATGATAGAGATTCGTTTAGTTTGGCTAGTTGTGATTTATAAATAATATCCAAACGTATCTCCCCCGGAGATAGTAATTTAAAAGTACCCATTCGTATTTTCCCCCGGAAATATTAGTTTGAAAGTATTCTTCCCAAAGATGGCAGTTTGTTCGTGTCCCTCCCTGGGACGCATGCTTTTAGTGTGTGAACTCACCTTTGCTTTGCTCGGCAGTCAAGTTACTTGTGTTACGTTGGTCACCCATACCCTATTATGGTTATTAATATTCATCAGGTTCGTATGCAAGTAACGTCACGTATAAAGTACACGTACCTAACATATAGCACACATGTTACACTAGTACCCTATACGTTATTGGGCCTATCCTATCATAAGAGTAGTTAAACAGTTAACAGTCACACACAGTCCAAAACATGATATCACGTTATGTGGCCCAATAACTAAGCAGAGTGGTCCAGTCGGAACCAGGTGGTCTTGACTCGAGACTACGAGGTCTCGAGTCGCAACCCTGCGTTTTCGAGTCGCAACCACAGATCTCGAATAGTGCATATTAGAGTCGCAACCGTAGGGGTCTCGAGTCCCGTCTCGAGTCGAGATCAGGAGATCTCGAGTCGCAACTATGCTGGTCTCGACTCCTGGAGCGCCTTGCCTGATTTCGAGTGGTCACTAAGTGGTCTCGAGTCGCAACCGTAAGGTCTCGATGTCACGGCCCTTGACCCGGTTTGACCCGTTTCAGGAGTTGTGGGACAGAAATCCCGTGGTATTTAATTCACAGCGGAAGTTTCTTCAGGATCTTTTTAAAACTGAAATATTTCCCGATTATTTTATTTCACAATTCGGGATAAAACCCGGTAATTTACAATATTGAGATTTCACGAAGAAATCTTTTATTTTACAAAACATGTTTCTTTATTTTATACTGAGCCACTTCCTTAAGCTGATAGTGCTTCATGGCACTTTTCCTAGATCACAACAGATCACCTGAAACATGTTTGAAAAAGGTTTTGTCAGCGGGAAATACTGAGTGAATCATTCTATTTACTAAAAAGACACATTTTTTATAATTTACAGTATTAAGAGCAATTACAATGTTTCAGATATCAAACAACTACCCTCGGTATTTGTCACTCGACTCATTTCTGTGACTATGGTCATATCACCCATTGGCTAACTCGTTGTCCAATGGTGAAGATTATCAAGTAATGTATACAAAACCCCACATACCGGCTGTAATATGGTGATTACAAAGACTTAATCCCTGTAATTATAACTTTGAAATAAACATGCTTTTGTAAATAGATTTGATAAAAAGAGAATGACTCACATTGCAGATTTATCAGAGCTTATCCTACTGATTAGCCTTGACAACCTAGTTTAAATAATCATGCACACAAACTAGGTTAGTAACTTAATACAACATTTACGATAACTCACGAGATTAAAACCTTCACAACGAATGACAAAGTGCGATACTTAAACATCCATCGATTTAACGACGAATGACAAAGCATAAACCCTAATGTGCGCAGCACTTAAACATCCATCGGATAGTTTAATCGATCGGACATTGAATCGTATCAGCGATCGAGTTATTACCCTGATTGTGGCAGCACTTCGTGATCAGTGTGTGTTTTTGTAGTGATTATACTATAACTCAGCGTACAATTTGAATTTGAACGTCGAAAGAACACTCAATTGCATGAAACAGACTGTCCTATTTATACGTGAAATTGACATCTCCCGCGTGTCGCGGAAGATGTCCCTGGTTCTGTCGCGACACGCCTGGGGTAACAACCTACCCTAGGGTAGCCTTGTCACTAGTATAGGCCTGCTGACTCGATTTCGTGTTATTTCGAATTTTTGACAGCATTTTCTGTAGATAACTCTAACTAGGGTTTACCCCCCCCCCCCTTAGTTTTAGGGGCGCTAAACCTGATTCCAAATGTTCTGAAAATTTTAGGGATTATGCAGAAACACTTGGGTTTCTCAATTAGGGTTTCCTATTTAGACAATTTAATTAAATAAATATGACTTTTGATGAGAGTTGTTACATTCTCCCTACCTTAATAAAAATCTCGTCCTCGAGATTTACTGGAATAAGTGAGGATACTTTCGCTTCATTTCTGATTCCAGCTCCCAAGTATATTCAGCTCCTCTCTTTGAATTCCATCTGACTTTGACTAAAATTAGTCGTTTGTGTTTGAGAAACTTGATCTTTCGATCCTCAATTTGAAGAGGTTTCTCAACAAATTTCAGCTTTTCGTTTACCTTTATATCTCGAAGAGGTACTACCAGTGATTCATCTGATAAACATTTCTTGAGATTGGATACATGAAATACATCATGTACTCCTGCTAATTCTTCTGGTAGTTGTAAACGATAAGCGACTGGTCCTATACGTTGGATCACAGAAAATGGTCCTACGTATCTTGGACTTAGCTTTCCTTTCTGTCCGAATCTAACTACTCCTTTCCAAGGAGAAACTTTTAATAATACTTTGTCTCCTACTTGGAATTCTAACGGCTTGCATCTATTGTCTGCATAACTCTTCTGGCGATCTCGAGCCGTCTTCAGTCTTTCCTTGATTTGAGTAATCTTATCAGTCGTCTCTTGCACTATTTCAGGACCTGATAATTGACTTTCTCCTATTTCTGCCCAACAGATTGGAGTTCTGCACTTTCTTCCATACAGTGCTTCAAATGGGGCAGTTTCAATACTTGAATGATAGCTATTGTTATAGGAGAATTCAATTAATGGTAAATGATCATCCCAATTTCCACCAAAATCTATTACACATGCTCGGAGCATGTCTTCTAGAGTTTGGACTGTCCTTTCACTTTGTCCGTCTGTTTGGGGATGATATGCAGTGCTCAGATTTAATCGAGTTCCCATAGCTTGCTGGAAGCTTTTCCAGAAATGAGAAGTAAAACGACTATCCCTATCCGAAACAATGGAGAGTGGAACTCCATGTAAGGATACAACTTCATCTACATATAATTTTGCCAACCTTTCCATACTAAAGGTTTCTTTCATTGGTAAAAAGTGAGCTGATTTGGTTAATCGATCCACAATTACCCAAATCGCATCATTACCTTTTCTGGTTTTAGGTAACTTGGTAACAAAATCCATTGTTATAAGTTCCCATTTCCATACAGGCATTTCTAATTG
Source organism: Helianthus tuberosus (assembly GCA_030545235.1). Lineage (NCBI taxonomy): Eukaryota > Viridiplantae > Streptophyta > Magnoliopsida > Asterales > Asteraceae > Helianthus > Helianthus tuberosus. The sequence goes on along the minus strand of CM060411.1, from coordinate 43,679,852 downwards.
TTGTAGTAGACCTGAAGGTTTCTGATGTTCTGCCTTCACTTGTGAACAAGTGAGACATTTAGAAACATATTGCGCTATATCCTTTTTCATTCCTATCTACCAAAAGTTTTTTCTTAAATCTTGGTACATCTTATTGTTTCCTGGGTGCATAGTATACCTAGATTTATGGGCTTCTTCTAAAATCTTAGGTCTTAAGTCTTCCTGCTTAGGTACCCAAATTCTACTTTTGTGGAATCTCCAAATTTCATCTGCTCCTTGTTCTAATTCTTTTATTCGTCCTTTCATTCCTTCATCATCATCCTTGATTGCTGTAGTTTGAACATTCTTCAATTGTTCCATTAAATCTATTTGTAGATTTAATCTGAGAGCACGAACTCGTCGTTGTTTCTCATAATATTTACGACTTAAGGCATCTGCAACTACATTTGCCTTTCCTTCGTGATACTGAATATCACAGTCGTAGTCACTTAAAATTTCCATCCATCTCCTTTGTCTCATGTTTAACTCTTTTTGCCCAAATATATATCTTAAACTTTTGTGGTCTGTGTAGACAGTAAATTTACTTCCGTAAAGATAATGTCTCCAAATCTTAAGGGCAAAAATTACGGCTCCAAATTCTAAATCATGAGTCGTATAATTTTCTTCGTGTTTTTTCAATTGCTTTGAAGCATATGCAATCACCTTTTTGCGTTGCATAAGTACACATCCATATCCTAGTTTTGAAGCATCACAATATACCTCAAAATCTTCAGTTCCTTCTGGTAAGGCTAAGATTGGTGCATTTGTTAATTTCTGCTTTAATATTCTAAAGGCTTCTTCTTGCTTTGGTCCCCATTCAAACTTAACCGCTTTACAGGTTAACTTAGTTAATGGTACGGCTATCTTGGAAAAATCCTTAATAAACCGTCTATAATACCCAGCTAAACCTATAAAACTTCTTATTTCCATTGCTGTTTGTGGAACCTTCCAATTGGTAATTGCCTCTATTTTAGCAGGATCTACGTGAATACCTTCGTGATTCACCATGTGTCCTAAGAATTGCACTTCTTGCAACCAAAATTCACACTTCGAGAATTTGGCATAAAGCTTTTCTTTTCTTAACAAAGTTAAGAGTGCATGAAGGTGTTCACAATGCTCTGTCTGACTTTTGGAATAAATAAGTATATCGTCTATGAAAACAATTACAAATTTATCCAAATATGGTTTACAGATCCTATTCATCATGTCCATGAATGCAGCAGGTGCATTTGTTAACCCAAAGGGCATGACTGTAAACTCATAATGTCCATACCTAGTTCTGAAAGCAGTTTTAGGTATGTCTTCTTCTTGTACCTTCAATTGATGATATCCGGAGCGTAAATCTATCTTAGAAAAATATCTAGCCCCCTGAAGTTGATCAAACAGATCATCAATCCTAGGTAATGGATATCGATTCTTAATTGTAACCTTATTCAGTTCTCTATAATCGATACACATTCTCATTGAACCATCCTTTTTCTTTACAAACAATACTGGCGCTCCCCAAGGGGATGAGCTAGGTTGTATGAATCCTTTACTTAGTAATTCATCTAATTGCGTTTTTAGTTCTAACATTTCTGTGGGTGCTAACCGATAAGGTGCCTTGGCTATCGGTGTAGTTCCTGGAATTAAATGAATCCTAAATTCTACTTCCCTATCCGGAGGTAATCCCGGTAAATCTTCTAGGAATATATCTGGATATTCTGAGACTACAGGAATTTCCTTAAGTTCTTTACCCTTAGTACTAATGATTACTGAAATCATATATACTATTCCTTGTTTTCGTTCATAATTAGCAACTTTCATTACTGATATGAACTTCATGGGCTTACGTGGTTTATCTCCTGTAATCCTAATTACTTCTCCGGTGGGTGATTGAATTTCTATGGAATTCTGATCACACAAGATTCGAGCATGGTTGCTTACTAACCAATCCATTCCTAATACAACATCAAATTCAGCTAACTTCATTGGCAATAAGTTTGCAGAGAATTTATGTCCTAAAAGTTCTATATTTTCTTCCTGCAAAACTTTATCTATTTTAACTGAATTTCCGTCTGCCGTTTCAACTGTAAAAATCTGCCTAATATTGGTTAAAGGTAAATTAAGATCTTGGCAGAATGAAGTATTTATAAAACTTTGGTTTGCACCAGAGTCAAATAATACTTTGGCGAAAATGTTGTGAACTAAGAACGTACCCGTTATCACATCTGGGATGAGTTCTGCTTCTTGAGTGGTTAGCTGAAATGCCCTGGCATTTTTCTTAATAGTTCCGTCGGTCGCCTTGGTTTTATTGTCTGCTGGTTTGATTAATTTAGGACATTCTGGTTTAAAATGTCCTTTTTCTCCACAGTTATAGCAGATCGTTGTTTTCTTTCTGCACTCTTCTTCCCGATGTCCTACCATTTTGCAAAAATTGCAGGTTACATTACATCTTCCATAATGTTTTCTTTTGCAATTCTTGCAGAATGGCATAGTTGAGGATTTTCCCGTTCCTCTTCTGTTGAAGTTGCTATTATTACCCGTACGAAATCCTTGGGTAATTTTCTGAGCCAATTCCTTCTTTCTGTTTTCATCTTGTGTGCGTACCAGTTCATCGGTTAGGGTATTAGCTAATTCCACTGCATCGTCAATAGTGCGAGGTCTCGCAGCTTTAACGATGTTGCGGATTTTACTAATCAGTCCCCAAATGTAGCGAGAAATGAGTACCGGTTCTGGCGAAGCCAGCGTTGGTACCACTCTAGCATATTCAAAGAATGTCGAAGTATAACCGCGACAATCTACACCCATCATCCGATGATTTAGAAACTTATTCGTCATCTGTTCCTTTTCATACTCGGGACAGAATTTTCTTTCTACAAAACCCTTAAATTCTTCCCAAGTCATAGCATAAGCTATTATTCTTCCTTTTGATTGTAACACAGTGTTCCACCATTCAAGTGCTCCTTCCTTGAAGAGATTTGATGCGTACATAACCTGATCATCTTTAGCACATTTACTTATTGCAATGACTGCTTCGGTTTTCTCTAACCAACGCAGTGATGCAGTTGCTCCTTCATTGCCTGCAAATTCAGTGGGTTTACAAGCAAGAAATTCTTTGAAAGTGCAACCAGGTGTTGCAGTTTTCATTTTCTTGGGTAATGGAGCTTGATATGGTTCCCCATTATGGTTAACATGATCATTGCCTCCGTTTACACTATTACTGAAGTTATCTTCAGAAATACGTTTACTAGGAACGATTTGTTGCGGTTCGATTGGATTCTTTACAGCAGCAACGATGGCTGGAATAGCATTGGCTATCCCTTGAGCAACAATATTTTCGATATCTTGTCTAGTCATATATTGATCTCCTGGATGTTGCTCAGACTGATTAACCTCATTTACTGGTTCGTTACCAATGTTTGCCATCTGATAATAAATTTTATATAAATAATTAGTATAATTATAAATATAATAAAACAGTTTGCACATAATCAAATTAACATGTATAACCAAAAATTATCAATTTCCCAGGTTTCATTTCTATATATTATATTATGCTTCGTACACACGATTATCATACAACGTTTTATTTGTTAAGTTATTACACATACTGGTCATTATGATTATTTATTAACAAATATTCCTGCAAACTCCCATTATCTGGTCAGCTAATTTCTTAAAAACGACGCTCCCTTTCGTCATACTTCCAAGTAACTCTTTCTCCCACATCCCTAATCCGATTTCCTGCATCAATTAACTCTTCGCCCCAGAGGCGAAGTTCAGTCAGATTCTCCGGGCTCATAGTTGGGTATAGTGGAGGTTCTGGGTCAACTTGTGGGAAAAATGTATCAGGGTTGTTTAAAAGATTTTGGTATTGCCAATCAGTTGTCCACCATTCATCTAATTCTACTGGTAGTGGTTGAGGTTGGACAATAGGATCTGGAATAGCAGGTTCCAGATTGATTGGGATTGGGACTTCTAGTGGATAACTAAAAAGATCTTCTTCAGTAAATATAAGGTTTGGATTAGCTGGTTCAAGATTTCCATCGGCAGGTCCGATGAGGTCACTCATTACTAGTTTATGATCTAAAACTTCCCAAGGAGTCATTTTCTGTTTTTGGCTAGAACTTTCTCCGATTTCTCTTTCTGTTTGCTTAAAACTCTTTTCAGCTTCTATCTCTACTTGATTAATATCTATCTCTACTTAATAAATATTTTCCTCAATTTCTACCCCTTTTCCTTTGTCTTTTGGTTCTTTAGTTGTAGTAACCTTTCTTGTTGCTGGCTTTTTCCTTCGTACTCGCCTCCAGCCCACAAATCTGCTTCTTTTCTTGGGTTTAGGTTTTGCCAGTGGTTTGGATTGAAATTCCATGGGTTCTTCTTTATCAGCGAAGTAACCGGTGAATTCTTTTGAAACTTCTATCTTAACAGGATAGAGGTTAAGATTTTCTAAACCTTCTGATATCTCATTCATGATGTTTAGCATATATGCAAAATACATACCAAATGTTAAAATAAAATAACAATTTTTTATAGATAACCCGTAAATATTATTGCATACATAAAACAAATGACAAGTAAATTATACTACGATTTACTGTAAACTTATTTATTTACTAAATAAGGTTTCTGGAAAATAAAAGTGTTAAAACATTTGAGTATTTAGAGATTTGCATTTTCTGCTACTGTGGCTAGCATATAAAGATTTGCCCATTTCTCATCTAATTTGTCCTCCCAAGGTGATTTACTGATTAAGTCCTGGGTTTCTTGTTTAACTTTCTTCTCTCGGTTTTTCCTTATTTCCTCCTGACTTTTCCTAATAATCATACTTCTTTTATTAGGAGAAAGTGGTTCCTCGTAATGTGCCTTACGGACAAATATTCCTTCTTCAGGAATTACATAAGGTTTTGTTTGGGATGAACTTCCCTTCTCGTTGGTTGACCTATCTAGTTTAAGATAGATGTTTGACAGCTTTTGTTTACCCATACTGTAATTAACAAATAATCAGTTAATAAAACACATAATCACATAATTGGCAATCAGTAAAATTAAGTATTTCTAAATACTTAATAGGCTTAAATCAGTGGCTCTGATACCACCTTATTTCTGTCACGGCCCTTGACCCGGTTTGACCCGTTTCAGGAGCCGTGGGACAGAAATCCCGTGGTATTTAATTAACAGCGGAAGTTTCTTCAGGATCTTTTTAAAACTGAAATATTTCCCGATTATTTTATTTCACAATTCGGGATAAAACCCGGTAATTTACAATATTGAGATTTCATGAAGAAATCTTTTATTTTACAAAACATGTTTCTTTATTTTATACTGAGCCACTTCCTTAAGCTGATAATGCTTCATGGCACTTTTCCTGGATCACAACAGATCACCTGAAACATGTTTGAAAAAGGTTTTGTCAGCGGGAAATACTGAGTGAATCATTCTATTTACTAAAAAGACACATTTGTTATAATTTACAGTATTAAGAGCAATTACAATGTTTTAGATATCAACCAACTACCCTCGGTATTTGTCACTCGACTCGTTTCTGTGACTATGGTCATATCACCCATTGGCTAACTCGTTGTCCAATGGTGAAGATTATCAAGTAATGTATACAAAAACCCACATACCGGCTGTAATATGGTGATTACAAAGACTTAATCCCTGTAATTATAACTTTGAAATAAACATGCTTTTGTAAATAGATTTGATAAAAAGAGAATGACTCACATTGCAGATTTATCAGAGCTTATCCTACTGATTAGCCTTGACAACCTAGTTTAAATAATCATGCACACAAACTAGGTTAGTAACTTAATACAGCATTTACGATAACTCACGAGATTAAAACCTTCACAACGAATGACAAAGTGCGATACTTAAACATCCATCGATTTAACGACGAATGACAAAGCATAAACCCTAATGTGGGCAGCACTTAAACATCCATTGGATAGTTTAATCGATCGGACATTGAATCGTATCAGCGATCGAGTTATTACCCTGATTGTGGCAGCACTTCGTGATCAGTGTGTGTTTTTGTAGTGATTATACTATAACTCAGCGTACAATTCGAATTTGAACGTCGAAAGAACACTCAATTGCATGAAACAGACTGTCCTATTTATACGTGAAATTGACATCTCCCGCGTGTCGCGGAAGATGTCCTTGGTTCTGTCGCGACACGCCTGGGGTAACAACCTACCCTAGGGTAGCCTTGTCACTAGTATAGGCCTGCTGAGTCGATTTCGTGTTATTTCGAATTTTTGACAGCATTTTCTGTAGATAACTCTAACTAGGGTTTACCCCCCCCCCTTTAGTTTTAGGGGCCCTAAACCTGATTCCAAATGTTCTGAAAATTTTAGGGATTATGTAGAAACACTTGGGTTTCTCAATTAGGGTTTCCTATTTAGACAATTTAATTAAATAAATATGACTTTTGATGAGAGTTGTTACACTCGACTCGTAGACTAAGCAGATGCTTCTAGAATTTTCAGAATAGTACGATCCAATCAAAATTCATAAACATGTACTATCCAATTAAATTTCATTAACATGTTTCCTATACCGTATCCTCCTGAATTTAGATCAATGCTCCTTAATTCAAATATTCTTATCACATTCAAACAGTTCAACAGATTCATCAAAATAGGTCTAGCACTATAATTTTCCATCAAAAACATATCATCAAATTAATTATGACTTATAGCAACTAAAACCCAAAAAAAATCGCTCAAACACACAACCGATTGTCATGAGAGTTTTATTAAAATCCTATTATCATCATCAGACATCACTAAAAGAAACACATACTCCTATTTAACCAATTATCTAAAACAGTTAACAACATTTTTGCACAAAAGCATGAACCAAAATGATGCAAACATAAATCTCGGATTAACATACTCCTAGTCATCATTTCAATCCTCATTCAAAGCATTCAGATTGTACTCATTATCCCAAAAACATACTTCTAAATCCCATACATACTAAACAGTTAATATATCATCAATACAAAACACACTATCACTTCATAATTAAACAACAACTCTATCTGATGTGCAGATCTATGCAAAACAGCTAATTTACACATATATTTTAACAGAACAGAAGACATCAAGATGCGAGGCAATCACATACCGACCGAAGGGTTAAGACCATGCTGTTGTGTGCGACCCGAGGCTGAACCCGACAAGACCCGAGCAAAACCCGAGACCGCTGCCACTGCTCCTTTCCCGAACAGAGACTCGAACTGAACATGACCCGAGCTATCATTATCATCAGCTCAGGCCGGTGAGATTCGTCGGATAATCAGAACCGCCGCCGCTGCCTTTGCTTCTAGCGACTGTGGCCGCCAGTATCCCCAAATCAACGACCACCATCTTCCTCTTCAATCATGTTACACCCATATTCGTACATGGCAAAAGTCGCAGCGGAAATACTAACCATAAAGTTTCTTTCATTATAAATACCTCAATTTATTTAAAATTTAACTTTAACATAATTCTTATTCATAAATCCGTCATCCTCTTATTTACTAATTAAAAACATAGCTTATGTTTACTACATTTTACATTCAACGTCCCCGTACAATCTCTCTAGTGACTCGGTCTTCGATCCCTAATCCTTGTGATAATCGTTCATTATCCGTACAACCTGCATTCACCACATACATTCATAACATTAGCACACATTAAAGAAACAAAGTTCATTCGCGTACACTTCACACTTCGTTATCTTTTAAGCTTTAAGCATTTCATCTGCATATCCATTTCCTGGTGAGGCTTCAATAATGTACCTACATTACTTTTCATTCTCAAGGTACACCATTAATAACGTTAACCCTCATCGTCTCTAAATCATGCTTACATACGTACTTACATACATATCTACATACGTACATATCTTCCCTACAACTTTACATACGTGCATACACTCATACATGCCTTTATACATACATACATACATACTCATCTATATACATACAAACCTTTCCTACATCATTACATACATGCATACAATCGTACATATCTTTCCACATACATACATACACATCTACATACATACAAACCTTTCCTACATCATTGCATACATACATACCCTCGTACATATCTTTACACATACATACATACACATCTACATGCATACAAACCTTTCCTACATCATTACATACATACATACCCTCGTATATATCTTTACACATACATACATACACCTCTACATGCATACAAACCTTTCCTACATCATTACATACATACATACCCTCGTACATATCTTTACACTTAATTCGTTACATCTATGCTTGCGTACACGCTCATCGTACCTCATAAACATTCTAAAATGAGCTTAGAATACAATTCGGGACTCCTTGTAGGTTACAAGACTGATTACGGATGAATTCTGTGCATTCCGTTGAACTGGCAGCTGACGCACGACCATGCGTCATAACCGCACGACCGTGCGGCCCATACGACGTCGGGGACACTGGTCTTGCACGAGCCAGTACACTTGTTTATTCGGAATCGCACGACCGTGCTCCTGGGTCGCACGACCGTGCGACACCTCCCGTCTGCCCAACCTCCGTAGACAGTAACATAAGCCGTCGGACAAAAGTGGAGGTTATAGAGGGCGTCGGCGACGGCCCATCAGGGCGTCGGCGACGGGCCCTCTAAACATGGTTTTCCTGCAGATCCGACTCATTGTCCGAACGCGCTAAAACTTGCATAACTTTCAACCCGTATACCCGTTTAACCTCCCGTTTCTTCCTACATGCTTGTAAATTCACATTCTATCATATACACTTAAAATCCCACATCCGGATTAATGAAATTCTTATCTTCCGCCCTATCGGCTTGTTATCACATTCTAATTATTTGACCCGTTATGGGTATTTGCGCATTAATTGGTTTATGACTAACCAACCCATCATCCCCACTTCCATACTTGTCCAAAGCATTACACTAATCGAATAACTCGTTTCTAAACTACTTTTAAGATCATTTACCCCAAAATACCCATCATGGACATTTTGGTCATCTTTAATTCCATCTTTTACGACGAAAGACTTTAACACATATACGATCTCAAACATCATGCTTAATTGATTACAACACTTTATTACTTACTTTAACTAAGAAGTGATTACGGAAATCACTTACCTTATGCGTCCGTGCTCGTATCCGATTTCTCGCCTTTTCTTGACCCGTTAGCCTTTCATGCTTGAGTCCGTCTTGACATGATTCCTATATCCTCTTATGATCAAGATCACGCTCTTATTAGCATATGCATTCGTACATGATAACAATCGTATCAATCACATATTTCACACTTAACTTCCAATAATCATTTCTAACAACATAACTCATATAATCATGTCCGTATACGTTTAACTCATGCAACTCATCATGTCATTACATTTAACACGGATTGCTATTACATGTACCATACGACTTCTCATCAACCTACATTTACGACAACGAGTCAACTCATGTTTCTTATACTTGTTGACTTTCAAAAGTCAACTATTAACCATATGTAACCATCGACTTATCAACATATACCCGTATCATCATAGTCGACTATACGGACGACACTATTTACATTGCATCATACACTTGATATGAGTACTACCTTTTAAGCATAACGTACAACTATTTCATGTACAAATCTTCTAAACTCATACATAACCCACCAAATCCTACTACTAGTCATCATACATCATTCCAAATGAACATTAAACATAACATCATCACATACCTCCTAATTTATCTAACAATAATTCATCATACCCACATAATACATCATTCTTTCAACAAGAATTAAACATAAATGGTGATTCAAGTCATCATCCTCACCATAGCAAACGGGTTTCACATCTAAACTTCAAATTAACACAAACCTTTCATAATCCATGTTCTATATGATGATTATAACACATACTCATGCTCAATTCCACTTAAACTCATGGATTTGAACATGGCCCACTTTAACCATGATCACCAATCTTAGATTTTAGACATACCTTATGATCCCCTCGTGTTGGTGATCATTAATCCATGCTCGGTTATAACTTTAGACTTCATCTTGCCTTTCAATTTGAACAAAATGATGAAGTTAGGGTTTGAGGCTCCATGGGAGCCTCCTAATCGATCCATCAAGAACACACACAAAGGTGTGTGTGTGTGTTGTTATTTCCTTTTTAATTAGTAAACAACTTTCATTTGTTCCACTTTAGCCCCTCGGGATTTCCTTTAAAACATAACTGACATCACCTTTCGTCACTTAATACTTTTTGACCATACCCTTAACTAGGTTAAATAGCCTAGTTATTTATTTCATGACGTGTCGTAAAGGAACACCCGACAAATGTTAACATTCAGATTTTGGGGCGTTACAAGTCTACCACCCTTAAATAAGGTTTCGTCCCCGAAACCTTTCTCATTTCCTCTACACACACACACATTTATGTTTGACTTAACACTCTCATCACATTCATAAGTAATCATCCTAACTCATTTCACAATTATTCATGCAATTGGCTTCTTCTTCTTAACAAGGCTGTACTTTCCATGGCATACTTTCATATAACATTCTCATTTCCTTTTGACCCGTTAAAACAGGTTAATATACATTCTTATTCAAACTTATAATAATGCTTACACTCGTATGATCCGTTTAATAACGGATTTAGTACTTTCATCTCATCCTTTAAGATTCTATTCTATAGACACATTGTATAACATTTAACTCTTGTTTTGTTATCACAACAAAACTACTATCTCATAGTCACGTCTACATGCTTAACTCCATAGTTAACATCATTCTACATTGCTATTCCTCTCATTTCGCGCATTTACCTAATTTACATAAGTATACGTATCATGCACATTCATCATACAAGAGTTTATCTAATACTCGTATGTTTTACTCAAAACATTAAAAATTCACTTCTTAATGACATAGTTTTCATTCCTATGTCAACTATTAGGAATCAAGCTTTCCATACTATACCATGCCCATTCCAACTTTTCAGTTCTATTCGCTTATATACTTTCATTTCTTTCACGCATTCAATTACCCACTTAATTGGGTAATAGCATATACTCTCATAATGAGATTCAAGTGTACCACTTACGACCCGGTAACATCGGGTTAATTGCTTTCAACATAAATCTTTCGTTCTATCCGTATAACGGATTGAACTTCATACATTCGATATTGCTTTCACGACCACTCGTTCTAAACGGATGGTACCTTATTCTCACTCGACTTGTTCAACTTGAACCGGTCGACTTGCATAGTTTATTACAGCCTTCGCTATCATAACCAGATTCGCAAGGAATTTGCATCATTCATATCTTTCATTCCTTGAATCCGTCTCGCGGATTCAAGCATTGCATTCATATCTTTCATTCTTTGAATCCGTCTCGCGGATTCAAACATTGCATATACGCTTTTCATCCCTTGAATCCGTCTCGCGGATTCAAGCATTGCATTCATACTTTAACTTCTTTCATGTTCCGAATCCGTCTCGCGGATTCTAGCATAGCATTTCATGTTTCGAATCCGTCTCGCGGATTCTAGCATAGCATTTCATGTTTCGAATCCGTCTCGCGGATTCTAGCATAGCATTTCATGTTTCGAATCCGTCTCGCGGATTCTAGCATAGCATTTCATATTTCGAATCAGTCTCGCGGATTCTAGCATAGCATTTCATGTTTCGAATCAGTCTCGCGGATTCTAGCATAGCATTTCATTTTTCGAATCCGTCTCGCGGATTCTAGCATAGCATTTCATGTTTCGAATCCGTCTCGCGGATTCTAGCATAGCATTTCATCTTTCGAATCCGTCTCGCGGATTCTAGCATAGCATTTCATGTTTCGAATCCGTCTCGCGGATTCTAACATAGCATTTCATACTCTCATTCTTGAGAGTCTTACATTTCTCTTCACCCTCACGTCCACCTACTACTTAATTCTAACGGACATACCTGTATTAGTTATCACGGTCCCATGAACGTCATATGCTTCACGTGTACTGGCTAGGTACACAATCCACATACTAGTTTCGTGTCTTCGTGTAATTGTCACCTTATGTCCGAAGAATTAGGTTTCGGCACGTGTATCATTTTTCAAAACATGTTTACTATACCATCATGGTCCTTCATTTAGCATTTTTCTTCCCTTAATGCATTTTACCATTTCATATACCGACATATTGAATTTACGTACCTGGGTTCAACTTTATCTTATTTCATGCCTTGGTGTCGGTACTTGACCGCACTCGCGGATCATCCTCTTCAAACGCTTATACTTACCTTGCATATACAAAACCGTCAGTTTCTTTATGCGTATACATAAGTACATACTTACATTCTCTTTAACCTTTGGATCTTGACCGAGTCTTGGATTGTACGGGTTTCTTATCACAAGAGCACACAGGTTTGAGTTCAAGCACTTACCTTCTTACACTTGATTCTCTCAAACCAGGGCTCTGATACCAACTTGTTACACCCATATTCGTACATGGCAAAAGTCGCAGCGGAAATACTAACCATAAAGTTTCTTTCATTATAAATACCTCAATTTATTTAAAATTTAACTTTAACATAATTCTTATTCATAAATCCGTCATCCTCTTATTTACTAATTAAAAACATAGCTTATAATTACTACATTTTACATTCAACGTCCCCGTACAATCTCTCTAGTGACTCGGTCTTCGATCCCTAATCCTTGTGATAATCGCTCATTATCCGTACAACCTGCATTCACCACATACATTCATAACATTAGCACACATTAAAGAAACAAAGTTCATTCGCGTACACTTCACACTTCGTTATCTTTTAAGCTTTAAGCATTTCATCTGCATATCCATTTCCTGGTGAGGCTTCAATAATGTACCTGCATTACTTTTCATTCTCAAGGTACACCATTAATAACGTTAACCCTCATCGTCTCTAAATCATGCTTACATACGTACTTACATACATATCTACATACGTACATATCTTCCCTACAACTTTACATACGTGCATACACTCATACATGCCTTTATACATACATACATACTCATCTATATACATACAAACCTTTCCTACATCATTACATACATGCATACAATCGTACATATCTTTCCACATACATACATACACATCTACATACATACAAACCTTTCCTACATCATTGCATACATACATACCCTCGTACATATCTTTACACATACATACATACACATCTACATGCATACAAACCTTTCCTACATCATTACATACATACATACCCTCGTATATATCTTTACACATACATACATACACCTCTACATGCATACAAACCTTTCCTACATCATTACATACATACATACCCTCGTACATATCTTTACACTTAATTCGTTACATCTATGCTTGCGTACACGCTCATCGTACCTCATAAACATTCTAAAATGAGCTTAGAATACAATTCGGGACTCCTTGTAGGTTACAAGACTGATTACGGATGAATTCTGTGCATTCCGTTGAACTGGCAGCTGACGCACGACCATGCGTCATAACCGCACGACCGTGCGGCCCATACGACGTCGGGGACACTGGTCTTGCACGAGCCAGTACACTTGTTTATTCGGAATCGCACGACCGTGCTCCTGGGTCGCACGACCGTGCGACACCTCCCGTCTGCCCAACCTCCGTAGACAGTAACATAAGCCATCGGACAAAAGTGGAGGTTATAGAGGGCGTCGGCGACGGCCCATCAGGGCGTCGGCGACGGGCCCTCTAAACATGGTTTTCCTGCAGATCCGACTCATTGTCCGAACGCGCTAAAACTTGCATAACTTTCAACCCGTATACCCGTTTAACCTCCCGTTTCTTCCTACATGCTTGTAAATTCACATTCTATCATATACACTTAAAATCCCACATCCGGATTAATGAAATTCTTATCTTCCGCCCTATCGGCTTGTTATCACATTCTAATTATTTGACCCGTTATGGGTATTTGCGCATTAATTGGTTTATGACTAACCAACCCATCATCCCCACTTCCATACTTGTCCAAAGCATTACACTAATCGAATAACTCGTTTCTAAACTACTTTTAAGATCATTTACCCCAAAATACCCATCATGGGCATTTTGGTCATCTTTAATTCCATCTTTTACGACGAAAGACTTTAACACATATACGATCTCAAACATCATGCTTAATTGATTACAACACTTTATTACTTACTTTAACTAAGAAGTGATTACGGAAATCACTTACCTTATGCGTCCGTGCTCGTATCCGATTTCTCGCCTTTTCTTGACCCGTTAGCCTTTCATGCTTGAGTCCGTCTTGACATGATTCCTATATCCTCTTATGATCAAGATCACGCTCTTATTAGCATATGCATTCGTACATGATAACAATCGTATCAATCACATATTTCACACTTAACTTCCAATAATCATTTCTAACAACATAACTCATATAATCATGTCCGTATACGTTTAACTCATGCAACTCATCATGTCATTACATTTAACACAGATTGCTATTACATGTACCATACGACTTCTCATCAACCTACATTTACGACAACGAGTCAACTCATGTTTCTTATACTTGTTGACTTTCAAAAGTCAACTATTAACCATATGTAACCATCGACTTATCAACATATACCCGTATCATCATAGTCGACTATACGGACGACACTATTTACATTGCATCATACACTTGATATGAGTACTACCTTTTAAGCATAACGTACAACTATTTCATGTACAAATCTTCTAAACTCATACATAACCCACCAAATCCTACTACTAGTCATCATATATCATTCCAAATGAACATTAAACATAACATCATCACATTCTTCCTAATTTATCTAACAATAATTCATCATACCCACATAATACATCATTCTTTCAACAAGAATTAAACGTAAATGGTGATTCAAGTCATCATCCTCACCATAGCAAACGGGTTTCACATCTAAACTTCAAATTAACACAAACCTTTCATAATCCATGTTCTATATGATGATTATAACACATACTCATGCTCAATTCCACTTAAACTCATGGATTTGAACATGACCCACTTTAACCATGATCACCAATCTTAGATTTTAGACATACCTTATGATCCCCTCGTGTTGGTGATCATTAATCCATGCTCGGTTATAACTTTAGACTTCATCTTGCCTTTCAATTTGAACAAAATGATGAAGTTAGGGTTTGAGGCTCCATGGGAGCCTCCTAATCGATCCATCCAGAACACACACATAGGTGTGTGTGTGTGTGTGTTGTTATTTCCTTTTTAATTAGTAAACAACTTTCATTTGTTCCACTTTAGCCCCTCGGGTTTTCCTTTAAAACATAACTGACATCACCTTTCATCACTTAATACTTTTTGACCATACCCTTAACTAGGTTAAATAGCCTAGTTATTTATTTCATGATGTGTCGTAAAGGAACACCCGACAAATGTTAACATTCAGATTTTGGGGCGTTACAAATCAGCAGTACGGCTTGAGCCGGTTCGACATCAAAACAGAGCATCGGAGAAGAGAGAACGAGAGGGGTGTGTGTGACTGCGCGGTCGCCGGAGATGCGCTCCGGTCGTCGGTAGTTGCTTGACCAAAAGAGATGGGGCTGGGGGTAGGGGTGAGCGGCAAGTGTGAGAGGTTTTTAGGGTTTTTGGAAGGTTTATATGGTGTTTAAATAGGCTAAGGTTCTAGGTTTAGGGAGTTGGCTTGGGCCTAGCCCGAGTACGAGCCTGTTTAAACAACTACACGTCTCGCCCAACCCGATTGGCCCGGTTATATTAACTTATTCACAAATAATCGAAACTTCCGTCGCGGATTATTATTTTGAGAAATAATGACGATTATAATAAATAAATAATAGTGAATACGAGCATTAATAAAATGCTCGTTTCTCGACGATCAGGATCAAGGGTTCGAGTTGTCACAAAGGTCATATGGGCATAATAGTCAACATTTAGGCATTTGACGGAAATATGCATATGAACCGGATAACTAATGAACCAAGTTGTATAATCATAGAGGGTTGTACTTATATGAAACCTGGTCCTAATAAGGCTCTAAGACATTACTAAACTATGCTCTGATGGGTCAGAACTGAAAGTCAAAGCAAAAGTCTACTTTTGCGACTTTCGGTTCCGAACCGAGCTTAAACTGAAAATTGTCGAGTTGAACATGTTTAGACATGTTCTTACATCAATTACCAAGTTATATTAATGACAAAACAGGTTGCATAGCTTCTACATTGCTAATTATGCATTAATTTGAAAATAAGCTTTCTGTTGACTTTTTAGGATTAACTTTGACCGACAATTGACCTAGTTAGAGTGGGAATCAGAGGGTGCCCTTTTAAGGGTTTATTGCCCACATAATTACCAACTCATAGGTACTTTCAATTTGAAATTTGACTAGACAATTTAAGATTAATGGCGAAGTCAAATCTTAATTACGACGGTTTGACTTTTAGCTAATAAACTATGCTAAACTGAATTAAGGAAGGTTAATGACACTTACCAAGGTCCTAAGCACGACTAATGATCACTAGGAAGAGGTCTTGAGCTCCAGAAATCTTCAGAATTGAAGTTGTGAGAGTTTTCAAGTGGGTGTCAAATGTTGCAAAAAGCATGCTCTTATATAGGACCTTAGAACTCACAAGATCAATCCACCAAAGCCTATAGATGTTCCTTGATCATTTACAAGTGTCCCTATGCTTGAAAAACCATCAAACAAGTCCCTAGAATTGAATACAAGGCTTCTAAGGCGGTGCAACCTGCTGAAACTCGCACCTGTGCATGAATCTGTCCAGCTCAGGCCGTCGCGTAGCGCGACGGCAGAAGGGGGAGATGCTCGCGCTACGCTAGCAAGTGGCTTACCAGCCACACAAGTTTCAAACAATTGCATTTCACCCCCTGGACCTTCTAAACATGGTTTTCACTTTATTTCTTGCATTTTCACCCCCTTAACTTGACTTTTAAGGGCCCCATGACATAACCAAACATTTTTAAGTCCTCGGTTAACTTTGTGATCACCCGTAAGGCCTTAAATTTCAACGTTGACGCTTTTAACCCCTCGTATACGAATATTGTCATAACTTTCTCATACTTTATCGAAACCTTGTGAAATTTTTATCACTTATTCTAGTGAGCATAATTAATCGTTACAAAGCTTCAGGTTTGCTAAAAGGTCACTCAGAGGTATACTTTAAACATGTTGACACATTTAACCCCTGTAGTTTGTAATCTCTCACTTTCTTCCACAATTAGCTTCGTATGATCCATGAATTATTCGTTTAAGGGTATAAACGTCGTGTTGGGCTATATGAGGGTACATTTATCCATTTTTGACACTTTGAATCCTTTTACACACGTAGATTCTTTGTTTATCAACTTTAGTCCCTCTAAATCAATTCTTTACACGTTTTAAGTCCATGACATATGTCGATATAATATTGGACATGAATTTTCGAGGTGTTACACAGATACATCGGACCGTTCAAGATTTTGGAAAGAATTGGTACCGTGGCTTACAAATTGGAATTACCGGAAGAACTTAACGGAATACATGATATGTTTCATGTGTCCAACCTCAAGAAGAGTCCAACCGTAGAAACCGTGATCATCCCTACGGATGAAGTGCATATTGACGACACCCTCCGATTTACAAAACAACCCGTTGAGGTTACAGACTGGAAAGTCAACAAGACCCGAAGGAGTAATGTCAAACTTGTCAAAGTACGTTGGAACTCTAAGCACGGACCCGAGTACACGTGGGAACAGTTTAAAGAAAAGTACCCCCACCTGTTCAAGAAAACTTCTGCGAGAGATAGATCAGCCTTAATTTCAGGACGAAATTCTTTTAACGGGGGGAGACTGTGACAACTGGCACAAAACCGGCAATTTCCGTACAATTTAATTAATACTTGATAACTGCAATTATGTGCTTAAATGTCAACATTGTCTAATTACATGCTATACTTGTGAATTCTTGCACGTTTTATACTACAAATATTGCTTTATACATTAATGATAGCGTTGCGTCAGAAATACTAGTAAACTCACCGGTAAGACACATCGTGTCAACAATTCTGCAGAAAGTAGTCAGTCAATAGAATTGGGGCCTAGGAGTAGGTCCAGAGTCTAAAATGCATTGAAACCCAAGAGTATATACAAGGGTTAACATATAGACTTTCCGGAAGCTAAAATATGCACTAAAAAG
The DNA here is from genome assembly GCA_030545235.1 of Helianthus tuberosus. NCBI lineage: Eukaryota > Viridiplantae > Streptophyta > Magnoliopsida > Asterales > Asteraceae > Helianthus > Helianthus tuberosus. The sequence goes on along the minus strand of CM060411.1, from coordinate 43,661,606 downwards.
CACCCGAAACGCACTTTAAATGCAGAATTCTGCACAAATCAGCTATAATCAGCTTTTTAACACATAAATATCATGCAGAATTCATGTTTTATTATCCAGAATACCCTCCTAAGTGTTGGGAATCAAAAGGGTCACAAAAGGATACAAAAAGGACACTAAACGGTGCAATTTAGCACTTTAATGAACCGGTATCTAACCGAACAACCGGACATTACCCGGAACATCAAAATATTACTAGAAGCATTGTTTTAATGTTTCTGAACTAGTTATGGTCCCCGAACACCATAACATCCCTTATAACATAATAACACATTAAATCCCTAAACTTTACACTTGAAACTTAAAACTTAACTTATTTATGAATTAGAGATTGAAAGTTACACTTTACCCCCCCCCCTTAAGAGTGGACGGTCACAATGGGGGTGACCCCACCAAAATCTTGCCAAGATCCTACTATCTCCTTGGATCCACTTTGATACACTTAGATATGATTTAGATATTATGTGATCTATGAAGATTAGAAAGATCTTGTATGTACTATAAGTATAACACTTCATCTTCTTCACACCACAACCTTCTCCTCTCTCTCTCCCCCACGGCCGTGAGCCACCACCCACATCACCACCACCTTCAACCATTAATCATCCATTCCAAGTTAGTCACAAGGTGCAAGAAGTTGTTTAAGGAGGTTTAGAGCTTGTAGATCTTGAAGAACCTTCTCCATTTGCTTTTAACCATCACATTTGCCATCCTCAACTTCTTGAGTTCTTCCCTAGCCCTTGTGCTAGTAGTAAGCTCCTTGTAACTTGTTACTTCATATTTTGATGGTTAAAAGATGATAAATATTGTTAATCACAAGAACACAAAAGAACATGATCATGATACTTTAACATAAGCTTTAATACATAAGAATACATGTTGAATGTGTTGATTTGCTTCTTGTTGATTGATTATTAGTGTTAGTGATGTTAGAGACCATAAGAAACCAACTAGATTGTGATTAAACACATGATCTAGTAAGTTAAAGTGGTGATCTTGTGAAAGACCAAGATCATCATGCTTTATGTCTTCATGAACTTGAATGATGAACTTGGTTTTCATATGAAAAGGTGATTTAAACAAAATACAAATGTTGTAAATAGATTATTACAAAAATAATTTTCTCAAGAAACCAAGTTTATTTATGAGATTTACAAGGTCATGGTTTCTATATAAACTAGTCATATTTTTAGTGTTTAAACAAGACTAGGAACATGATTGTAACAAGAAAAATACAAAAGAAGTATTTTTAGAAAAATCATCTTACAAGTTGTAAATGACTAGATCTTTTAATAAAGTAATTTACAAACAAATAACCATGTTTTTAAGGGTAACTCAACCTACTAAATAACGTGGTAAGTTACTACAAGTTTTTACAAAACTTCAAGTTCATGATGTAGTGTAATTTACTTGATTTTGACACTCGGTAAGTGTTGAATAAGTTGATTGTTTGTGATGATTTTAAAAGAAAATAAACACATGTTTTGAAAACTTGGGAAACCTCCATTTTTAGGGGAAACCATGTCAAAATTTCTATAAATTTTGACACTTAGAAAAATATAAGTTTTTGTGAAACTTATTCCCTAAAAATTAACCTAGAAATATTTACCAAAGTTTCCCTAATTTTTATGTAAACTTCAAGTTAAGAAATGATGATTTCTTCAAGATAAAAATTGATATTAAGTATGTATATTTTTGAGGAAAATATATATATTTATTGATCACCAAATTTTGTGCTAAGTGTATGTAGTATGTATTATACGTGAATAGTGTATTAGGACTTGAAAATACACTGAATACTCCTGAGAAGTGAAAAATACAAGAATACACATACAACATGCATAGACAAATACAAGAGAATATATTTCTTAATAAATTAAATAACTTGGACAAGTTATGAACATGAAATGAAGTTTTGGACAAAATATATAATTCGGGTGAAGAATACAAGACACTTATATTTATTTTTGAGAAAATAATATAAGTAAGATACATAGTTAAAAATATAAATTGTTTTTAACAACGAAGAACAAATACATAAAAGATAGTGACTTGTACTTGTGCGATACAAGTCTAGTGACTAACGTTAATAAAACACGTATAGGTCACGACGCTATATAAGCAAACCCGGTGAAGTTTACAGCGCAAGAAACGCAAAGTTGTGAGTTCATGCTCCCCCTTTTCTTTTAACCGTTTTCAGTTTTATAACTTCGGAGGTGAAGTACATGTTACTAAATGTTTACAGACAAGTGAGTTTATGTCCCCACTTTTAAACTTTTATATACCTTTTTAAACTTGGGGAAAATACATGTGTTATGGTATGTTGGATACAAGAACTAAGGAATGATACGTGAAATCGTGTCACGAATAGGGTACCAGAAGCACCATTAATCAACAATATACCTAGACCGTAGAACAAAAGGTTAGATCTAATGGGTTTTCGGGCAGCCACACTCTTGGTGATAACTAGTACCAAGTAGTACTTTTGTGTCTCAGTCGTGAATCGACAACTAGAAAAATGCCTATGGTTTGGATGCTTCCTATGTCGTGTCACATGTTAATGGCCTTCCAACCCATTAACAATCTCGATACTTACAGAAATACTTGATTTATACAAATTACATACCATGCTTTCATACAAAGTATACAAACGTTCAATACAAAAACTACATGAATTCACACCAACATTATGTTGACGATTTTCCAAAAACTCACAAGTATTTCAGGTAACTAAAGTGGATGTGCGCACGGTCATACTCTTGCTCTTGGATGTTGTTTATGTTTATCTTTGAATAAAGTTATAAACTTTTCAGACAATATGCTGTCTTGTGATGTAAACACTTAACCTATGTTTTCAGTTACGTAATGTTATTGGCATTTGAAGTTATTTTTACGAGCATGTAGTATGTTTACCATTCGTATGCAATGAGAACCTTTCATGATCACACCTCGTGCTTCCGCCATAGAAAGGGGTGTGACAGTTCTGATCTTTGGAGATTCATTGTTTTGTAGCATTCCTCTGCGATAGTACAGATTAACATTCTGTTGATAACTAGAGCTAGACATCTTGTTTTGTTTTTGTAGAAACAAATCATGTCCCTCTATTTTCTCAATCAAACTCTCTAACGTCATCTCATCGAATTTATCCTCATTTTTCAAAACGATCACATAGGTTTTCCAATCTTCCTCATGTGGCAATGCCTCGACGAGTTTATCCACCATCTCTTCTCTGTCTATGTTAATTCCAAACCTTTCTATTTCAATCTTCAGATGGCAAAACTGTTCTATCATTTGACGAATTGTTTCATTCTTTATGCAACCAAACAAGTCAAACTCCTTTTTCAACAACGATATCTTGTTTTTCTTGAAATCCTTCCCACCTTCAGCTTTCAACTTTAACGCTTCCCATATTGACTTAGACATTTCGCCATGTTGAAGTAGTGAGAAAATATCCTCTCTGACAGATTGTTGAAGGAGAGTTATCATTCTTAATTCATTTGAATGTTCCTTTTTATCATCAACTGTGAATTGTTTAAGTGTGATTAATTCATGTTTTTCATTTCTTGGTTTTTCATATCCCATTGTTTACATGATCCAACTGTCATACGCATAGGCTTGCACCCAGTTTTCAAATCTTTAACACCACCAGTGATAATCTTCGATATCCATAAGCTTTGGTGGTCCCAGATGATTTCTGTACACGTTATCATGATTCAAACTCTCAGATATCATAGTTTTAGCATTCTTTGGTGTCACTGGAGTTTCTTCAGATGTAAACGCGTTATAAGACGTGTTATAAAACTCTTCGCCAATTCTTGACATCTTTGAAACGCTTCTTGAATTTACTGTTCCTTGAATTTTTCGCCTCGTTTATCTCCTCGAATTACCTGCAAACGAATAATCAAACAATCAGTTTAAAACAAACAGTCAGTTGAATCGGATCACTTGGTCTTCGATCGGATCGTCCTTCGATCGAACGTGGTCAATGAAAGTCAACTGTGTTTTGTTGATCGGATGTCTTTGGATCGGATGTCAATCCGATCGAACCAGATCAACAGAATTCAAATATCAATTTGATCGAACATGGTCAACTAAAGTCAAATGTCAATCCGATTGGATTGATACCAGTGGATCGGATGTAGATCCGTACGGATTGCCTTCCGTTGATTGAACCAAAATTATCACACTTTAATTGAACTGTTTGTATTTGGATCGGATGTAGATCCGATCGATTTGTCATCCGTGTAACACCCCGTGTTTCCAAAGTCAAAGTCAAAGTCAAGATTGAAGTCAAAGGAAGACAAGATTGCTAATTGCGATCTATCTCTTCTAACTCAATTCCTGTTTTGACTTCTTTGACTTGTAATTAGTATATTTTATTTTTGTTTTAGTTGTATTATATGGAGTAAGTGTCAATAATCACATCAATCGACGTGTGTTATTCGCTATTTAATTGATGTACGACTATAAACTATAGGAAGTAACAATGCGATAAAGTCAACTAAACGCTAATCAATCTAACTTAATCAACATCGAATCGCAATCGCACTCGCAACTCGAAATACGCATTCTGGTTATTGTTGTATATGTGTGTGTGTGCCTTATGTGTTACTTGTGCATGTTTAAATTATGTTATGTGTAGTAATCAATCGAAACTCAAACGCAATCGAACTCAATCGCAATCGAAATGGTGTGATGATTGGTAGAGAAGGGATAGTGCAAGATATGAGTAGTTGGGATTAAAAGTAATTTGACTAGGAAAACTTATCGCATCGAAACGATCGCAATCGAAATCGAAACAGCAAAAATCGTCGCGCCAAACACCCGAACCAAGTGCCATCCAGCCGGATTGCCATCCGACCGGGCTGCCACTTGATAGTGGTGCCAGGTTGCCATCTGACCGAGATGACATCCGACCGGACAGTCATCCGGGCGAGATGCCATCCGACCGACCTGCCCCTTTCCATTTTGGGAATCCTATAAATACCCCATGTCACTCTCATAGTTACCACTTTTGGCAACTGACGTCCGAACAGCTCGTGCACCTTACCTTTTGAATCTTAACTTTTAACCATGAAATCACTAGATTTGAGGTGTTCTAGGATGACGTCATCATGGTGTTCTTATAAACTTCATGTTTTGGCCTCAACCCACCAAGAACAAGTTAGATCTAACCGATTTCCACACAAATAAACAAAGATCTTGCATATATCTAAATACATTCATGGTGAAAAAGGATTGAAAGATGGTTTCTAACTTTCTTTCAACTCTTTTACACTCAATGCACTCAAAACCGATAGGATCGGACCTGGATCTAGTCTTCTACTCATTCTCAGTGTTGTGCTAGCTCAAGATCTGGATTCTACTCACGAGACCACCGACTTCGGGTTAACCAAGAACAGCCGTCTTGAACCGGTTAACTGGTCGGACTAGTGTGATTCCTGTTTGATCGGGTCACTTGGGACAAAACGGGGTTCTGTTGGTCAACACGTTGTCAAAGCGTCTCGATAAAACGACAAACAATCAAAACGACCAAGTGTAAGACGAACGGAACGACTAGGACGGAGTGCTATCCGACCGGACTACTGTCCGAACGGATGCCATCCGAGCGGCCGGCTGTCCGAACGACCTACATCTTGGGTCCCCCACTTAAACAATTTTATCTGAAGTCTGAGTATTGAACGAGTTACTATCCGATCGGACTACCATCCGACCGAATTACTCTTCGGATCATGAGATACTTGGACTTTAACACTTAAACAATTTTCAACATGTTCAACAACAGGGTTGCCACCCGCTCGGATGGGCATCCGATCGAGTGACCGCCCTGCTGTGAATTTGTTCTCACTAAGTAACCTCGCCACTCCAGTCGCCGTCCGACCGGATAACCATCCAAGCAGATTGTCATCCGCACGACTGACCATCCGATCGACCGACTTGAAAGGTAGAGATACTTCAATGTTTTCAAAATGCTACAACGAAAACTTCAAAGGTTAAGCCATCATACACAAACACATCCTTCTCATAGGAAGAAACAATCCACTCGAATAGTCATCCGACCGGACTACCGTTCGACCGGATAACCATCCGAACGGGTTGTCATCCGCACGAACTGGCTATTCGATCGGATTACCATCCGACCGAACTGCTGTCCGAGCCACTTACACCTTGCATCGTTTTACACGTCGCTTATCATTATGCTATCGAACTATTCAGGCTAACCTTACTCTCAAGCGCTCCCTTCAATCTATCATGGATGTGAGTATACTCGATCCCCTTTTGCTTTATGCACTTTTGGGTGTTACATACGTTACTTATTCTAAATCACATCGAACACACTACGCAATACTTTAAACGCTAACTGTTACCGCATGTTATACGTGACTTAATGAATGCTTGTTTGTTATGTTTACACATGGAATGCTGTCTACCTGCCTTAGCAACGGTAGTACTATTAGTTTGGACTCAGCACACGTTCACTCGGGGGTTGTTAAGGACAATTATTTGCATGGATTACAGTGGTGATCAAGTATTACGAACTGCCTTGGGCAGTCAACCCGCAGTCATTGGTATCGATAGGTTCATGTCGATAACTAATATGCCTCATTTCACTCTGTGTACGTGCTGGTTATGCGTAACGCTTTCGAACTCTATATGCTACTATCAAACTTGTATGCTCACCTTTACACTATGTGTATTGACTTGTATTTTAACGTATGTGACAGGTGCTTAGGATGCTTATTTGCTAGGAAATCGAGGCTAGAATAAGGCTCTAGAGGCCAACAAATAGTTGTCTGTACAAATGAAATCAAGGGTCTCTAGAAGCAGATAAACAATTGGGCTATTTGAAAAATCTGAGTTGTCGGAACAGAACTATTTTCCTAGTTTTTGTCTGTAATAATTTCTTTACCTTTTGAGACATGGTATGGGACATGTTACTTTAAATTGATTGGTAATGATAATTTTTATGGAAACTTCTGGACAATCTGTTTCGCTCAGTGCCATACCCCGATGTTTCCGCCATCGGTTGGGGTGTGACAGTCCGTTACTTTGCAAATAAATGAATCACATTAATTGAACCACAAATCAATTGAACCAAGTTGCAATGGAACAGATGTCAATCTGTTCGGATTGCCATTCGTTGATTGAACCTTATGCAAACTGATATCTTATGAACCCTTCACGTGCAACCATTATTAACAACAATTCTCATGACAACTTATTTAAAAGAAGTTGAATATCGTAATTTGATTGGGCCAGAATTGCTTCTTCACGTGATAGACTAAGGGGCTGTTTGGTTGCCTCTTAATGACCATTCAGATGCTACCTCTTAATGGTTTAAAACTTCTGAATGAATAAGAGGTAACCTCAAGTCTGAATGGTTAAGAGGTAACCTCTGAATGGTAAATCATCACATGTCACATTCTTCTATCTTTTCATTGGTAAAATTCTTGATGGTTCCATTAAGAGGTAGCCTCTTAATGACCATTCAGAGGCTACCAAACAGCCCCTAAAATCACAATTTATTTACTATACATACATTATTAAGATGGGGGAATAGTGCCAGGCAGCTGCCTGGCACTCCCCTATTGGACCAACAAGTTTATTATTTTATATCTATTTTAAAATTACGTTTTTCGTCCTGTTTAAAACTGTCATTTTGCCCCCAGCTCAAAATAAAATTACGCTTTTGTTCCCATCTCAAAATTACGATTTTACCCTCAACTCAAAAATACGAATATGCCTGGCACTTCCCCATTGGACTAACCATATTTTATATCCATTTTAAAATCACGTTTTTGCCCCCAGCTTAAAATAAAATTACACTTTTATCCCCAGCTCAAAATTACGATTTTCCCTCGATTCAAAATAAAATTGTGGTTTTGCCCTCAGCTCAGAATTACCTTTTCGCCCCCTAGTTCAAAATAAAATTTTGTTTTTGCCCCCACGTAAAAATTAAGATTTTTCCCTCTGTTAAAGAATGTGATTTTTTCCCGTTTAAAAAATTATGATTTCGCCCTCAGTTCAAAATTACGTTTTTTCCCCAGTTCAAAATAAAATTATGCTTTTGCCCCCAACTCAAAATTACGATTTTGCCCTCAGTTCAAAATAAAATTGTGGTTTTGACTCCAGGTTAAAATTACGATTGTGCCATTAGTTCAAATTTATATTACGTTGTTACTGTGACAACTGGCACCAAACCGGTAATTTCTGTACACTTTAATTATTATTTAATGACAACAATTATGTGCTTAAATGTCAACATTGTCTGATTACATACTACACAAGTGAATTCATGCACGTTTAATACTACAAAATATTGCTTTATGCATTAACAAGAGCGTTGCGTCAGAAATACTAGTAAACTCACCGGTAAGACACATTATGTCAACAGAACTGCAGAAAGCAGTCAGACATTAGAACTGAGGCCTAGGTGTAGGTCCAACGTCAAGAATACATTAAAACCCAAGAAGTATATACAAGGGTTAATATATAGACTTTCCGGAGACTAAAATACGCACTAAAAAGCACCCGAAACGCACTTTAAGTGCAGAACTTTGTTAAATTCAGCTATAACCAGCTTTTAAACATATAAATATCATGCAGAAACTATGTCTTATCGTCCAGAATATTTCCCTAAGTGTCGGGAGTAGAAAGGGCTACAAAAGGACACTTTACGGAATAATTAAACACTTAACGAACCGGTATTTAACCGAACAACCGGACATTACCCGGGACACTAAATTTTTGCCAAACACATTGTTTTATTATTTTTAGCTAGTCATGATCCCCGTTTGCCATAACACCCACTAAAAATCAAATAACTAATATATACAATCTAGTTACTTGGAAACTAACTATATTTACAAACTTAGTCACAATGTTACATCCAACCCCCCCCCCCTAAACCGATTTTCGGTCCATAGGTGGACCCACAAATCATCCACCATGTTCTCATATCTTGCTCAAGATTTTGTCTAAATTATTTATTGGATCTTTGCTTGCATATCTAAACAAATTATGATGGAGGATCATTATAAGTAAAGTCTCTAGATCACATACCATACCTTACAAGATTCACTCTCTCTCCCTCTCATTCAGCTCACCCCAAACCGCCACCATCACCACCCCTAAACAACCATCTTCATCCTTTATTTAAGTTCCATTCAAAGCTTTGAAGGTGATCCATGGAGGTTGCAAGTTCAGGAGCATTCAAAGGAGCTTTGTTCTAGTCTTTTTCATGATCTTTTCTCAACATTTTCTCACTAGAAATTCTACCCTAACCTTGTGCTAGTAGTAAGTCTTGTTACACCTTGCTTCATCTTGTTTCTTAGTTAAAATATGTAGTATGATGTTCAAGTTTAAATCACAAGAACAAGAACACTAAGATGATGAATATGAAACTTTACATGAAATCCTACATAAAAAGTTTACTTGAAGATGAAATCTTGTTGGATGAGGGTTGGTTAAATCATGCATGATACTTGATCGTTGGTTTCTTGATAAACCCGTTGTTCGGACATTTGTTGATACGATTTAGTAACGTTGAAACAACAAAGAAACATGCTGAATTACATTTTCAGCCAACTTCAAAGGGCTGTAAACCGACCATAATAAATTGAAAAACAGAATTTCTGAAGCCTAAATTATGTATTTTCGAAAAACAGATCAAATGGCACTGGAATCGTTATTTTTCGAAGTCGTTTACTATTTTTAAAGGGCTATTTTTGGACAGCAGCTCAAGCTACATTTTTACTGCCAAAAACATGTGTTATATTTTTCATCATAACTTGAAACCTAAGTAAAACCAGCCCCTGAAATTTATACCGTAGATGATCACGGATGTCAGTGTGACCCTCCAACTAGAATTTCGTAAAACGGACATACGATGAATTTTAGATGAACTGGACCCCGATATTTTTACACAATAATATTTGATTCGTATAAGACATTCTATAAAAATTTGGGAATTATTGGAATAAGTTAACAATTTTATTAAAATGTCCGAAAACAGTCCAGTTTTATATATTAAAACTGAAACGACAAAAGTAGTATCTTGCATGTCAGAATGTCGGGTTGATTATTTGAGAACGATCTAACGTGTTATATGTTAAAGAAAATGATATGCTACTTAGCATGGACACCTCCATTTACAAATGAGACTATGGCGAAAGTTTCTGAAAATCCTAACACTTAGTAAATATTTTCTAGACAAATGTTTGCTAGTGTGTTCTAAACTATGCTTTTCAAATATAAACCTCGCCATAATTTTTGTAACAAAAATACACATACAACATACAAGATACATAATTCGGGTGCAAAATAGAAGAAACTTATATTTCTTTTTGAGAAAATAATATAAGTAAGACACATAGTTAAAAATATAAGTTATTTTTAACACAAGAATACGTACACAAAAGATAGTGACTTTTACTTGTGTGATACAAGTCTAGTGACTAACGTTAAGAAAACACGTATAGGTCACGACGTTAATTAAGCAAACCCGGTGAAGTTTACGACGCAAGGAACACAAAGTTGTGAGTTCATGCTCCCCCTTTTCTTTTAACTGTTTTCAGTTTTATAACTTCGGGGGTGAAATACATGTTACAACTGTTATAATGTTTACAAATGGTATGATGGAGTACAAAAACATTCAAGTGAAACATTCTAGATCATGTCTCGAATAGGGTACCATAAGCACCATTAATCAACATATACATTCAGACCGCGGAACAAAAGGTTAGATCTAATGGGTTTCAGGCAACCCCACTCTTAGCCTACTTCTACCAATGAATGCTTCTGTGTCTCAGTCAAAGTCGACAAAAATGCCTAGGTTTGGTGGCTTCCTATGTCGTGACACATGTTAGTGGCCTTGCAAACCACTAGCGATCTCACACATTCATACATACGGAGTTACAGATACATTCAAACATTCATAGTATAGTTGCAGACACATTCAAACATTCATAGTACAGTTACAGATACATTTTACAAGTTACATTCAAACATTCATACATTCTACAAGTTACATACCATGATTTCATGCAAGTATTTAAACATTCAAAACAATCACTGCATGAATTCACACCAACATTATGTTGACGTTTTTTTCCAAAAACTCACATGTATTTCAGGTAACTAGGATGGATGTGCGCGCGGTCTTACTCATGCTTTTGGATGTCGCTTATGTTTATCTTTGAATAAAGTTGTAAACTTATCAGACAAAATGCTGTCTTGTGATGTAAACACTCAAACCATGTTTTCAGTATGTAAAGTTTGGCATTTTGAAGTTATTTTATGTGCATGTAGTATGTTTACCTTTCGTATGCAATGAGAACCTTTCATGATCACACCTCGTGCTTCCGCCGCAGAAAGGGGTGTGACAAATTGGTATCAGAGCTGCGATTGTAGTGAACCAGGATTCCTTCTCGAGTCTAGTCTATAATCTCTAGGATCCTTTCACGAAAACAATTTTTTTTCAAAGAGTTTTCATTGCATAAAACTTCCCGCGACATCCACTACCTGAAAACTGTTTACATGAGTCAAGAAAAGATGCTACGAGACTTAGGGTGCACTAGAGTAGCACTCTCAATAAGTGAGAATTACTTGCAATTAGGTGTGATAACTGATACATACACATGCTAGAAGTAGAATGTCACACGTATACGTGACTTTACCTGAAAACAATGGCCTACCTGAAGGAAGAGATACGAGGACAAAACGAACTGTGCAGACTGTGCAAGGGGTTACGTAATTATGGATGCATACATAATTATGGAATTCAGTGCACAGAAACCACAACAAGTCTTGTCACGTATGGATTCCCTCAGTGCAAGGAAAGGTCAAATGTGAATACCTCTCCACCAGCCTATTAATATACTCTGCTAGAGTAATAATTGTTTGATGTCATTTATGTGGTATATGCCTGTGAATATATATACTACTACTGTCTAGTACGACGATATCGAACAAATGTCTAACCCTGTTGTGTTATGTTCTGTCAGAACATGGCACCCAGGAAAGCTGTTAACGCTCGTGATCAACCTCCTCCTCCCCCACTGCCAAAGACTGCTGAAGAGCTGAACGCTCTACTGGAGGAAAGAATCTCCGCAGCTATCGCCCACTACGAGGCAACCCGTACTGCAGACAGTGGCGGTCCAAGCAACGCCAGACGTAATGGGATTGGAGATTCATCTGGAGGCAATGCAGCTCAAGGCTGCACTTTCAAGCAGTTTCTCGACTGCAAACCAATGAACTATGACGGCACAGGAGGTGCAGTAGCGTTTGTACGCTGGACGGAGAAAACTGAAGCCACTATCCGTATGAGCAAGTGCACCGCTGATCAGCAAGTCACTTTCGCTACTGGGTTGTTTGTTGATGAAGCACTGACTTGGTGGAACTTACAAGTCCAAACCTTGGGTGATGATGCCGCTTATGGCCTAACTTGGGATGAACAAAAGGAAAGAATGAGAGAGAAGTATTGCTCTCGTGCTGAACTCCAAAGATTGGAAACTGAGTTCTGGCACTTGACCATGGAAGGTGCTGACATTAATGGGTATACTCGAAGGTTCCACGATCTGTCTAGAGTGCTTCCCTACATGGTGACTCCCGAATTCAAGCGCGTTGAACGCTACATTTGGGGACTGGCCCCAGAATTTCGCGGCATGGTAACTTCGGCCAAACCTCAAACAATCACCGAGGCTGTAACTCTGGCTGTCAGCCTTACTGAAGACTGTGTTCGTATGAAGAAACTATCACTGAACCCAACTAAGAAGACTGAGACGCATGCTGAGTCGTCTGGTGACAAAAAGAGAAAGCATTCAAATTTGAGCCAAGCAACCCGCAGCAACAACAAGGGTTCGAACAACAAGAAGCGTGACACGAACCCACCTAGGGAGGCAAAAACCTTCGCAGCTGCAAATGAGTCTGGAGCTAAGAAAAATTAGGGCACTCTGCCCAAGTGTAACCTCTGTGGCTTTCACCATGTGGGAAATTGTCACGTTGGGAAGTGCGAGAACTGTGGAAAGTCAGGCCACCGTACCGAGGATTGTTGGAGTAAAGGTATTGGAGGCCGCAATGGTAATGGTAATGGGAACAATGATGGTAATGGTAATGGAAACAATGATCGAAATGGCAATGGTAACCGGAATGGTAATAGAGCTGGGCGAAATCAAGGATGCTTCAGTTGTGAGAGCAATGAACATTTCATGAAGGACTGCCCAAAAAGAAACAATGCTCAGGCACGAGCATTTGTGATTGGAGCAAGGGACGCACGCGAGGACCCTAACGTGGTCACCGGTACGTTTCTCATTAACAATCACTTTGCATCCATACTATTTGACACTGGCGCCGATTATAGCTTCATGTCTGTGGAATTTAAACGCATGCTTGGAATAGAATCTAGTAGATTAGAAATTCCTTATTCCATAGAGCTAGCCAATGGTAAACTTGTTGAGTCGGGCGAAGTTGTTAGAGGTTGCACATTGGAACTTGGCGAACGAAGATTTAGCATCGACCTTTTACCTATTCAATTGGGTAGCTTCGATGTAGTGGTTGGAATGGACTGGTTGTCCAAGAACAAAGCTGAAGTTATTTGTCATGAGAAAATCATTCGCATCCCTTAAGCGAATGATGAAACTCTCATTGTGCACGGAGAAAAACGAGACGCGCCTCTGCGAATCATCAGTTGTATGAAGGCACAGAAGTGCTTAAGGACAGGATGTGTTGCATTCCTAGCGCACGTTGTAGATAAGAAGGCTGAGGAGCAGAAACTAGAAGACATTCCTGTGGTGAAGGAATTCCCTGATGTTTTTCCAGAAGATCTGCCAAGATTACCTCCGCAACGACAAGTCGAATTCCGTATAGACTTGGTTCCAGGAGCCGCTCCTGTAGCCAAGGCACCCTATCGGCTTGCACCATCAGAAATGCAAGAATTGTCTACACAACTCCAGGAGTTGTTGGATAAAGGATTCATAAGGCCAAGCTTCTCACCCTGGGGAGCTCCAGTATTGTTCGTGAAGAAGAAGGATGGAACACTGCGGATGTGTATCGATTACAGGGAACTGAACAAGCTCACAATCAAGAATCGGTACCCGCTACCGAGGATTGATGACTTATTTGATCAGCTGCAAGGATCGAGCTACTATTCCAACATCGACCTTCGATCTGGATACCATCAGTTAAGGATACAAGAGGAAAGCGTACCAAAGACTGCATTCAGAACACGCTATGGGCATTACAAGTTCCTTGTGATGCCGTTCGGACTGACAAACGCACCAGCGGTCTTTATGGACCTGATGAACCACGTTTGCAAACCATATCTCGATAAATTCATGATTGTATTTATCGATGATCTCCTGATTTACTCACGAACGAAAGACGAGCATGAGCAACATCTCAGAACCATTTTGGAACTACTGAAGAAAGAGAAGCTCTATGCAAAATTCTCAAAGTGCGAATTTTGGATTCGCGAAGTACAATTTCTTGGTCACGTTGTGAATGAGAATGGTATTCATGTAGACCCATCCAAGATCGAAGCAATAAAGAATTGGGAAGCCCCCAAAACCCCAACTGAAGTTCGATAATTTTTGTGCTTAGCAGGCTATTATCGGCGATTCATTGAGAATTTCTCAAAGATAGCTCAACCACTAACGACCCTTATGCCAAAAGATAAGAAGTACGACTGGGGTGACAAGCAGGAAGAAGCCTTCCAGCTACTTAAAAATAAGCTATGCGATGCGCCAATACTATCATTACCCGAAGGTACTGAAGACTTCGTGGTATACTGCGACGCTTCACGACAAGGCTTGGGTTGCGTGCTCATGCAACGCCAAAAGGTCATCGCTTATGCTTCAAGACAATTGAAAGTTCACGAAAGAAACTATGCCACTCACGACTTGGAACTTGGCGCGGTGGTATTCGCCTTGAAGATTTGGCGGCATTATTTATATGGTACTCGATGTACAATCTTCACAGATCATAAAAGCCTACAACACATATTTGATCAGAAAGAATTAAATATGCGTCAGCGTCGGTGGGTCGAGCTGCTAAACGATTATGACTGTGAGATTAGGTACCATCCTGGAAAAGCAAACGTTGTAGTAGACGCGCTAAGTCGAAAAGAAAGGGTTAATGTAACACCCCAAAACCCGAAGATTTATATTCGTTAAAATGTTATGACATGGTACATCAAGAAATAAATAACTAGGCTATTTAACCTAGTTAAGTGTGAGGTTAGAAGTATTAATAGACAAGAGTTTGCCAATATTATTTAGTGGCAAACTTGAGGGACTAAAATGGGGTAAATGAAAGTTGTATTTATAAAACAAAATAATACACACAAACACACACATTTCGTGTGTTCTGGAACGACCAGGAAGGGCTCCAAGGGAGCCAAACCCTAGTTCTTCAAAAAGCTCCAAATTGAAGATTGAATCAAGGCTCAAATCTATTAAGGAACATGAATTAGTGATCACCTAGACAAGGGGATCGTGAGGTATGTCTTGAAACTTAGATTGATGAACTTGTATGAAGTGGGTTATGTTCCAATCCGTGAATTGGTATGAAATTGATCATTCATATGTGTTAGAATCATCATATAGAACACGGATTATGCATGGTTTAGGTTAAATTGATGTTTAAGGGTGAAACCCGTTTGTTATGATGAAGATGATGACATGGGTAAATCATCTATGTCTAAATTCTTGCATAATATTGATGTATTTTGATGTGTATGGTAGATTGTTGTTAAAGGAATGTGATACTAGTATGTTTGATGTTATGCATGAATGATCCATATTGATTAGAAGGGTAATTTGATGAATGATGTATGAGATTAGAAGAATATGCATGAATTAGTTGTACTATATGCACTAAATGGTGTACGCACACCAAGTGTATGATGAAATGTCTAAGTGAAGTTAAGATGTGAGATTGTATGAAATAGCTTGATATATATATGATTGAGATTAAGTAATGATGTAATTAGTAGTATACTAACGTGAAGAAGGTGCTTTAGATGGAACTTACACAAGAATTCGGGTTAAATGTATGTCTTGGTCAAAACTATGCATTAAGGACTTGTACGTTGTATTTAATATCACTAGGTGATCATATGGTTGTAAGCATAGTTGCATTGTGAGTAAGAAATGTATATAGTGTCATTGATATAGCATAAGTGATGATACGGATACATGAGGATAAGACGAAAGTTGATATGATGAACTGTTGACTTTTGAAGGTCAACTACGCATAAGAAGCATGATTTGGTTTGTTGTCATAAAGGTAGAATTATAGGAAGTTTTATGGTACATGTTATGTTAATATGCGTTATTTGTGATTACATGATGAATTTCATGAGTTTGAAAGGACATGAATTGGATTATATCTCATATGCTTGTTAGTTGTGACTAAAGAAAGTCAAATGTGAGATATGCGATTATTATGATCGTTAACATGTATAATTGTGTATGCTAATGTGAATGTGATTTGGTGACATGAAAAGTATAGGAATCATGTCAAGAAGGACTCGAGTAGGAAAGGCTAACGGGTCAAAAGGAGGCAAGATAACGGACACGAACTCGGACGCACGAGGTAAGTGATTTCCGTAATCACTTCTTAGTTAAAGTAAGTAATAAAGTGTTGTAATTAATTAAGCATGATGTTTGAGATCGTATATGTGTTAAAGTCTTTCGTCGTAAAAGATGGAATTAAAGATGACCAAAATGCCCATGATTGGTATTTCGGGGTAAATGATCTTAAAAGTAGTTTAGAAACGAGTTATTCGATTAGTGTGATGTTTTGGACAAGTATGGAAGTAGGGATGATGGGTTGGTTAGTCATAAACCAATTAATGCGCAAATGCCCATAACGGGTCAAATAATTAGAATGTGATAACAAGCCGATAGGGCGGAAGATAAGAATTTCATTAATCCGGATGTGGGATTTTAAGTGTATATGATAGAATGTGAATTTACAAGCATGTAGGAAGAAACGGGAGGTTAAACGGGTATACGGGTTGAAAGTTATGCAAGTTTTAGCGCGTTCGGACAATGAATCGGATCTGCAGGAAAACCATGTTTAGAGGGCCCGTCGCCGACGCCCTGATGGGCCGTCGCCGACGCCCTCTATAACCACCACTTTTGTCCGATGGCTTATGTTACTGTCTATGGAGGTTGGGCCGACGAGAGGTGTCGCACGGTCGTGCGACCCCAGGAGCACGGTCGTGCGATTCCGAGTAAACAAGTGTACTGGCTCGTGCGAGACCAGTGTTCCCGACGTCGTATGGGCCGCACGGTCGTGCGGTTATGACGCATGGTCGTGCGTCAGCTGCCAGTTCAACGGAATGCGCAGAATTCATCCGTAATCAGTCTTGTAACCTACAAGGAGTCCCGAATTGTATTCTAAGCTCATTTTAGAATGTTTATGAGGTACGATGAGCGTGTACGCAAGCATAAAGGTAACGAATTAAGTATAAAGGTATGTATGTATGTATATGTATTTATGTGTGTATGGATGTATGGAGGGATGGATGTATGCGAGTAGGTATGTATGCAGATGTGTATGTATGTATGTGTGAAGATATGTACGAGGGTATGTATGTATGTAATGATGTAGGAAAGGTTTGTATGCATGTAGAGGTGTATGTATGTATGTGTAAAGATATGTACGAGGGTATGTATGTATGTAATGATGTAGGAAAGGTTTGTATGCATGTAGATGTGTATGTATGTATGTGTAAAGATATGTACGAGGGTATGTATGTATGCAATGATGTAGGAAAGGTTTGTATGTATGTAGATGTGTATGTATGTATGTGGAAAGATATGTACGATTGTATGCATGTATGTAATGATGTAGGAAAGGTTTGTATGTATATAGATGAGTATGTATGTATGTATGTATAAAGGCATGTATGAGTGTATGCACGTATGTAAAGTTGTAGGGAAGATATGTACGTATGTAGATATATATGTAAGTACGTATGTAAGCATGATTTAGAGACGATGAGGGTTAACGTTATTAATGGTGTACCTTGAGAATGAAAAGTAATGCAGGTACATTATTGAAGCCTCACCAGGAAATGGATATGCAGATGAAATGCTTAAAGCTTAAAAGATGACGAAGTGTGAAGTGTATGCGAATGAACTTTGTTCCTTTAATGTGTGCTAATGTTATGAATGTATGTGGTGAATGCTGGTTGTACGGATAATGAGCGATTATCACAAGGATTAGGGATCGAAGACCGAGTCACTAGAGAGATTGTATGGGGACGTTGAATGTAAAATGTAGTAAACATAAGCTATGTTTTTAATTACTAAATAAGAGGATGACGGATTTATGAATAAGAATTATGTTAAAGTTAAATTTTAAATAAGTTGAGGTATTTATAATGAAAGAAACTTTATGGTTAGTATTTCCGCTGCGACTTTTGCCATGTACGAATATGGGTGTAACAGTTAAGACCCTAAGGGTTCGAGCATTGCAAATGACTATTCGAACGAACCTCACTACGCGTATTCGTGACGCACAACTAGAAGCTCTCAAGGAAGAAAGCCGTAAAGCTGAATACCTCCGGGGTACATTGAAATATATGGTGCCAAATGAAGAGGGAACCTTGTACTTTAAGAAGGGCATTTGGGTTCCGCTCTATGGTGGCATACGAGAAGTGATCCTTAATGAAGCCCATAAATCGATATACTCGATCCATCCAGGATCGGACAAGATGTATCAAGACTTGAAAGAATACTATTGGTGGCCGAGACTCAAAAGCGATGTTGTTGTTTACGTAGGAAAGTGCCTAACCTGTGCCAAGGTTAAGGCTGAATATCAGAAACCGTCCGGCCTAATACAACAACCAGAGATACCCATGTGGAAGTGGGAGCAAATCTCTATGGACTTTATAACAAAATTACCCAGGACCCCGAAAGGGCACGATATGATATGGGTGATAGTCGATCGGTTAACAAAGTCTGCGCACTTCCTACCGATCAGAGAAAAAGACAGCACTTGAAAACTTGCTGAGATCTGCCTAAAGGAAATTGTGGCACGTCATGGAGTGCCAATCTCAATCATTTCAGACAGAGATGGACGCTTTGTCTCGAGAATCTGGCGATCCTTTCAGGAAGCCTTTGGATCTCAGCTAGATCTAAGCACGACATTCCATCCACGAACAGACGGCCAGAGCGAACGGACTATACAAACATTAGAAGATATGCTTCGCGCATGTGTCATGGATCTAGGCGGCAGCTAGGATACTCATCTACCTTTAGTTGAGTTCTCCTACAACAACAGTTATCATACAAGCATAAAAGCCGCACCGTTCGAAGCTCTGTATGGCCGCAAGTGCCGATAGCCCTTATGTTGGGCAGACGCAGGAGATAAACGTATGGTTGGTCCTGAACTTGTACAAGAGACAACCGACAAGATTATACAGATCCGAGAGCGCATTAAGGCGGCTCGAGATCGACAAAAGAGCTACGCTGATCAAAGACGAAAGCCATTAGAATTCGAGGTGGGAGACAAAGTGTTGTTAAAAGTCTCACCTTGGAAGGGCGTAGTGAGATTTGGAAAACGTGGGAAGCTGAATCCCCGATACATCGGACCATTTAAGATTTTGGAAAGAATTGGTATCGTGGCATACAAGTTGGAATTACCTGAAGAACTGAATGGAGTACATGATACGTTTCATGTATCCAACCTCAAGAAGAGTCCAACACAAGAAAACGTGATTATCCCAACGGATGAAGTGCATATTGATGACGCCCCTCCGATTTACAGAACAACCCGTTGAGGTTACCGACCGGAAAGTCAACAAGACCAGGAGGAGCACTGTTAAACTTGTCAAAGTACGTTGGAACTCTAAGCACGGACCCGAGTACACGTGGGAACGTGAAGACCAGTTTAAAGAAAAGTACCCCCACCTGTTCAAGAAGACTCCTGCGAGAGTTAGCTCAGCCTGAATTTCGGGATGAAATTCTTTTAACGGGGGGAGACTGTGACAACTGGCACCAAACCGGTAATTTATGTACACTTTAATTATTATTTAATGTGCAATTATGTGCTTAAACGTCAACATTTTCTGATTACATACTATACAAGTGAATTCATGCACGTTTAATACTACAAAATATTGCTTTATGCATTAACAAGAGCGTTGCGTCAGAAATACTAGTAAACTCACCGGTAAGACACATTATGTCAACAGAACTGCAGAAAGCAGTCAGACATTAGAACTGAGGCCTAGGTGTAGGTCCAACGTCAAGAATACATTAAAACCCAATAAGTATATACAAGGGTTATTATATAGACTTTCCGGAGACTAAAATACGCACTAAAAAGCACCCGAAACGCACTTTAAGTGCAGAACTTTGTTAAATTCAGCTATAACCAGCTTTTAAACATATAAATATCATGCAGAAATTATGTCTTATCATCCAGAATATTTCCCTGAGTGTCGGGAGTTGAAAGGGCTACAAAAGGACACTTTACGGAATAATTAAACACTTAACGAACCGGTATTTAACCGAACAACCGGACATTACCCGGGACACTAATTTTTTTCCAAACACATTGTTTTATTATTTTTGGCTAGTCATGATCCCCATTTGCCATAACACCCACTAAAAATCAAATAACTAATATATACAATCTAGTTACTTGGAAACTAACTATATTTACAAACTTAGTCACAATGTTACATCCAACCCCCCCCCCTAAACCAATTTTCGGTCCATAGGTGGACCCACAAATCATCCACCATGTTCTCATATCTTGCTCAAGATTTTATCTCAATTATTTATTGGATCTTTGCTTGCATATCTAAACAAATTATGATGGCGGATCATTATAAGTAAAGTCCCTAGATCACATACCATACCTTACAAGATTCACTCTCACTTCACTCTCTCTCCCTCTCATTCGGCTCACCCCAAACTGCCACCATCACCACCCCTAAACAACCATCTTCATCCTTTATTCAAGTTCCATTCAAAGCTTTGAAGGTGATCCATGGAGGTTGCAAGTTCAGGAGCATTCAAAGGAGCTTTGTTCTAGTCTTTTTCATCATCTTTTCTCAACATTTTCTCACTAGAATTCTACCCTAGCCTTGTGCTAGTAGTAAGTCTTGTTACACCTTGCTTCATCTTGTTTCTTAGTTAAAATATGTAGTATGATGTTCAAGTTTAAATCACAAGAACAAGAACACTAATATGATGAATATGAAACTTTACATGAAATCCTACATAAAAAGTTTACCTGAAGATGAAATCTTGTTGGATGAGGGTTGGTTAAATCATGCATGATACTTGATCGTTGGTTTCTTGATAAACCCGTTGTTCGGACATTTGTTGATACGATTTAGTAACGTTGAAACTACAAAGAAACATGCTGAATTACATTTTCAGCCAACTTCAAAGGGCTGTAAACTGACCATAAGAAATCGAAAAACAGAATTTCTGAAGCCTAAATTATGTATTTTAGAAAAACAGATCAAATGGCACTGGAATCGTAATTTTTCGAAGATGTTTACTATTTTTAAAGGGCTATTTTTGGACAGCAGCTCAAGCTGCATTTTTACTGCCAAAAACATGTGTTATATTTTTCATCATAACTTGAAACCTAAGTAAAACCAGCCCCTGAAATTTATACCGTATATGATCACTGATGTCAGTGTGACCCTCCAACTAGAATTTCGTAAAACGGACATACGATGAATTTTAGACGAATTATTCCATAGGTTGCGGTCAGAAAGTAACAAATCTGATCGCAGTTCGGTAAATGATTTTCTATAAAATATTGATGATGAACTGGACCCCGATATTTTTACACAATAATATTTGATTCGTATAAGACATTCTGTAAAAATTTGGGAATTATTGGAATAAGTTAACCATTTTATTAAAATGTCCGAAAACAGTCCAGTTTTATATATTAAAACTGAAACGACAAAAGTAGTATCTTGCATGTCAGAATGTCGGGTTGATTATTTGAGAACGATCTAACGTGTTATATGTTAAAGAAAATGATATGCTACTTAGCATGGACACCTCCATTTACATAGGAGTGTATGGCGAAATTTTCTGAAAATCCTAACACTTAGTAAATATTTTCTAGACAAATGTTTGCTAGTGTGTTCTAAACTATGCTTTTCAAATATAAACCTCGCCATAATTTTTGTAACAAAAATACACATACAACATACAAGATACATAATTCGGGTGCAAAACACAAGAAACTTATATTTATTTTTGAGAAAATAATATAAGTAAGACAAATAGTTAAAAATATAAGTTATTTTTAACACAAGAATACGTACACAAAAGATAGTGACTTGTACTTGTGTGATACAAGTCTAGTGATTAACGTTAAGAAAACACATATAGGTCACGACGTTAATTAAGCAAACCCGGTGAAGTTTACGACGCAAGGAACGCAAAGTTGTGAGTTCATGCTCCCTCTTTTCTTTTAACTGTTTTCAGTTTTATAACTTCGGGGGTGAAATACATGTTACAACTGTTATAATGTTTACAAATGGTATGATGGAGTACAAAAACATTCAAGTGAAACATTCTAGATCATGTCTCGAATAGGGTACCATAAGCACCATTAATCAACGTATACATTCAGACCGCGGAACAAAAGGTTAGATCTAATGGGTTTCAGGCAACCCCACTCTTAGCCTACTTATACCAATGAGTGCTTCTGTGTCTCAGTCAAAGTCAACAAAAATGCCTAGGTTTGGTGGCTTCCTATGTCGTGACGCATGTTAGTGGCCTTGCAAACCACTAGCGATCTCACACATTCAAACATTCATACGTACGGAGTTACATATACATTCAAACATTCATAGTACAGTTACAGACACATTCAAACATTCATACATTCTACAAGTTACATACCATGATTTCATTCAAGTATTTAAACATTCAAAACAATCACTGCCTGAATTCACACCAACATTATGTTGACGTTTTTCAAAAAACTCACATGTATTTCAGGTAACTAGGATGGATGTGCGCGCGGTCTTACTCATGCTTTTGGATGTCGCTTATGTTTATCTTTGAATAATGTTGTAAACTTATCAGACAAAATGCTGTCTTGTGATGTAAACACTCAAACCATGTTTTCAGTATGTAATGTTTGGCATTTTGAAGTTATTTTATGAGCATGTAGTATGTTTACCTTTCGTATGCGATGAGAACCTTTCATGATCACACCTCGTGCTTCCGCCGCAGAAAGGGGTGTGACAGTTACCCCACGTTTAAAATTACGAATTTGCCCCTATGAAAATTTTAAATTTTGCCCCTGGTTCAAATTTACAGTACTGCCATCACTTTAGCTTTTGATAAATTACGATTTTACCCCAGTCAAAAAATACAACTTTCCCTCAGTTAAAAATTATTGTTTTGGTTTTTTTTATCAAAACTATAAAAGTGTTTTGTTTTAATTGATTGACTCGATTTAATTATTTTTCGTGTCAATGAGCTGCCTAACACTCGCTCATTATTGGGCCATCGCCCCGCAACGCGGGCGGGGCATCCACTACTTTAGCCAACATTTTTCAATACACTTCACATGGGCCGAGAATTAATCTGACACACCATTAAATGTTACAATTCTATTATTGGTCCGTTCATTAAATTTGTCACATGGGCCACACTTTCTCATGCAAAGAATCAAATTGTGATTGGGCGGATAACCTGCAACTAATGTGAATGGGTCAGATTACTATTGATGTCACCACTCGGATTGAATTTGGATCGGATGGTCATCCGATCGGATAGCCATCCGATCGGTGAACACCATCTTGAAACATATTGACTTTATTGGGTCGCTACTTTTCAAAGTTTATCGATCCAAAAACTTTATCAAGCCATGCAATCTGTTTACTTTTCAACGAAAATGCTTTTTAATTGGACCGATTAAATCAATTGCACATGGGCTTCACACATGAAATATCAAACTTCACGTGAGTATCTGACACTCTAATTCTTAATTGGACCTCAAATAAATTCATCACATGGATTCTGACATGGGCCGACAATCTTGAGTAATGAACCAAGGCAAAATAACAGCTCAATTTAATAGGGCCGTCAATGCTTTAATGGACTGAAATATGATAAGGATCGGATGAGTTTAATGAAATTGAACGAATAAGCTTTTGGATCGGATGGTCATCCGATCGGTGAACGTCATGAACAGCAATAGCTAACATCTTTAACGTATTCGGATCAGTAAAATCTCGATTTCTCATAAACCGCTTAGAATTAGGTTCTGAAAATTTGAAGGCTTTTAGAACACTAATTTTCGCACACAATGTCAAAATTTCAGCCAATTTTATCCGTAAAAACCTCGTTAATTTTGCGTTTTTGTGAAGAAAAATGAAAAAAATGAGTAGAGTAAGAAATTTCACATATATGATGTGAAAATGATTCTGAATCTGATGAAGTCTCATGTAATCTTGTGTGTTTGATTCGTGCAATTGAGCTCCTGCTCTGATACCACTTGTGGGTTCGGTTTTTGACTCCCGAATGATTGCGAACCGATACGTGTGACGTGCGGAATCCGTACACGTACGTGGACCGAACACAAGAACGTACTACAACCTGTGATTCTATTGAATGATATGAAACCGTACAAGAAACCATGAATCACCTTATGCCTTTCTCTCTCTACTTTCTTTCTCTAGCTCCTATGCTCCAAATGATGCAAATGGCAAAAGTTGGCAAAAGTTCTAAACTAAAGCCCGAATGGTTCTATTTATAGGCAAAGGATATAAGGAGAGTTTCTTTATTTACAATAATGCCACCTTGCCCTTTTTCCTAAATATTACAATATAAGCTCTTGTTTTCTTCCATTTCAGCTACGAATTGGGTTGACGTAGGCGATAGACATAAATGCACTAATAAAATGCCACAAATTCGACCATTCAAAATGTTAACTATAACATAAAATAAAAGAAATCAAATAATCTATGTATTAATCATAAAAATCAAAAACGATTAATATAAATTTAAGAAGTTACATGTTCATAGGGTCTAAACAGAGCACATTAAGTCGCTCTCAGGTGACCTGCAATTAGTTAAAATTTCAACACATAAATCAAATTAGATTAAATCATTTCAATAACCAAAAGAAAAGGAATTCTTACTCACATTATGACCGATATCCGAAACATAAATAATCTTCTAGATGCTATATTTCCTTGGATAAGCATTAGAAGGTCTCCCATTCAACCATATACCATCTTCATTCCTGAATGTAGTTATTTATCATAACATAACATAACAAAATCATAAAAATAAAAAATAAAAACTATTTTTTTTAAGACAGAACCATAAACATTGATCAAGAACTAAATATTATGACATAAGTTTTAAATCTGATATTTAGGGACATGAAAAACTAATATGGATGGCTTGAATATCTATAATTTTAATACCAAACACCCCTTAATTACAGAAAGTCTGAATTATCAAAATCCAGAATAATGAAGAACATAAATCCTTAAAGAATGCAACGACTATTAAGGATCATGACTATGATTAAAGGAAACTATCTACACAACCCAAAAACCTCAAGAACCAAAAATTCGGAAACATAAGTTTAAAACCTTGAAATTAAAAAAGGGTTCTTACAGGGTAACCAGATCAAGAGAAGTGGCGAGTTAATCTATGTCATAGGATGGTCAGAAGGCAACACCGCCGGCTAAACTTGCCAAAAACCTTTCCCTTTGTTCGAACCCTAGATCATTGCTCCGAACCTACGCGTTGCGGCGGAGTCAATAACGCGAGACATGAACAAATCACTAACTTACCCCAGCACTTACCATCTACATGATGTACAAGTTAATATGGAGCAAAGTTCGAAAAATATACGTTGAATGGACCCCTTTTTGGTAAATAAGTTAAAATTTCCACCTCAACTTGTTATTCGTAGTAGTGAATATGCACATATCAGGTTTTTTAAGAAACAAATAGTGGGCATCATATGTTTCTATCATAAAACACAAAATGCAAATGAGAATGTAATCAAAATATCATATGTTTCTACAAATACCAGGTGACCCAACAAAGATAATTTTGTCAACTATAGACACCAATGCTTCTCCTATATCAGCGAACCTGCATATATAAAAGTGTAAAACTCCTAATTTAAGATAAAAATTGCTTCTCCTGTCTCAGTTTACCTCATTATTACTTCAACAAAATTTTCAGGAGCACCCATAGCTGCAAGGGCAGTTTGGAGAATTTGCACTTAAAAACATCCAAACCAGCTTGCATGTTCAGAAGCCTACAAAACTAATAAATAGATCTTACCGAATAAAAAACTATAATGATTTTTAAATATTTTTTATTCAAGATTAATATACGTTGACAAATATCCCATTCCTGGAAAATGCAGCCGCCAAGACTGGATTGAACAAGTTATGAAACGGATAGTTCCATGATAGAATAACTCCAAACACACCGAGGGGGTGAAATTCCACTTTGGCTGTCTTCTGAAGCATTGATCTTCCACATGATCTCTGAAAGATTCAAAAATGAAAAAATAATTTAAACAAGTGTGATTATATTATTATTATGATACTAAGACTACTACTTACTATTAGAAAAGTTTAAACCTAGGTAGTTAAAAGCTTGTGTGCCTTTTAAAACCAAGCTTGTGAGTCATGATGGTGCAATTTGGTTTTAGATGATCAGAAAATGTGATGCTAATAAACTTGTTATTCCCTTTCATGAAGGTGAAGTCAAATGGTTGACTTAAAAAAACAAAACTTGGGACAAAAAGTGTTTTAGCACACCTAAACCAAACCCATTCCAAAAGTTACCTGATTTAACCGTGCCATCTAATGCAGCAGAGAACCTTGTTGTCTATTAAAAAACTAGGTTAATGCCCGCATTAAACGTGGCTTCAACCAAAAGCATATTATTTTAATTCAAATTTAGTACTATGTAAAAAGACGCACATTGGAAGAAAAAAAACAAAATTATTCAAATCCCAGAAAAAACTTCCTTGTAGACGACATTATTTGTTTTATTTGTTACATTCCCATCTTTATCTAGTATAAGCAACTTCACACCGGCTCTACTTTTAACTCTAGATAATGCAATATAAAGTTGACCATATGAGAAAACTAGGTATTTCAAATACAATCCAATCCTTGATAGGAATTGTCCTTGACTTTTGTTTATAGTCATTGCGAAACATACATTTAAGGGGAATTGTCGTCGTTGAAACTTGATAGGAATTCTTTTATCCGATGATGTCAAACTGATTCATGGAATAAACATTATTGTCCCTATGTTTCCTCTGGACATAATCTCAGCTTTTATAACACGTTTGTAAAGTTTAGTAATACGTAATCTTGTACCGTTGCATAAACCATTTTGTTGATCGATATTACGAAGCAACATTACAGGTACACGGAATTTAAGGACTAGTCGATGATTAGGCAGACCAGATATTTTAAGACCATTCAGAACATCAGGAGAATATAGTTTAGCATGTGTTGGGTTCTTTGCCTGATTAGTTTGACAAATACTATCAGAACTCAAATACTCGACTTCTTCACCAAGAAACAAAGCAAGCAATCTTTCATTTATTTATTGAACAACCTCATTTGTTGGTGCCAGTATCGCTCTTTCAGCAAAATGTTCTTTATCTTTGTATAGTTGAAGAAGTGAAGGGTATACAAAGTCGATCAAATCTGACAAAAGATCCAAAGAGCACTTGATTAACAGATGTTCAGGAATATCTATAACGACCTCACAATCATCGCTGTCACCAATCTTTCCCTCGCCCAACTCAAGAAACCAATTTGCAAAAGCTTTAATCTCTTCTATATCAGATGCGTTGGCTCCTACAATTAACCTCATGTTTTTTGTTAACGTAAGGACCTTGCAAGTACTCCAAATATAGGACGAAGTGATTGAAGCATTAACGATTTCTTGTCTACTACCATTTGGTACAACCGGAAGTATTTGTCTAAAATCACCACCCAACACCATAACTTTACCACCAAAACTCATCTCCGAATTTACTGAATCATCACATTTGAAGATATCATTTGTTGTTCGGTCAAGTGCTTCAAACGCATGTTTATGAATCATCGGTGCTTCATCCCAAATTATCAACTTCGTTTTCTCAATAAATCAGCAACTTCATCATCCGGTTTAATAAAACACATCGACTGTTCTGCTAAATTTAAAGGTATATGAAACCTTGAATGTGCAGTCCGTCCACCAGATAACAAAAGAGAAGCAATTCCACTTGATGCCACGTTTAATACAATATCTCCTTTACATCTGATGGATGCAGATAATTTCTCCACAAAAACGTCTTACCAGTCCCTCCGTAACCATAAACGAAGAACAGACCACCCGTATTACTAGTAAATGCTTGAATTATCTCATCAAACACTACACGCTGCTCATCGGTTAGACTGCTTAAATTATTATCAAATTCAACGGCAGTAGCGCTTACATCGTATGCAAGCTCATCAGCAATTAAACGATTGTCTGCTGAATATATTTATTCGCGGTCTGGTTGAGGCATAGAAGAAAACCGAGTTAGACTTGAGTTATTACGTAATAAGCAATGTTGTAGAAGGCGCTAGGCGCTAGTCGGGCGGTGAGGTACCGCCTAGGGATTAATCGGGATTAATCGGAATGGGATTTTTATATGTATTTTTTCAAAATTATATATATATACCCAATAATATAAAAATAATACTTCAAAATTCACATAAATACTTCAAGTTTGAGATAGTATGGTTCGATTTTGACCAGCCTAGGACCGCCTAGGACCGATTTTGATCGATTTTGACCGATTAATATAGTCCGATTAATCTGATTTTTGACCGCCTAGGACCGCCTAGGTACCGCCTTTGACCGACTTTGACCATGGCCGATTAATTGACCGACTAGCTCAAAATTAGGCAGTAAGTGGCCGCCTAGCGCCTAGGCGCCGATTAATTGGCCGCCTAGGCCGATTTCTGCAACATTGGTAATAAGTAACACTCAATTTCAAGCAACGTTAGGTTCCTTATTTGTTCTTCTGGAAGAGACAAACCTATTAAAAATATATAAATAAATTATTTAAAGTAGTATACATAAAAAATGAAATTAATAAACACTATTATATAAGACATAACTGTGAAAATATTAAATTACAATTTGCGTACCTTCGATCCCCAAAAGCTTTTGACGATTGTATAAAATGCCATCAGCAAGGTACTCCCATGTGTTTTCCCAAACATGTTCAGGCCTAGATAATGTATTAGACGCCAACATTGTAGCAAATAGATTCCGAAGATAGTATCCTGAACTTGTATAGTACGCCTCTTTGATAGCTTCTATATACTCCTTGTCGTCATCTAAAGGGCCTCTAGCGTAGCATGCATCTCTAAATGTTGGGAAGACTTGTCCATTCACAGTTCGGATATCTTCAAAAGACTTAGGACCTACAACCTTATTAAGAAGGATTTATACTCTTCTTCTTGTTGTTGTTACTACTTTATTATGATAATCATAAATAGTTTTGATTGTCTTTTTTATATAGTTTAGGCAATATTTATTAGTAACCTTTCTAGGGTCGCTCGAATGACTTATTCAACACTCAATTTCATAATTTTGTGTATTCTTACATTAATGTATACTTTATCATTATGGTTATTAAAGTTGTTTGACTTTTTTTATAGTTTAGGCTTTAATAATATTGAAACTATATATTACTCTCCTCTTGAGGTTAAGGGCTCAAGCTCTAATGAACACGTATTTATTGTAATTAAGCCTTTCAAAAATAATAATAAAAACATAATGTTAGATTCAACACTCACTTTTATAATATTATACATAGGTACCACTTGCATTAGATTTTATCATGATTCAGACTTTATTAATGTTTCTCAGGTAGATTGGTTTATTTGCTAATAACCTTCGGGTCACGAATCGAAAGGAAATAGACCTTAGAGGCCTTACTTTAAAAAGGTGAAGACCTAAAAAAATAGCCTACGAGGTTAAGTGAAAGGGGCTTACGAGTCACTTGAGCAAAGCGTGAGAACCGGTTACGATCCCCCACGTAAAATGAGAAAGATAAGGAAGAAATGCTTAGTTGCCAATTTCTTGATGCAAGTAACTAACACAAGTTAAGGAGAAAACGTTGAACTAAAATTCGGTTTTAGTTAGAAACAACGTTTTAACAAATATAAATAATATGAGACGGATTGGGAAACTATTAAATAAAAAAGAAACAGGTCTTGACACCAATAGGTGCAAAATGTTAAATTAGAAAAGAAAAATTCGAAAACAAAAAGTTGATATAAATTTAAATATGATGTTATTCAATTACAACAAGATAACATGGGATTTGATTTCCTTATAGCCCGAGCTATGGGACTGGAGATCATAAACGCGCGTAAAGCCGGGGATGGCAATGTGGTATACCTGAATGACAAGGTATAGGGTGACCGGTGACTAATCAGTCTGACCGGCAAGACCACTCAAAGTCAAAAAAATGGTTATAACTTAATCAATGCGCCTGTCTTGATAGGATTAGCGTGGAATAATATGTTGACTGATTCAGATGACCGAGTGGTCGAAGGATGACTCACTATGATATGTGATAAAGACGAAGAATACTAGATGAAAGTAATGGCCCATAAGGCCTTACACATGAAAGGTGCATACGACATAGCCTATAATAATCCTTGACCGGAGAAACAAAGATGTCAACCAAGAAAGAGATGCAAGAAGGGAGCATCAGAAGGGAGTCAGACACCACTCTGGAGCTCGAAAGACACTACCATACCTTCCTGGTAAGATTATTGAATTCTTAAAATGAGATCAATGCTCACGTGATCGCTGAAGCAAAGTTCAGTTGGTCCGACCCAATGAACTACATAAGAAAGGTTTCGGAGTCGAAACCTCAAGAGGGGTAGACTTGTGACACCCCAAAAACGGGTTTGGTAATTAAACCACGTTAATATTAAAGAGTGGGTAAAATACCATCAATGGTAAAAAGCTGACCGGATAAGCGTTAGGATTTTAAATAATCAAATCTAACGCTAATTAAAGTGAACAAATACTTTTTGTAAGTAAAAGTTTATAAAAGGCTCAGGCAAGTGGAACTTAAATTGAATCGGGTTGTAGCACCCCCAAATTTAGTAATTTGACTAGGAACATCAAAACCTAGTTATGATAATGGTTAATTATTAGTAGTGTTATATGGGGGTTTAAACAAAAACTAAATACCTATCTAAACCTAACAGACAAATTTTGGACAATTGGAATTAAAGATATTAAAAGGGGCAAAAGTAAAAAGAACACTGTTATGGTCGATGTCCAGGAGAAAGAAAAAGGGGAACAACCCTTGCTGATCCAGTTCCATCAAATTGAAGAAAAAATTGGACCTCAAATCGTGCATGAACATGAATTATCGATCACCTAGACTAGGGGATCATAAGGTATGTTTAAAAACCTAGATTGGTGAAAGTCATAACTTGAGACAAATAGAATACTTGCGATTAGATTGTTGGATTATGATCCAAAGATGAAATTAGGTGTAAATGTATGCTTAATTTCGTTAGATACAATGAAATTATGAAATATTTGATGTAAGATTACTTGATATTAACAAGTAGATTATGAAGTGGGTTTTGATAATATGATTAAGTTGATGATATACTTATTTTTATGATCACCATGAATGGTAGTAATAGGAAGGTACTTAAACAATTTATGAGTTTGAGTACATGTTTATACTTGCCATGAAATGGGTTTTGTATGATAAAATGAAATTGATGTTATATTCATGTTAATAAATGTTTGAAATCATCATGTATATATGAATGATTAAAGTCTTTGGCTAATTTTGTTGTTTGGGCAAATTCCATACATAGGATGCCATGGGTTGTTTCATGGTGATGAAACAATCCCAAGTTCTTGTATAATGATTGATAGATTAGCATACAATGATTGAAAACTATGTTAACTTGATGTTAACAATTACATGAACTTGGTTGAAGAATGTAGTTAAAATGGTGGCCTAAAAATAGCACCTACCGGGCATTTAATGAAATGCCTAAATGAGTTGTTGAACTTATTTGTGCATTTGCATATGTTAATAGGCAGTTGACTTTTAAAAGTAAAACTGACCTATAATAGGATCAAATGGTAGTTTACTAGTTTTGATATAATGTGTGTAGGGTGGAATGGTCATGATAAATGATGACTAATCTAACCATCTAGCGAATGATAAATGGTAGTTTGACGCTTGACAAGCTAGGTGGAAGCTTGGGAAGAGGCGGGTCAAACGGAATCAAATACGCGGGAAAAGAATAATCGGATGCAAGGTAAGTAAAGCTTACATCTTTTAAATATAATATCTATTCATGTATTTGGTTAAAATCAAGGTGACCTAGTATATGAAATGAGTCCTTGAAATATGAGGTTTTGACACGAACCGATACGGGTCGTAACAAATAAAAATGGTAGGAAACCATATTTGATGATAAAAAGGGTAAAATGGTAAATTAGCCACGTGTTGACGAATAAACAATGAGTTTTGAAAAGTTACCTTATGGTGTAAGCCATAATGGGTAAAAAGAGTAAAATGCTAAATTAGTCACATGTTGACGAACAAACAATGAGTTTTGAAAAGTTACCTTATGGTGTAAGCCATAATGGGTAAAATGGTAATTTATTCACGTGTTAAAGAATAAAGGATGAAGTTTTGAAAAACACTCTATGGCGTAACCCATGATGAGTCAAATGCGTAAGGAAAAGACTTTTTAGAAATATGACCACTTGATGTAAACTGCAACGGGTCAAATGGGTGAGATGATATATATAATGTACGGTCGTCCTAACTCAAAAGGGGTAGGTCAAGAGGTGGGTAAAATGGTCAATTAGGTCAAACGGGTCAAATGGTGATGTTATCACCATTTGAAAATAATGACTAATGATTGCTTGTCGAGTCTTGTGTTGACAGGGAAGAATAGCGTATGGTATTGCATTGCTATTAATTAGCATTTAATAATGCAAGGTATTAAAAATGGGCCAATGTTGTGACTCGAACCAGGTATGTGTAATAGGTCAAACTCTCAATGAGGACTTACGGTCCGATGAGAGTTAATTGAGTCATGGGTGAACATTGGATTACCTAAAGTGAAGTACATCTAGTAATTTAAATGGGAGATATTATGTTCTTAGGAACACAATGAAATTTTAAATAGAATGTGGGTTAAAAGTGCCCACTTGGTCAAAACAAGCTTTATATGCCCTTCGTAGTTAAAAGGACTAAAATTGACTAAAACGCCCTGAATAGTAAACCGGGCAAACGACCCTCAAGGGTAGTTTAAAAATGAGTTTTATATTTGGATGGACTCATTCGGTGGTATAAAAATGAAAGGCGTAAGCCTTTTTAGCTTAATGCCTCCTAACGGGTCATATTCGTAAATTGTCGATCCGGAGGGTAGAATCAGCATATAATGCTTTTACTAATATAATCCACCACAAATATAGTGGTGGTGGAAGATAAATGGAAGTCTTAGTCTAGAAGTAGGAGGTATGGAAAGAATAAGCAAGATTTGAGCTTAGTGATCAAATCTTGATAACGGGTCAAATAATTATAAGCACGAATCGGGTAACGAATGCGTAATTCATAAAAACTAAGAATATGTGTTAAGGATTTTGGGTTAATAATGTAGGCTAATGTTTAATGGTCAATTAGAAAAAAGTTTGAAGCGAAACGAATGAGTTTTCGAGAAGTTACGAAGTTTTTACGTACAAAAAGCAAAGCTGGGAAATTGCAGCTCCGATGTCAAGCGCAAGGTTGCGCCCCCTCAGGCACAAGGTTGCGCCCCCTGATTGATGTCATATGTATTGCGTCAGAACTGACACAAGGTTGCGCCAGACTGGTTTCTTCTTGCGCCAATCACTAATCACTGGTTCTTTCTTATTTTTCGTATTCTTCAACTCCAAACTTGTGTGAAGGCTATCTAACTACGTTATATGCATTATATAACTAAAGTTTGAGATGATATTGGATATACAGGTAATCTTTATGATGTTACGGATGAAGGTCAAGTCTAATGAAGAACCAAACACAGTCAAGATCAAGCTTCCGCATTTTGTTTAGTCGTTTTCAAAACTAAACAACGACAACAGGTTGAAATCTTCAAATTTTTATGAAGCTCGAAATTACAAAGGAACATGTATGTATATGCATTATTATTAATATAAGTGCAAATTTTTTTATTAAACACGAGTTAAGTCCATGTGAAACTACAATAATACCCTTTGTTATTTAAATAAGTTGCAAAATCATATTAAATAAAATGCAAATTGTGGGACCCACACATATTAAAAAAAAAACAAAAATATAACCATCAATCCTCCACCCCGCACATACTCATCTTCATTTTCAACCTTCCACCATCGCCGAAAGAGAATTCCGGTCACCACTGCCGACCACCACTTCCGATCACTAACCTTTCTTTAGTATCCCTTTTAAATAAGTTTCAAAATTTGCAAAGTTCCACAACCTCCAAGCCCTTTCAAATCCAAATCTGTACATGAGCATAACTCTAATTCGTGCAAAGCTAACTCTCCCTCCACTTTCCTGCAACCACCGATTGTTTCCTATCTTTCCATCGAAGCACACATGTTTTTATATATACTGTTTTGGTCAAAAATCAAACAAGGATAATGCAACCAAATCTGATTTTGTGAGGTATGATGTTTAGTTAAATGATCAAATATATGAACAATGAATGAATGAAATGAGTGGTGGACACAAGGATTTATACGAGGAAAAAGCCCTTGATCAATGAATGATCTCCGGCATAAAAAACCTCGGATAGTGAAAACTATCACTATCAAGTATATTGAATAAACAAGTTTACAACTTCGGAAGTATTGAGCTTGATACAATGATTTCTAGTGTGTGTGTATTCGAGAGTTGGCAGCAGAAATGATGTGTGTTTAGTGAAGTGCAAGTGGTTTCTAAAAATAAGCTAAATACCTCTCTTATCCTAGCTAAACATTGACTTTGTACCAGCAAATTTGTTGAATTTAAATTAATTGCAGGGGCTTTTAGTTCAGCAATTTTGATAAGTCACAGAATTTACATTTACAGTGAATGCAATCCTCACTAATTATACTCATTGGTTATAGAAGTTATAGATAAGTTCAAATGTTGATGCGTTTTCCAATTCCTTCAATGACGAAGATGACCACCGAAGCAAAAAACGAGTTCACCGACCACCCATTTTCAGATCAAGGATAACTTTTTTCATATCGCCTTTGTCAATTCGTGAACTATATCAAAGCTTATTGAAGTGAAACTCTAAACCGGAGCCCGAGGTGGTGATTATTCGATTGTATGTGAAATTAGAAGTCGGTGGTGGGTTATTGTTCCATCATACTTAAAGTTGGACTTCATTTTGGATTCTTGATCTAAAAAGGGTCACATATCAGAACCCAAAGTAGGCAGTGGTGATTTTTTTATGAGGATTATCCAACAACGGTCGCTGGGAAAATAGTGGCCAGAAAAATGTGAATATGGTGGCCGGCGTTAAAGTCCACCCGAGAAGAATATGGGTAGGTGGAGGGTAAGTTTTTAATTTAAATATGCGGGGCCTACTTCATATGTTAAATGATTTAACAAATAATAAGAAAGGGTAATTTTGTTATTCCACACAAACTTAAATGAGTAACAAGTGAGCAAACCATAGGGAGCAAACATGCTATTTTGAAAAGTTAGGGACTAAAGATGAAAAAATGACAAATCACAAGAACAATCTATGCAATTAACTCATTTTCAAAATTGGCACGAATAAAAATACTCTAATGTTAAACTGGTGGAAAAGTATGAACGTTTGACAAAAAAGTAAATTGTAAATATTTAGAGAGAGAGATAGAGAGGAGGAAGAAGATGAAGTTGGGTAGTGATGGTGGTGTTTTGAGGTTGAAGAGGAAGAGGGGTGAAACCATAAATATTTAAATATTGTTTTAATATAACTAATTTTTTTGTTCTTTTTTAATTTGTTAAGGGTACTTTAGTCATTCAACATTGACTTAATTAGAAAAGTTAACGTAGGTTAGTGATAAGTATCATTCAATTGCAAAAAATACAACCATTGAACTCGGTAATAATTAAAGTCTTGGGATCAATTCCACAATATTTGCAAACCACAGAGATCGACCAGCCATTTAACTCACACAAAAACAAATATATAATAGCAAGGGAAAACTTCAGATCTCTCGATCTAACCAGTCTAATTAACTACGTAATGTTGTTTTCTTAATTCTCTATGTAATGTTTTTTTCTTTACGCATGCCATAGGTCGGATTTTGAACATGTAAATAAGTAATTTTAAGATTAATTTGTTGAGTTTTGCACCCATAGACTTGGTGGTGATACTCAAGTCTAACATAGTTCGAATTCTTCGATGTTGGAGAAACAATATACATGATAAATAGATTCCAATATATGAACTAATTACTCAATTAGACAACCACCAACATTGAGTTCTTTATTTCGTAAACATTTCAATTGGTCTTTTCATAACTAATATTTAAAAGGAAACAAATATATTGGCGTCATTCAATATAAGAATGTGTGTTTTTTATTACTCGACCGTTGTTTCCCAACGTAGTTAATTGATCTTCATAAAAGAAATTGCTATGGTTGTTGATTTAACTTTATATCTTATTATAACTTGTTATCTTCCAATATACTTGTAATCATATGGAATCTGAACTCCACATGGAGCCACTTCTTCATACACTTCCAACATAAGAATTCACATGGAGCCATTTCATCATATATTTCCAACAAGAGAATTGACACGTCGTACATACTCCAAAGCATACTTCCACTTGCTACAATTTTCATGTAAAAACCCGTACGTGTTGTTCGACGATGTTCATATTACGCCACCGATTAAACCCACATCTCCACGTATGAACCTCCACCCACCATATATACCCACCACCACCATACCATGATTCACACAACTACAACACCATCTCCCACAATGGCAACGAAAACACTTCTCGCACTCGCTTTCGCCGCCCTTGTAGCCTTGGCTACCGCCCATACAACAATCATCACCACCACCATCGAAGATGAGAACCCAATCTCAGGACAAAGGCAGTGTCGCCAACAGATACAGGGACAAAGGCTGAACCAGTGTCGCATGTTCCTCCAGCGGGGTCAGAACATTCCTTACGAACTCGACAACCCTCAGATGGGGCGGCAGCAGCAGCAGGAGCAGCAGCTCCTCCAGCAGTGTTGTCAAGAGCTCCAAAACATAGACCAGCAGTGCCAATGTGAGGCAGTGAAGCAGGTGTTCCGAGAAGCCCAGCAGCAGGTACAACAGCAACAGGGACGGCAGTCTGTACCCTTCCGCAGTTCGCAGCAGACCCAACAGTTGAAGCAGAAGGCTCAGATTCTCCCTAACGTATGCAACCTTCAATCAAGACGATGCGAAATCGGAACCATCACCCCCACCGTCACGGAGAGCAATATCGATATCCCCTTCCGTGACAGGCCCTTTGGCACTGGATCACAACAATGCAGAGAAACTGAAATCCAACGACCCGTCAGTCAATGCCAAAGGTATATATAATATTGTTACAAGGACTTCATAAACAAATCTTAACAACATACATGCATGGATCAAATATATTTTTCTATATATACACAAATGAAAACCTTGTACATATTATTAACTATATACTATATATATTGTTACTACTGATGATATAATTAATAATGATAAAGAAAACATACTCAAATCATATATCTTCTAATTAAGATTTCCAACAGGTATGTGGAGCAGCAAATGCAGTCCCCCATGCCATACATAAGGCGCCCAGGACAGCAGCAGCAGGAGCCAGAGCTCCAACAATGCTGCAACGAGCTCCAAAACGTGAGGAGGGAGTGTCAATGCGAGGCGGTTCAAGAAGTGGCTAAGAGAGTGATTAGGCAGCCACAGCAGCAGCAACGTCGTGGGCAGTTCGGTGGACAGGAGACGGACATCGCAAGGAGGGTGATTCAGAATCTGCCGAATCAGTGTTCCTTGGAAGTCCAGCAATGTAACATCCCCTACTGAAGTGGAGGGCAAGTGAATGAGTAATAAAGGGAGGCGCATCTCTAGTCGATCTAGTTTTTATGGCTTTGAGATGGGAGCGTATGGTTTCCTTTGAGAATAATAATGAGCATGCGTTATCGCTCATCTTTTGATATGTTGAATAACATAAATGAGTTGAAGTGAAATCTGAAAAGTTATCTAAGACCGTGGGTATGGTGGGGCGGGGGTTTGGGGTATGGGTTGACACGTGAAACTTTGAGAACTCAATTCATAAACCCATTTTGTATGGGTTATGGTGGGCGTAGCTTGGCTGGCGTGGCCAAACCACATCAGTTTTTTTTTTAATATATATATATAACCATTAAAAACTACATAAACATACAAAATAATTATCAAAATAAAAAACTATCATTCTTCGTTATCTTCGTCGTCTTCGTCGGTTTCAAACCCAGGAATCGTTGAAACATGATCCACCAAATCAGATCGAAGGTTGTGATGTATATCCCTTGACTTGATCAAAAATTCATTTGCCGCTTTATCTTCGTCTATTACGTTACCTGGTTGGGGGTCATCGTCATCATAGTAGGTAACGACCGCTCTACCTTCATCCTCCAAAATCATGTTGTGAAGAATGATACATGCGTACATCACATTTCCAATCTGATCCTTGTCCCATAGTCGACAAGGCATTGACAATATTCGCCACCTTTTCTTCAAAACACCGAATGCTCGCTCGACGTATTTACGTGCAGCCATTTGGACCCTTTTAAACTTTAATCTCTTTGGATCTATGGTACCGTATTTTGTGAACGATTTTACGAAACCCCCCACTCTGGTTAAATCCCATCAACTAGGTAGTACCCATACACGTACTCAACCCCGTTTACAAAGAAAGTTCCTTTGGGTCCTATACCATTTACCCGATCATTGAAAAGGGGCGAGTGGTTTATAATGGTAATATCATTATGTGAACCTGGCATACCGAAGAACGCATGCCATATCCAAAGATCTTGGGACGCAACCGCTTCAAGCATGATGGCTGGCATCCCGTGAAATCCATTCGTGTGAGCGCCTTGCCATGCGGTAGGACAAAGTTCCCAAGGCCATTTCTTACAATCTAAACTACCTAGCATCCCGGGTAGCCCATGATAATCTGCGTGATGTTCCAATATTTGTTGCATGTCATTAAACGAAGGCTTTCTCAAATATCTTTTCCTATAAAGTTCTAGAATACACTAACAAAAGTTGTGAAGACTTTCTCTAGCTACACGTTCAGACATTTTTAAATAATCATCCATAATGTCCGAACTATTGCCGTACGCTAACTGCCTAAGTGCGGTCGTGACCTTTTGCCACGTACTAAATCCTAATTGCCCGGTTACATCCGGTTTTTGTTGGAAATAAACATACTTCTTCGTCTTCCACGATAGCTTTCACCACCGCCGCGATCGTTTGTAGAAATATTTCCGCACCATCGTCAGATGATGATGACGATACACTTGAACTTGAAGAACTCAAGGCAAGATTGTGTTTTATGTGTTTGATATTGTGTGAGAAAAATGTTAAATATGGTAAGTTATTTATAAAGGAATTTTTTTTTTTTTTAAAAATGCCCCCAACGGCTAGTTTGAATTAGCCATTGAGAGCCCGCCATGTCAGCTTGCTA
The DNA here is from genome assembly GCA_030545235.1 of Helianthus tuberosus. Lineage (NCBI taxonomy): Eukaryota > Viridiplantae > Streptophyta > Magnoliopsida > Asterales > Asteraceae > Helianthus > Helianthus tuberosus. The sequence continues at coordinate 43,621,800 of CM060411.1, read as the reverse complement.
GACCCGCCCCACGCCCGTCTTCAAACCCAAGCCCCTTGGGCCACGCCCCAACCCACGCCCCAACCCAACCCAAGCCCCATACCCCATAGTCTAATTCCTATGAAAATCTAAAGGTTAAAGATTATGCACAATATCGGTTTTCCATCTATTTAACAAAGGCTCTCAGTATCCACACATCCCCCATTTTTATTTACACATCCCTAACCCTACAGGAAGCGTATTAGGCTACATGGTTCCTCTGAGCCCAAGAGTATTGATCTATACGCTTCCTATTGGACAACTTTTCAGATGCTTTCCAGCCACTTTTCATATGCTTTTCAGCCAATGATTAGGGACCAGAGGAAGTGTATTGCCCTATACGACCTTAGAAGAATTTTTCTTTTCACGCTGCACATATTGCTCTTAGCAAAAAAAAAAATTTTAATTTGAGTTAGTTTTTTTTGTTATAAAATAATGATGGTTTTTTGTTATAAATTTTTGTAAACAACATAGTTAAACTAAGCAATCCAATCAAACTAAACATATACATACATTATAACTTACCAAAACAAACATATCCTAATTAAACAGAAAATTAAATGGTTCATACATCAAAACATTAAAACTAAATTGTTCGTACAATATTGCATCATATAAAAACATCACAAACCACTATCTTTATTAATCCTCGTCAAACTCCTCGTCAGACTCCTCATCAGACTCCTCGTTAGACTCCGCGAGCTCCTCCTCCGTAAATATCGGGCCACTCCAAATAGAGTGTAACACCCCGTGTTTCGAAAGTCAAAGTCAAAGTAAAGATTGAAGTCAAAGGAAGAAAAGATTGCAAATTGCGATCTGTCATTCCTTGCTCAACTACTGTTTTGACTTCTTTGACTTGTAATCGAATCTATTTATTTACTTGCTTTAGTTGTATTATGTGGAGTATCTATTAATAATCGAGGTTTAATCGCTATTTAATCGCATATTTATCGCTAATCAATTTATCGCTATCGCAATCGCAACTCGAATTATGTGTTCTGGATATTGTTTTACGTGTGTGTGCCATTTATGTGTTACTTGTGCATGTTATGTTTATGTTGAGGTGTTAATCGCAATCGCAAATCTATCGCATCGCAATCGAATCGCAAACGCTAAATGCAAGTTAATTATAGTGATTGTATGTTAGATATAGTAGTTATGTTATTTGTGTAACTAATGGGTAAATCTATCGCATCGCTTCCCCGAATCGCATCGCAACGCTCAACACGCGAATCGAAACGACAAAACTCGTCGCGCCGAACACAAGGATCGAGTGGCCAACCGATCGAGTGGCCATCCGATCGGATTGCCATCCAATCGGATTGCCATCCGATTGAGATGCCACCCGATCGGGCTGCCACCCGATCGAGTTGCCACCCGATCGACCAGCCACCTTCCCCACTTTCCTTTTTGGGAAACCCTATAAATACCCACCTGTCACATCATTTGTGATGTGACAGCTCCCTTGTTCGACCAGCCGACCTTCAGCCCTCATTTCTCTCAAATTCTCTCGATTCTTGTAAGTTTCCAACCTAAATCTTATACTTCTATGATCTACACACACTTCTACACCATTTTCACATTTGAATCTTAACTTTTAACCGTGAAATCACCGGATTTGAGGTGTTCTAGGGTGATGTCATCATGGAGTTCTTATGAACTTCAAAGTTTGGCTTCATTCAACTAAGAACAACTTAGATCTGAAGGATTTCCGCAAGATTAAGCAATGTTTTCACATAAATCTACACATATTCATGGTTAAAAGGATTGAGTGAAGATTTTCCCACTTTCTTTCAACTCTTTTACACTCAATGCACTCAAAACCGATAGAATCGGAGCTTGTTCTGATCTTCTACTCATTCTTAGTGATGTATTAGTTCCAGATCTGACTTCTATCTAAGAGACTACTGATTTCGGGTTTGAACATGAACAACCGTCTCGGACCGTGAACCGGTCGGACTAGGGTGATTCCTGTTCGATCGGGTCACTTGAACCGAGATAGGGTTCTGTTGTTTAAGTAGGTTATCATAACGTCTCGTTCAAAACTACAAAACTTCAAACGAAATCAAGTGTCAAGACAATCTGACCGTTGGGACGGATTGCCATCCGATCGGATTGCCATCCGATTGACCTGCCATTCGATCGGGTTGCACTTGGTTCCACACTTAAACTTTTTATTCAAAATTCTAAGGTTCTGAACGTCGAACGGATTGCCGTCCGATCGGATTGCCGTCCGATCGAATGACCACCCGATCGAGTGACGTCTCAGACTTTGGTACTTGAATCAATTTTCAAAGATCATCAGTAACTAACGAATTGCCACCCGATCGGATAGCCATCTGATCGAGTGACCGTCCTGCTGTGAACTTGTTCTCAAACTAAGAAGCCTCGCCAATCGGATCGACGTCCGATCGAACCGCCGTCTGATCGACCGACCGACCTGAAGGGTAGAGATACTTCTCTACTTTTAAAATGCTACAACGAAAACTTCAAAAGTCAAACCATCATACACAAACACATCCTCACCAAACGAGGTGTCAATCCAATCGAATGGCCATCCGATCGGATGACCATCCGAACGGATTGCCACCCGATCGACTGGCCATCCGATCAGATTGCCATCCGATCGGATTGCCATCCGATCCTTGGTACACTTGCATCGTCTTATGCGCCGCTTATCGTTTATGCTATCGTTAACTGTTCAGGCTAATTTCTCTCAGCGCTCCCTTCAATCCACTGCAGTGTTTATTAAGTTAAACGCTATCTGTGAGTATACTCGATCCCTTTTTTGCTTTATGCACTTTTGGGTGTTACATACGTTACTTATTCTAAATCACCTCGATCACACAACGCAAACACTATTTATACGCTAACCTCTAATGCATGTTATACGTGACTCGATGAATGCCTGTTTGTTATGTTAACACATTGATTGCTGTCTACCTGCCTTAGCAATGATAGTACTATAGTTTGGACTCAGCACCTGTTTACTCAAGGGTTGTTAAGGACAATTACTTCACGTGTTCACAGTGGTGAACATGTGTTGCGCACTCGCTATTCGCGGTTAACTCGCAGTCATTGGTATTGATGGGATCTTTGTCGATAACTTACATGCTTCACATTATACGTTGTACATGCTGGTTATGCGTAAACGATTTCGAACTCTACTATGCTATTATCAAACTTGTATGCTCACCGTTACACTATGTGTATTGACCTTTATTTTTAACGTATGTGGCAGGTGCTTAGGATGTTGTGCTTTGCTTGCTAGTTGATGGAACCGAGCTTAGGAGAGTCTAGAAACAAACAAAGACAATTTATTTTTATTTGAAATCTGAGTTGTCGAAATAGTTTTATTTGTTTTGGAGATAACTATGTCTGTAATAACTTGCTTGCTTAATAGGTTATGGTATGGGACATAATGTTTAACTATTCGGTAAAGTAGTTGTTATGGAATTTCTCTGGAACAATCTGTTTCGCTCAGTGCCATGCCCCGATGTTTCCGCCATCGGTTGGGGTGTGACATAGAGGGCGACGGGTTGTGCCACGTACAGGACGTGCCTGGAGCCTATAAAAAATTTAAACAAAATAATCATTACATAATATTAAAATTGTTCATAAAAATTGAAATAAAAACAAAATAACATACATGCATGGAAGTGTCGAACAAAGGAAAAAGCGGCATCCTCTGGCCAGACTTAGGAAAATGCGGCTTCCAAAGGTCGGGCTGAGAATAGGACGGGCCTGAAGCCTATAAGAATTTAAACAAATTATCCATTACATTTCATAACATTAAATTGATCATAGATAAAGAAATAAAAATAAGATAACATACCTGCATGGACGTAATGGGCTGAGTAAAGGATTGTCACACCCTCAAATCCACATGCGGAGTACTACCGCGAGGCGTGTGACTGACTAGGATCCAGCCACCAATCATGTTGAACAAGCAATTTAATAATAGTAAAGTCCACCAACCATAAGGATTAGTGGACACCATAATTAGGGTTCCAAAGTTTTAAGTTCAAATAACGGTTTAAATAAGTAGCGGAAGCATAGGCAAAACAGTTCAAATAAAGTTCATAGTTCAAGTTTATTAGAGAACCCAACACATTGGGTTAAGACGACCACTACACATCCCCAAGCTGCAAGCTCCTGAGTCACGGGGTACCTGCAAACCATGCAGTAGGGTATCAACATAATGTTGGCGAGTTCACGAGTTTGTCCAGTTTTTAATTCCCAAAACTTGTTTCAACAGTTAATTTACACATTTATACCATGCCATGGGGAGCTACCCCATATGTAAGCTACTAAACTGTACAATACCGAATACTTTGCGACCTTACGTTTCTGTAGAGTGCCCCGTTTGTCAATGTCTATCATCATTGACGGTTTGCTAGAGTCTATTAGTTCACTCCCGATCCCATACACGGGCACGGTGTGAGGTTGGTGAGACCTAAATAGCGCTATCAACTAATAACCCATTCTCCAGGCCCCGACGACTAATCGGTATTAATAAGTAGTGACTTGAGTGATAGAGTTTCGTTTAGTATGCTAATTGCATCCCGTATAAATAGTAATTAACTAAGCGTTCCTCACAAGGGGAGAAAGGTAGTTTATATCCCTCACAAGGGGATAGCGTTGTTTTAAATTACGTTTCCCAACCACCGGGAACGCATGGTTTAAAAGTTGTGAACTCACCTTGGGTTGCTCGGCAGACAGTTTACTTGGTCAAGTACGCTGGTCACCACGTCCTAACATGGTTACCAGTATGGGTCAGGCTCAGATACAGAAGAGTCACGTATATTCTACACATAACTAACACATAGCATGCATAACATACAAATATCCATTAAGTTATTGGGCATGTTCTAACACTTAAACAGTCAAACAGTAACAGTTAACACAAAGCCCACACATGTCAATACACATTGTGGCCCAATAACTAAGTCAAGCAGCCCAGTCGAGACTAGGTGGTCTCGACTCGAGAACATGTGGTCTCAAGTCGCAACCAAGAGGTCTCGGGTTGTAAACAGAAGATCTCGAGTCGTGTACACCCAGGTCGCATCTTTTGAAGTCTCGAGTCCGGTCTCGAGTCTAGTCTCGAGTTGAGATCAAGAGATCTCGGGTCGAAACCATGCAAGTCTCGAGTCCTTAAAGTGTGCTGGCTAGTCTCGAGTTCTCACTTTGATGGTCTCGAGTCGAAACCGGGGGTCTCGACTCGCACACCTGATGATGGAATCCTTCTAGAATGTACGGTGTTGTACTACCCAATCAGATTTCAAGAATACGTACTATCCAATCAAAATGAACAAACATGTTTCCACTATTCTATACTACTCAAATCAGATCAAAACATAGGATTTTCAAATATTTATCACATCTTCAAACTGTTCATCACTAGGGTTATGACATTCATTCAAACATTCCCAACTCATGGCAATATTTCCTGTTTCAAGATTTATCACACTGATTTGTTCTAACCACCCTATTTCTAGCATATCATACTGATACTGTTAATGATTCATGAACCATCATCAATCCCTAATAACTAGCATACATTTCACCAAAATAGGAACATTCATACCCATCATCTAGATGTCATGACAATCTTGCATACCATCATCAAAACAACATTTGTCCTACACTATCTAACATAAATCAGGTGGTCATAAACACCCTAAACTATCAATCATTTACCATTCAAAACACCTTAGCAAACATTATCATGCAAAAGTTCACATTTTTCATAAGAGAGATATTGTTCATTTTAGACAATGGAACCAAGCATCAAACAAGAACCTATATCAAAAGTCTCCATCTATATGCAAGGAGGCACTAACCGGTTTAAGAGTGTGGAGGTGTGTAGGGAATCAACGAGAGATGAACACGAGCTGATCCGAGAGCTCCTTCCACAGCCGCCAGTTGCTCCAAGGAGAAAGGAGGAGGATGTTTGGTTTTAGGGTTTTCTTGTGAGAGAAGGTGGGGGAGAGAGAGGGAGAGAATGGAATGTTTTTAGGGATTTGAGCTAATGATTGAGTGCCCAAATAGGGAAATGTTGGCTTGGGTAGGGGTTTTATATCCTTCCAAAGGCGGTGTACCTCAAAAGGGCTTCCGAGTGGGCTTTACGGGTGTGTGTGTGGCCCAACTGTTTCGGGTTCACTCGAGACCTAGTGGTCTCGAGTCGAGACCTTGCAGTCTCGGTTCTCACATACTCATAATCATACGTATATAATAACACATCACACAACAAGAAGGTCACGCAATGCATACAAGTAATTAACAATTTCTCATTTAATAATATACGCACACATAACGCTAATACAAGAAGAAGGTTACTCAGGAAATCCCAGAGTGTCACAAGGATGACATGGACGGGTCGGGCTGTTGCGTATAGAACGGGCCCCGGCCCTGATAAACTCGTGGTGGTGGATGCGGTGGAACCGACATAACCATATGCTTATACATTTCACCCATGCAAGTCATCATCCACCCCATGTCATCATACAACCGGTCCATCTGGCGACCGTGAGATGTTAGAAGCCGCATCTGCTCATCCTGGTTACGCAAAATTCTATCGAGAAGACGGTTGGTTGACCGAGGCAACCTAACCGCACGATAAGCTCTCTGTGGATGCTGATGACCCCCCTGTTCATGCCGAGGCGGGACCTCAGCATCATCATGACCGCCCTCCTTCTCAGTCATCTGAGGCATCTGAACCTCCTCAGCCTCCAAAAGCGGGTGATGTACCAACGGCTGCCATGACCAAGCTTGACGATTCGCCCCAACAAACCTATAACCAACATTAGGAATGTTTACCGCCACTTTCATCCCTGTCATCGACCTCATGTCCAAATATTTGCAGGGAGCCGGCGTCGGATACTTAACATTGGCCCAACCAGAGTGCCGACCAACACTCTCGGATACTTAACATCGGATACTTTACATGTCGCGTATAAGAGTTTCGAGATTGTACTGGCTTGGGTATTACGAACGCTATGCAAATAGCTTCGATTGTTATAGATACTCCACATAATACAACTAAAGTACAAAAATAAAAGATTCAATTACAAGTCAAGAAGCACAACTCAAAAATTAAGCAAGGAGTGACAGATCGCACTTAGCAATCTTTTCTTCCTTTGACTTTGACTTTGACTTGTACTTTGATTTTGGAAACGCGGGGTGTTACACCACGGATGCAACCTCTTCCTCCCCTCGTTCAACAACGTGTTCAATTTTACTTTCGGAGACATATGATTCGTTCGGATATGACTCGTTTGAATAATCACCAAAAATATAACTGAGGCCCCAAGACAACATCGTGATATGAATGGTTTGATCGGATTGTTTAGTTTGTGAATTTTCATCATAATACATTCATCCCCAAAGCTTGGATATATAACAGATTTCTGGTCCTATAGGAACCATATTGCCCAATACACTTCGAATGGAATTAATTTGTCCACCAACCAAAACCCTATGGGAAGCGTATTGCCCTATACACTTCCTATTGGCTCCCTATGGAAATCGTATTGCTCTATACACTTCATATTCGACTCACTTTACAACTTTTCAGTTCTGAACTACCTCCATGTCAGAGCATATTTGTTCATTGTATCAATATGAAGCGTATTGCCCTATACGCTTCCTATTGATTTAACTGGTCCACCAACCAAAACCCTATGGGAAGCGTATTGCTGAATACACTTCCTAGTAACTGTAAAGGAATCGTATTGGCCAATACGTCTCCTGTTGCACTCAGTTTTTAAAAATTTTCAATACTTTCCAGGTCTGAACTCTCTGCACTTACTGCATGGCAGAGAACATCAGGTTTCAGCAAGTGAATGGGAAGCGTATTGGCCTATACGGTTCCTATTGGTTTAGCATTTATTGCTTTTAAACCTATAGGAAGCGTATTGTGCTATACACTTCGTATTGAGGGATGTACACTAATTTTTTGGGGGTGTCTAGATACCATGACCCTTAACAAATAGATGTAAATATATATATATTCGGCATTAAAATTAAAGAAACGAAAAGAATGTTGTATTTCATATCAAATTCTTTCGATAATTTTAGATATATACTGAAAATAATTCTTATGTTTGACTAAGAACGTTTAAAACCGGTTACTTGTTCAAAAGCTGTTATAGCATATCCATTGCTACATCTGTTGGGATGTCCGAAAGGGCATGGCAATTAGCACACGACTCAAGCAAACGGGATGTCCGGAAGGACGTGGCAAACAGCACGGAAGACTCAAGCAATGTACCACGCATTGTGGCTCGAGTTTGTGAGCTTCAGTCCGTGGTGAAGTCCAAGATTTTGGACCTTAAATAGATGATGAAGTTTATTAAAAATGGATGATCAAGTTTATTAAAAAATGCATTGTGGCTCAACTTTGTGAGCTTTGGTCGGTGGTGAAGTCCAAGATTCTAGACCTTAGATGGATGATCAATTTTATTAAAAAAGAAGCCCTTTGAAGGGCGAGGCAACTAGCGGACGACTCTGTTGGAAATCAAGCCTTCTTCAACTTAATCAAACAATAGATGCAACAAGAAAAAACTCTTTGATCAAATTGAAGGTTACATAAACCCTAAACATATAATACTTATTTATACAAAAACAAACCTTGAAGAACAAGCAACCTACTTCTATAAGGAAACCAAATAACATAAAACTAACATAAATCTTAAATCTTCCTACTAAAATAAAACTAAACCATTTAGCATCCTCCAACTTTTGAGTTATAACAAGATCAACCCCAACAATCACCCCCTAATTTTGTCAAGTTCCTCTTAGGTCTTGAATACCAAGTAAGACTCGAAGTTCTTCCATCTTAATATTCCGTCTCTTGTGTTTACCATGCATCAAAACTTTTATTGCAGCCAACACAACATTGCACCCCCTGTTGTTTTCTGACTCCTTTGGGATTACACACATAACGTGTCTAAACACTTGAACCGTCAACCACAAACAAGGCAATATCCTTTCTCTTCCACTTTGATCAAACCTACTACTTCACCACCTTTAAAGTCTACTGTTGATCCGAACTAACACTGCACTACACCTGAGTTTTCTCCTTTGATCAAGCTTGCAATCTCCTTTGATTAAGCCTGCAATCACTGCTCATTGATTGCTACGGTTTTGCTGTTGTTGATCACAACCTAGATCACTACAACCTGCTGCTACCGTTTGATCAACAAACCTTCTTGCACCTACAAACCTCCCAAATTGATAGTTCATTATGATACCAATTGTTAGAAGCCAAGCCTTCTTCAATTTAATCAAACAATGGATTTAACAAGAAAAAACTCTTTGATCGAATTGAAGGTTACATAAACCCTAAATATATGATCCATATTTATCCAAAAACAACCCTTGAAGAACAAGTAACCTACTTCTATAAAGAAACCAAATAAAATAAAACTTACATAAATCTTAAATCTTCCTACTAAAATAAAACTAAACCATTTAGCATCCTCCAACTTTTGAGTTATGACAAGATTAGCCCCACCAGACTCAAGCAACGGACTACGCATTATGTCTCAAGTTTGTAGGGTTCCGCTTGCTATTGTGATAAAGAACACAACAGCAAGGACATCATGAACATCTAAAATCCTACTTTTTTCTATGGGTTGAACCCAAAATGTGTTAGCGAGTGACCCATGAACATTATATGAGGTATAGTGAAGCTAGTGAAGTTTGAGAACAAGCTTGAGGACAAACTCAAAGATTGTGAAAAAAAGAAAGAAGAATTAGTGAAGCAAACATTTGACAATTAAAGTATTTAATTAGGACTTTTTTTGGGTGTAATCAGCTATGTAGTTAATCTCCTGATAGTGATATATCGGTTATCTGTCATTTGTCGAGATATCAGTGCAAAATATCGGTCAGAATATCGGTACCGATAATATCAGTACCGATAATATCAGTACCGATAATATCGACCGATATTTGACTAGTATATCACTGATTTTCCCGATATTAGTACCTTTCTTCTTAGTTATACCATTCGTCTTTCTTCTATTGTTGTTATCAGTGTTTAAGTCTTAAATATTAGTTGTTACCATTAAATGTAAGTTTTTTAAGTCTTAGTTAGTTCCTACTTGCTACAATTGTTAGTGTTTTGCACGTTGCAAAAGGTTAATTCGTTAATAGTAGGAGAGTATACTGAATTGTTAGTGCTAAATAACTATATATATAAATTTAGCATGATATTGAAATTACCAATATTTTACCACATTAACTACATAGGTAATTAGAAATCAAAATGTTGTTTTTTTTTCTATAGGCTAAATCCAAAATGTGTCGACAATCCATGGACATCATGTTGGGAATTCTGAGGTCAGCCTATGGCCTTGTGCATGAATGGATGACTAAAGATGGTTTGTGTTGGACCTACAAAAGGACAGATGATATTCAAAAGCCAAAACATGACTTTTAGATCAAGAAATAAACAGTCAATGAAGCAATTCTTTGCCCAAAGATAGTGAATCTTGAAAACCTATTCTGAACATATGTTCAAGAGCTTGGCTAACATCTGTTGAAGACTTGGAACCGTTGTTCAAGAGTACAACAACTGTTAAAGGCTAGCATCTGTTAAAGACCAAAGCCCTGATCAAGCAAAGGTCAGATGAAGAAGACCAAACATCTATTAGGCCAAACATATGTTTAGACAACTACATCAGTGGTTAGCTTAGACAGTGTTTATTCAATGTAATAGTACTTTATTTCAATAGTTTTTAGAATAGCTAAGAACAGATGATAAGATTGCTCAAATGTTTACAAACATCTTAGAATCTTTTCTATTAGGAATGTTAGATGTCGCTATCAGGGTGACTTCCGCACACCATGAACAGAGCTTTAGTACTTGTATAAATAGATCACACCTGTTAGTGATCTATTTATCACTTCACACACATTATCTTTTGTACGAATAGCTTTAATGAGTGATCGGCTAAGGGGAGATTGTAAAATCATTACTGTAAAACTTAAGACTATTTGAATCATTTGAAAAACAGGTTGTGATAATACCTCCCTGTTTGTGAATATTATTTTGATAATCAATATTTGTTTGCAAATATCAAACTCAGATCCTACAGTTTGTTTGTGTTCCAAGTAACAATATATAAGTTAATTAATTGGTGGATAATTGTCTAGCTTCCTATATGTGTTCAGCTAGGAAGTGTATTAGATAATTATTGTGTAAATTGATTAATGAGGAATCCTAGTTATAGTATAACGCGATAGGTTAGCTATATATACCAATCAAAATGGTAGGGAAACTTGTAATTCAAGATATTTAGTTTAAGTTTCCTTGATAATAAAATATGTATTTGGGTGTTTGCCATATTATGTGTGTTCTTAAAATTCCAGTTATAACAAATATGATCCAATTAGTTCTTTAATTGGTATCAGAACCGATTTAATCAAATGATTTAGGGACCTGTGATCATAACATACTGCGTACAAGGTGTAATCAGCTTTTTGTTCAAAGGTCGCCGGAATTGCAGGGATCACAGGAATTGCAGGGATTTTCGGAATTGTAGAGGTTTTCGGATCTTGTAGTAGTTGCGTTTGAAGTACTTGATTGAAGAACCAATGATACAGGATGATCTTCAATTGGTTTAGGGCGGTGGTGATTGAAAATTTGAGACCAACAAGCAACCGCGGTGAACCTGACGTGTGAATCGACAAATAAATCTTAGATATGATAACAGGGTAAAGCGATTTTTTTGTCAAAGGTGTGTTCAAAGGGCGTTGATTATTTAAAACATCAGTTATGTTAAAAGGCTTTTGATTATTTAAAACTAATAGTGTCCTAGTGTTGGTTTTTCAAATATAAAAAGATCTTTTTAGCTTATATTACAGTTAATTTAAATTAACTGTAATATAAGTTTTTCGATTTAGATTTGATCAGGTTGGAAATAGTTTTCAATTGTTGATTGTCCTGGTTAATCATCGATTAAAGTAGGTTGGAACCGAGAAACCGTTGATTGTCCAGTAACTTTATCAACAGGAACCAAAAACAAACTGATTACAACTGCAATAAAAGGGTTATATTAGTAATGTTGATTCACCAGAGACTACTAAAACCTACAACCGACGAAAGAAATGAATGATGGTTGAGCGTGAAGGTTTTAATGAATTCTCTAGTAAAGGAAATGAATCCAGGTTCGTTTCAATGACCGATGTTAACTTCAATGAACTACATGATCTGGAGTATGCACATAGAGGTTATTTTTGGGATTCATGAGGTTTGGGATGTGATTGATCCGGGTTCCAGTGATGTGAAGAAAAATAACGTGGCAAAAGCGCTTCTGATTTGTAGATATCGGAGGAAAAAATTACAGATCGGTAATTTGAAGTTAGCATAGGAGATGTTCGAAGCCATTAAGTTAAGAAATCTCAGTGCATAACGTGTGAAAGAAGCAAGATTTCAAACCTTGATAACTAAATTCGATAGTTTAAGGCTAAGGGACACTAGAACAATTGATGAGTATGCCTCAAAGTTGTCATCTATTGTTTCTAAGGCGGCTACACTGGGAGAAACGATTGAGGAACAAATACTTGTCAAGAAATTCCTTACTAGTCTGCCAAGGCGTTTTATTTGCATTGTGGCCTCGCTTGAACAACTTTTGGACTTGAAGACGATTGGGTATGAAGATGTGGTTGGTAGACTGAAAGCTTATAAGGAGAGGTTTAAAGATAAGAACATGCAAACAATAATTCAGGTAAGTTCATGTTTTCTAAATCTGAATCTTCTTCTAACCGTGGATATGATTCTGGTAGGCATTAATATCGAGGATTCCACTAATCGCGAAGGCATGGTCGTGGTCGAGATAACACCCAAAACCGCAGTCGAAAAGAAGAAAATAAAACTTGAGACACCGAAAAGTAAAAGGATAAAAAACGTGATTTATCAAGAATTATGTGTTACCGGTGTGACAAATATGGACACTTTGTTTCAAGGTGTCTAGTTCAATTAAAAATAATGAGACGAACATGGAACAAGCTGAGGAGCAATACAGTAGGGTTGATGGAACATTCTTTATGATGAAGACCGTTCAAGAGAAAAAGACATTTGGTACCTTGATAACAGAGCACACAACCACATGACGGGTAATCAGAGTTATTTGGAAGAGTTAAATGAGCGAATAACTGGAAGTGTGAAGTTTGGTGACGGTTCACGTGTGACGATTAAAGGAAAAAGGTCGATTTTATATGAATATAAAACCTGTGAACAAAAGCTTTTAATTGATATTTATTATCTCCCAGATTTGCAGAGTAACGTGATTAGTTTAGTTCAAGCAACCGAATTTGGATGAAAGATACTTTTCTAAAGATGTTTTATAGTTGTGGAAAATTATTGATGCGGGTGGCTCGTTCTAAAAATCCTTTGTACAAGGTGAAACTGAAAGTGGACACTCCCGTTTGTCTTATGGCAAAAAACATTGAAAATTTGAGGTTATGGCATGCAAGACTCAGGCATGCTAGTTTCAAGACCTTGGAGCAAATGAATAGAATGGTATTAGGAGTTCCAAAGATTGATCATGAGAATAAGGTGTGCGAAGCTATGGAAAATTCTGGTCCATTAACAAGAACCGAATTACACTCGTGCATTTGATCAAGAACCCAAATAATAAGTTAATTTTCCATAGCTCACGAGAAAAACTTTAAATTCTGGTCCATAACTCACGAAAATAACTTTAAATTCTGGTGAACTAGGAAGCATATACCTGGAAGATTTATAAAGAAGCGAGGATGCATGAGTCTCTTAGTTCTTGTTCAAATGGACCAGAATTTAAAGTTATCGAAAGCCGAAGACGAAGCTGAAGTTGAAGCAACCAAATATCGAAAAATAGTTGGGTATTTACGTTATTTATTTCAGATACGTTCGGGATCTCGCTTATTTAGTTGGTATTGTTAAGCGGTACATGCAAGATCCAAGACGGAGTTACGAGGTAGCTATTAAACAAATACTTTGGAATTTGAAGGGAACCACAAGAGCTATGGGATTACTTATTCAAGAAAAGCAGCAGGTATATTATGTAGTTGCAGTGATAGTAGTTACAATATTGATGTTGATGATGGTTGGAGTATAACGAGACACATGTTTTACTATGGTTTTGCACCAATTACTTGGTGTTCGAAGAAACATAGTACAATGGCGTTATCATCATGCGAAGCTAAATATATGGCAGCTAGTTCAGCAGCTTGTCAGGCTATTTAGTTGCGAGAGTTGATAAGTGAAGTTACTAGAAGAAAACTGTAGAAAGTACTGTTAAAAGTGGATAATACCTAAGCGATTGCCTTAGTGAAAAACCCGGTGTTCCAAAATTGAAGCAAACATATAAAGTCCCGGTTTCACTTTATTCGAAAGTGTGTTGAAAACAACGAAGTGACCATTGAGCATGTTTCTGGCAACGAGCAAAGAGCGGATATATTAACGAACAAAGTGGCGAAAATTAAGTTCAAGGAGATGCGAGATATACTAGGCGTTGAAGACCACCCGTATACGACTCAGAAATTCAGGGGGTAAATGTTGGGAATTCTGAGGTCAGCCTGTGGCCTGGTGCATGAAGGGATGACTGAAGATAGTTTACTTGTGTTCCAAGTAAACAATATATAAGTTAATTAATTAGTGAATAATTGTCTAGATTCGTATACGTATTTGGCTAGGAAATGTATTTGATAATTATGTAGATTGATTAATGAGGAATCCTAGGTATAGTATAACGCGATAATTATAACATTGACGTTGGTAGTCGCTGTCGACATTATAACATTGATGCTGTTTGGCACTGGTTTATGTCCCCCGTTGCAAGTGGGGGGGGCTTAATACTAGTTACCTTATAATTATATTAAAAATATGAAACTAACAATAAAATAAAATAAAATAAAACATAGTCATAATTAGACCCTATTCCAACACCTTTTATACTACTACATTTTCATAGCATTACATAAAAAACTATAAATCCAATCCATCTTAAAATCAAATACTTTATCTGTCATATTTGAGTTTGTACTCAAGCTTGCCCTCAAACTTCACAATCTTTGAGTTCTTTACATGAGGTTTAGTGAAGTTTTAGAGCAAGCTTGAGGATAAACTCAAAGATTGTGAAGAGGAAGAAAGAAGAATTAGTGAAGAAAAATATGAGCGATAAAGTATTTGATTTTAAGGTGGATTGGATTTATAGTTATTTTTTGTCATGCTATGAAAATGCACACACATTACCATGTGTTAATGTGCAAAACTAGATCGAAATGTAAAACACAACACAGTCGTTAAAATGGAAAAAAATAGAGCTAAAACAGAAAATATATAGAATATGAAAAGTATATATGAACAAAGTTAAAAGTGAAAAAAGTGATAAGATTAAATTTAATTATAATTAGTTAATTAAAATTATACTCACTAAGCTTCATATACAACACAATTATGTCCAAAAAAGCCTACCGAACTTCATGTACAAACCCACAATACACAAACAACTTGCAAAATAATAAATATAAATTGATATATAAGAAAATATTGTAAAAGTTATACAACTATTGTTATTATTTATTATTATCATCTCTTCATGAAGTTTTGACACCAACCTTAAAAAATTCCAGCCGATTAGTTGCATTTCTAATCTCAATTCTTCATATTTTCGTCCCTTTATTGTTATACTATATTAAGGTGGCCAAATTTTATACGTAAATAATGTTGTTAGTTATGATGAATCCACTCTAACATCGTCCTTGATATGTTTCTTATAATTCAATGTCATACGCAGAACTAGATAACATGATTTATAATCATGTTCCACTTGATAGAGAATTGATTACCTTGAGATTGTTGGTCTATTACATGTTTCAAAGTGTTTTTGCAACCACATATATGTTTATATGTTTGTGGACGAAGGTATCAACATGTTAAACTTTTAATTAGCAACAAATGAAGTAAATCTCACGTGAGATTTTCGTCACATGAAAGCCAAAACGTACGTTCTAACATAGTGGTCTTAAGAAGATATGTGTGGCTTTTCCGCAACCCAATCTCAAGATTATGAAGCTGGTGGGTCAACATACCGCAATGCAGATAATCTTTCACTTTAGAAACTTATCGATGACGAAGAAGACGGTGGGTTCCAAAATAATGATCAAGAAAACCGTGGCTTCCATAATTCTAATGATGATGAATATTATGACACCAAAGATAGTGTATGTCACAACCCCCGATCCCTGATCCCCGGGAACGGGCGGACGTGAACTCAGAGTGTGGTGGTATCAGTTTGTTAAATCTCGCAGCGGAAATTTCATCAGGACCGTACTTAGGAAATGATTATCAGAGTAAAACCACCATAATTAATATTAATAAACACATGGGTAAAACCCAAGTTTCTTATTACAATACATTTATAGGGACAAACCCTATTTTATTTAATTTAAAACATAGTTTCTTAGATAACTTTTATAGCCACTTATTTTCCAAGCCGCCAGTGCTCTCGAGCTGGCTTTTTCCCAGTTGGCTTTCACATTGTGTTACCTGAAACATGTTTTAAAAATATTTTATCAGCGGGAAATACTGGTGAGTGAATCCCAGTTTAATCAAGAAACATTTTATCATTTAACACAGTATTGAGAGCGATCACATTGTTTATTTCTACACAATTACTCATTCAGTACTGTCAATCCTTGACTTGTGGGTCATATTACACATTGGCTAACTCGTCGTCCAATGGTAACGTACTGTCATCCCGACTTACTACTCGCAAGTAATAAATTTTGTATACAAAACCCCAAATACCGGCAGTAATTGAAGAACTACAAAGACTCACATACTGCTTAATCGCATTGTAAAACATTTAAGGTTTTGTAAAAACTGTTAACAAAAAGGAGATTACTCACATTGCTATCTTAGGCTTTTCGTATAGATTCCTGGGTATAATCTATAATTTATACAAATGTACATTGGTTAGTATCATAACCCTTTGAAAAAAATTAATAATACCCTCCCCGAGACGGCATTCCAACAACTACGTCGGGTAGAACCACGACAGTTGTTACGGAACCCTAAATAAATCGGGCAGCGTAACTATTACGAAACTGGGGTTATAATACTTACAACGGAGCAGAACCTCGCTAATTAGGGGTATAATACCCAAATATTATGTCTCTACTACAGAAATTCGAGATTGAGATTGAAATGTGAGCGACGGAAATCGAAAACTGATGCCTGCTATTTATAGTTGTGAAATCTGGTCCTGTCGCGGCCCGCGTAAAAGACAAGGGACCTTTACGCGGCCCGCGTCAACACCAGTCAACACTATAGCTTAGCTGAGTCGCCACTAGGCTTGACACGATTACGACACGTGTCGGCTTCTGGTGCGATCGCGTGTTATGAGTCCGCGCGGCCCGCGTCAACTTAGACGAGATCTTATGCTGCCCGCTTGAACTAAAGGATTCAGCGGAGACCAGTCAACACTCTCACACGGCCCGCGTAAATGTGTGGGGTGGGTTCATGCGGCCCGCCTCAACTCACACTTTCAGAATTTTATTTATTTTATATACTATAATATAATATAATTAAGGCTCGGTTTTCACATACGGGGTATAATATAAGACATATTGGGACAATTTATAATATATTAAAGTGTCAAAATATTATGAGGGTGTTGGTTTTACCGAGGGTTGTTACATTCTCCCCACCTTGTTTTAGAGCTCGTCCTCGAGATCTACTGAAATAAATATGGATATTTTCTTTTCATTTCTGACACGAGCTCCCATGTGTATTCAGGTCCTCTTTTGGAATCCCACTTTACTTTGACTAGAACTAGTCTTTTGTGCTTGAGATTCTTGACTTTCCTATCTTCAATTTGTAGAGGTCTTTCTACAAACTTGAGTTGTTCATTTACCTCTATATCCTTAAGAGGCACTATCAGTGATTCATCAGCTAAACACTTTTTAAGATTAGATACATGAAACACATCATGTATTCCTGCCATTTCCTCTGGCAGTTGTAGCTGATAGGCTACAGGTCCTATTCTTCTGATAATCTTAAAAGGTCCAACATACCTAGGACTTAACTTCCCTCGTTTTATGAATCTTACCACTGCTTTCCAAGGAGAGACTTTCAATAATACTTTATCTCCTACCTGAAATTCCAATGGCTTGCATCGGTTATTGGCATAACTCTTTTGTCGATCACGTGCTGCTTTCAGTCGTTCCTTGACTTGAATAATCTTGTCAGTTGTTTCTTGCACTATCTCAGGTCCAGATAATTACTTTTCCCCAATTTCTGCCCAACAGACTGGGGTTCGACACTTTCGTCCATAAAGTGCTTCGAATGGTGCCGCATTGATACTTGTGTGATAGCTGTTATTATAAGAAAATTCTATTAAAGGTAAGTGATCGTCCCAATTACCTCCAAAGTCAATTACACAAGCTCTAAGCATGTCCTCCATTGTCTGAATTGTTCTTTCACTTTGTCCATCTGTTTGTGGATGATAAGCTGTGCTTAACCTTAATTTGGTTCCCATTGCCCTTTGGAAACTTGACAAAAAACGAGAGGTAAATCTACTATCTCTATCATAAACAATTGATAAAGGAATGCCATGTAAAGAAACAATTTCATTTACATACAACTTAGCTAATTGTTCCATACTAATTGTTTCTTTCATTGGTAGAAAATGAGCTGACTTAGTTAATCTGTCTACAATCACCCAGATTGTATCATTTCCTTTCCTAGTTTTGGGTAATTTAGTAACAAAATCCATTGTTATTAATTCCCATTTCCATACTGGCATTTCTAATTGCTGTAACAAACCTGAGGGTTTCTGATGTTCAGCTTTAACTTGTGAACAAGTTAAACATTTAGAAACATAGGTTGCTATGTCCTTTTTCATTCCTATCCACCAGAAATTTTTCCTTAAATCCTGGTACATTTTATCACTTCCTGGATGCATCGTATATTTAGACTTATGGGATTCTTCTAATATGCGATGGCGTAGATTTCCTAATTTAGGTATCCACATTCTCTTTTCATGGAATCTCCATATTCCATCTGTTCCTTGTTTTAATTCCTTTAACATACCTTTTAATTTTTCAGAATCATTCTTGATTACTGATTCTTGTGCTTCTCTTATTTGATCATTTAAATCTACTTGTAGATTTAATTTAAGAGAATGTACCCTTCTTGGCTTTTCATGACACTTTCGGCTTAAAGCATCTGCCACTATATTTGCTCTTCCTTCATGATACTGGATATCACAGTCATAATCACTAAGAAATTCCATCCAGCGTCTTTGTCTCATATTCAATTCCTTTTGTTTGAATATATACCTTAAACTCTTATGATCAGTGAATATGGTAAACTTACTACCATAAAGGTAATGTCTCCAAATCTTAAGAGCAAAAATTATAGCTCCTAATTCTAAATCATGGGTTGAATAATTCTCTTCATGATTCTTAAGTTGTCTAGATGCATAAGCTATAACATTTTGTCTTTGCATCAACACACATCCATAACCTAGTTTAGAAGCATCACAATAGACTACGAAGTCTTCAGTTCCTTCTGGTAATGCTAATATAGGTGTATGGGTTAATCTTTACTTAAGAATTTTAAAGGCTTCTTCTTGTTTTAATCCCCATTCAAACTTAACAGATTTACATGTTAATTTAGTTAAAGGAATGGCTATTCTAGAAAAATCTTGAATAAATCTTCTATAATAACCAGCCAATCCTAAGAAACTTCTAACCTCAGTTGGTGATTCGGGGGTTTTCCATTTAGTAATTGCCTCAATTTTAGTTGGATCTACATGAATTCCTTCATGATTGACTAGGTGTCCAAGGAATTGTACCTGTTCTAACCAAAATTCACACTTAGAAAATTTAGCATAAAGCTTTTCTTTTCTTAACAAACTTAAAAGTATGTGCAAATGTTTTGCATGATCCTCTTTATTCTTAGAATAAATTAGAATATCATCTATGAATACAATTATGAATTTATCCAAATATGGCTTACATATTCGGTTCATCATGTCCATAAATGCAGCTGGGGCATTGGTTAAACCAAATGGCATGACAGTAAATTCATAATGACCATACCTCGTTCTGAATGCGGTTTTAGGAATATCCTCTTCCTGTACCTTTAATTGATGATATCCTGACCTTAAATCAATCTTAGAGAAAAATCGAGCTCCTTGCAGTTGATCAAACAGATCATCGATTCTTGGTAATGGGTACTGATTCTTAATCGTGACCTTGTTTAATTCACGGTAATCAATGCACATACGCATCGATCTGTCCTTCTTTTTAACGAACAATATCGGTGCTCCCCATGGCGATGAACTTGGCTGTATAAATCCTTTCTCCAACAATTTGTCTAATTGTTTCTTTAATTCTTGCATTTCTGCAGGTGCCAACCGATAAGGTGCTTTGGCAATTGGTGATGTTCCTGGTAGCAAATGAATTCTGAATTCAACTTCTCTGTCTGTAGGTAGTCCTGGTAATTCTTCTAGAAAGACATCTGAAAACTGAGATACTACTGGAATATCTTTTAGTTCTTTTCCTTTAGTGTTAGTGATTATAGAAATCAAATACACTATAGAACATTTTCTCATACAACTTGCAGTTTTCATCACAGATATGAATTTTGTGGAACTAAAGGGCTTATCTCCTTTAATTGTGATCATTTTACCTTTTTGTGAATTTACTTGAATTAATTTTTGATCACATAAAATATTGGCTTTATTGGCTATTAACCAATCCATTCCTAGAACAATATCAAATCCTACCAGATTCATGGGATATAGGTTTGCAATAAATTTCCGATTTAAAATTTCTATGCTTGCTCCCTGCAAGATTTCAGAAATTCTAATAGTTTCTCCATTAGCTGTCTCTCCTATGCATTCTAGTGGTAGTTTAGTGAATGACTGATTTAGAAATTTGCAAAACGATGTATTAATAAAACTTTGGTTTGCACCAGAGTCAAATAATACTTTAGCAAAAACATCATTAACTAAAAACGTACCAGCTATAACATCCGGAATCAATTTGGCCTCATCTGCAGTCAAAACAAATGCTCTAGCATTTTTAGTATTCTTATTATCTGTAGCTGGAGCTAATTTTGGGCAGTTTGGCTTGATATGACCTTGTTCACCGCAATTGTAACATATTCTGTTGTTTTTCTTCCTGCAATCTTCTTCCTTGTGTCCAGATATTTTGCAAAAGTTACAGTACCCAGAGCATCTTCTTGAATGCTTTCTTTTGCAATACCTACAGTAGGGCGTAGAGGTAGATCCTACATTTCTCCCACGGTTAGAATTTCCAGAACGAAATTCTTGAGTTAATTTCTGGGTTAGGTTTTTCCTTTGATCCTCTTCTCGGGTACGGACTAATTCATCAGTCAAGGTATTGGCTAGTTCTACAGCTTCTTCTATGGTTTGAGGTCTAGCTGCCTTGACTACGTGTCTTATTTCCCCAATTAATCCCCAAATATAACGAGAAATTAATACTGGTTTTGGTGAGGCAAGAGTTGGTACTATTCTAGCATATTCAAAGAATAACTTAGTGTACCCTTTACTATCCACACCAGTCATCCTAAGATTTAGAAATTTGTTTGCTATCTGTTCCTTTTCATTGGGTGGGCAGAATTTCCTTTCTACTTTGTTCTTAAATTCTTCCCATTCCATATTATAGGTTTGATCACTTCCTCTTGTCTGGAGGATAGTGTTCCACCATTCTAGTGCTGCATTCTTAAACAGATTAGAAGCAAATAGTATCTTGTCTTCTTCAGCACACTTGTTTATCCTTAAGACTGCCTCAGTCTTTTCTATCCAGCTTAAGGTTGCAATGGCCCCTTCATTGCCCGAGAATTCCATTGGTTTACAAGACCATAATTCTTTATAAGAACAACCATAAGGCATGGTTCTTCTTCTTTTGGGAATAGGCATTTGAAGTACATGTCCATTGTTCACGCTGTGTTCAGGTTCAAGTGGTCGCTTACTGCTATGCTTACTTTTATTATTCGCTTCTTGAATAGTTTGAATAATAAATGGCATGGCATCTACGATTCCTTGTGCCACTATATGTTGAACAGCACTATTATCCATTTGGTTTTCGTTGTTATGGATGCTCGGATTATCATTAACCACGTTAATGTTACTCTGGTTATCGTTATTCAGATTTCCTTCATCGGCCATCTGAATTTTAAACATTTATCCTATATTAATATCACAAGATAGTAAGTAATATAGTTGATCTCATGACACACAATCTAACCAAAAACGTAGATCATTGCTACTTTACTCTTTTCATATACTTATGCGTCTATTACACACTAGTACAGAAATAAAGATTACAATACCAACAGAAATAAAATAGTAATATGCATCTGTACACACATATTTTTATTTTATTTTTATTTTTATTATATTAGTATTACTACCATTTCTTTAACATTCACGGATATGGAATTATCCAAAAATCCATATTACGTTCATCGTACTTCCATACGTGACGCTCTCCCACCTGACGCATCCTCTCACTGCTCTCCAAAATTTCCTCCCCGAAAGTCCTAAGTTCTTGAACGTTTTCTGCACTCATTGGGGGTGCAGGTTCTTGGACTGGGTTTGGAATCTGGGGTGCATTTTCCTGATATGGGGGTAACATTTCCTGAAATTGGTAAGGATCCTCTAATATCTCCCTAATATAATCATCTTGATAATAGGGATCTAAAGGGTCCATACCTGGGTAAGCTTCTATGTTCTGTATGGGTGGATAGTCCTGAATAGGGTAACGTTGCACAAAGTCCCTATTGTCGTCCCACCAGGGGTCGTAATTCGGGTCTAGGGGGTTTGGTGCAGGCACTCTAGGGATTTCTTCTGGGTTAAAGTTGTACATCTCTTCTTGGTTTTCCTGATTTTCTATTTCCATGGGTTGTTCTGGGTTTTGTGGTTGTGGGGCTACTAGTTGTTCCAGACCTAGGTCAGCAGCAGTTGTAGCTAAGATATGAAAATTAGCTAAGCTTCTATTTAGCATATCTTGAGTATGGGCATCTGTCTCTCGCTTAATGGCTGCTAAAGCCCTTTGCTGTTGCAATTTTCGCATTCTCTTTCTACGAGCAAAAGCTTCTTTACTGAACCATCCTCATTTCTTAGTAGGAAATGGTTCTTCAGATTGAGCTCTAAAAGCAAATATTCCGTCTTCCTGATCAGCAACATACCCCGAGAGGGCAGGCTGTGATGATGTACCTTTACTCCTAGGTGAATCAGCTAACTGACGATTCACTTCTGATGGTCCTTGATCACTCATACTGAAAACTAATAGATAGTCAAATAACACATAACACATAATTACAGTTATGCATGTATTTCCTTATTTTATTTCCTAACATTAATTTAAAATTTAAGTGTCAGTAGAACACTTCTTTGACTCAGACCAGTGGCTAGGCTCTGATACCACCTTCTGACACAAACCCCGATCCCTGATCCCCGGGAACGGGCGGACGTGAACTCAGAGTGTGGTGGTATCAGTTTGTTAAATCTCGCAGCGGAAATTTCATCAGGACCGTAGTTAGGAAATGATTATCAAAGTAAAACCACCATAATTTATATTAATAAACACATGGGTAAAACCCAAGTTTCTTATTACAATACATTTATAGGGACAAACCCTATTTTATTTAATTTAAAACATAGTTTCTTAGATAACTTTTATAGCCACTTATTTTCCAAGCCGTCAGTGCTCTCGAGCTGGCTTTTTCCCAGTTGGCTTTCACATTGTGTTACCTGAAACATGTTTTAAAAATATTTTATCAGCGGGAAATACTGGTGAGTGAATCCCAGTTTAATCAAGAAACATTTTATCAATTAACACAGTATTGAGAGCGATCACATTGTTTATTTCTACACAATTACTCATTCAGTACTGTCAATCCTTGACTTGTGGGTCATATTACACATTGGCTAACTCGTCGTCCAATGGTAACGTACTGTCGTCCCGACTTACTACTCGCAAGTAATAAATTTTGTATACAAAACCCCAAATACCGGCAGAAATTGAAGAACTACAAAGACTCACATACTGCTTAATCGCATTGTAAAACATTTAAGGTTTTGTAAAAACTGTTAACAAAAAGGAGATTACTCACATTGCTATCTTAGGCTTTTCGTATGGATTTCCTGGGTATAATCTATAATTTATACAAATGTACATTGGTTAGTATCATAACCCTTTGAAAATATTAATAATACCCTCCCCGAGACGGCATTCCAACAACTACGTCGGGCAGAACCACGACAGTTCTTACGGAACCCTAAATCAATCGGGCAGCGTAACTATTACGAAACTGGGGTTATAATACTTACAACGGAGCAGAACCTCACTAATTAGGGGTATAATACCCAAATATTATGTCTCTACTACATAAATTCGAGATTGAGATTGAAATGTGAGCGACGGAAATCGAAAACTGATGCCTGCTATTTATCGTTGTGAAATCTGGTCCTGTCGCGGCCCGCGTAAAAGACAAGGGACCTTTACGCGGCCCGCGTCAACACCAGTCAACACTATAGCTTAGCTGAGTCGCCACTAGGCTTGACACGATTACGACACGTGTCGGCTTCTAGTGCGATCGCGTGTTATGAGTCCGTGCGGCCCGCGTCAACTTAGACGAGATCTTATGCGGCCCGCTTGAACTAAAGGATTCAGCGGAGACCAGTCAACACTCTCACACGGCCCGCGTAAATGTGTGGGGTGGGTTCATGCGGCCCGCCTCAACTCACCCTTTCAGAATTTTATTTATTTTATATACTATAATATAATTAAGGCTCGGTTTTCACATACGGGGTATAATATAAGACATATTGGGACAATTTATAATATATTAAAGTGTCAAAATATTATGAGGGTGTTGGTTTTACCGAAGGTTGTTACAGTGTATTCCCTCCATTAGATGATGAATTTAAAGATGTGTCCATCCTCCCTTAGACCGATTCAACCATAAAGTTTGTCAAGGATTCGCTACATGTCCAATGAAAGATTGAAATGAAGTTGTAGAGTTAAAAGAATCTCGAGCTTCCTAATT